>BSUD01000006.1:29539080-29700249 GCA_033239045.1 Fagopyrum esculentum
CACTTCCCTGGTTTGATCTCCCCTCACAACAACACCAAAACCATTTTAAACCTATGCAAACACATGTCTGCTTACATCCAGAAGATAAGGACTGAACTGCAGAAGAGAGAAGAGGCTTACCTCTTTCAGTAGCTACTGGTCAGAGATGCCTTCAAACGGTTTCGGAGGAGGGATCTCCGACTTTCCTTGGTTCAGCGTTACACAAAGATAGCGTCTCCCCTAATACAAGGGTAGAGGGGCTGGAGGTATGACTAATAGGCTGAGTCGACAAGGACAGATGAGTACTAAGGAGCAATGTTGTACTCACCTTCAGAAAGGATGGGCGACTAGGTCTGGCTCTAGCGCAAGAGTACTTCGAACGGGACGATGTCGAAGAGGACACTCAGCCCTACTTGCTCGTGTACCGAAGGTCAAGGAGGAGGCGGTTAACTCGAGTCGAAGAAGGCGAAGGATGTAAAGTGACGCTGCTTACTTGGCTGCCAACTCGTGCCGGAGGTCTTTGGGTGGCGTCCTTGGTTATGTCGAGATGGAAAAAGGTTCGCTGTATTTGCGTGGAGTCCGACTGGCGAGATTGGGAAGACTGGACGGTGAAGGTTGGTTGCTGAAGGAGATCGTGTGCAACAGATTGCGTGAAATCCGGGCTGCAGAAGGAAGTATATACGCTGGAAAGAGGAAGGGATCTGATTTGCTGAGAGGAGATAGAGAGTACGTAACGGCTGGACCTGATGTGGAGCTTAACGTGCCTCACCTCACCTGCTGGATTCCTGGGATGCAAGGAGTAGAGGCAGCAGGCCCGTCTCCTTCCTGGGCTGCGAGGAGTAGAGGCAGCAGGCCGTCTCCTTCCTGGGCTGCGAGGAGTAGAGGCAGCAGGCCGTCTCCTTCCTGGGCTGGGTCAAAGTTGTAAGTATGAAGACATGGGCTAAACAAGGGAAGGATTGGTGGGCTGAAGATTGTCAAGGTTTTTCATGGCCTTGTCACAACTTGTCGTGGCTTTGTCTTCAACTCTTCAAGTGTTGTCATGGTCTCTTCGGGGCCTCGTCATGACCTCGTCAAATGTTGTCATAATCTTATCACGACTTGGATTTAGGGTTTGGAAATTATCATTTTATGTGAGTTAAGCTTACATAAAATGATATAAATTTGTAAGGGTATGACTCTTAGATATCATATAAACGGTCGACGAGTCGAAAACGGGTTTGACCCGGTAATAAACGAAAATAAAATTCCGGATATTACATCAGTGTCCGTTAAAAATAAGTTTTGTCCTGAAACTTAGAATAATGTATTTAAAACAAACGATTTCCATAAATAGATTTGTAAAACTTGGTCTCCTTAAATCTCGTTTTCTAACATGCAAACTACTCAATCATCATAATTAGGCAACACATAGAAGAGAATACAACCACTCAATCCAAGGTAAAATCAACAAAACTCAAGCAAAACAATATCCGAGTACTAACTCGTCGGTACTGAAGTAGCGGCTAACTCCGTAAAGAACTCGGGATAACTATGCCTAATGCTCTCCTCTATCTCCCAAGTGGCCTCTTCGGTTCCTCGTCTAGACCACTGGATCCTCAACATCGGTATTTCCTTGGACCGCAGACGTCTAGTACTGCGCTCCAGGACAGCTATCGGGTACTCCACAAAAGTGTGATCTGGCTCCACTATCAGGTTTTCATGGTTGATGACGTGCCTCGGGTCCGGAATGTACTCTCTCAACTGAGATACATGAAAGACCGGGTGGACACCCTCTAGTCTCGGTGGTAGTGCTAATTGGTAGGCAACCTCTCCGGCTCTCTCCAAGATCTCAAAAGGTCCGACATATCGGGGACTCAGCTTCCCCTTAATGCCAAAACGCCGGACGCCTCTCGTCGGTGACACTATCAACCACACATGTGCACCCACTCTAAACTCCAAGGGTCGACGCCTTTTGTCGGCTTAGGATTTCTGACGACTCTGAGCTGCTAAAATCCGCTCTCGGACCAGGGCAATCCGAGCGATGTCATCATGTATTTGGTTTGGAGCTACTCCATCAGCTCTGCTAGGCTCATCCCAACACAATGGTGTGCGACATCGCCGCCCGTACAAAGCCTCATAAGGGGTCATCCCAATAGACGCGTGCCAACTGTTATTATATGAGAACTCTACAAGGGGAAGGTGATCAGGCCATACCTGTCCCCAATCCAGTACACACGCCCGTAGCATGTCCTCTAACGTTTGTGGGTGGTAAGCAGTAGTAAAGTGAAGACTCGTCCCCAAAGCAGTATGTACCTGCTGCCAAAATCTCGAGGTGAAACGTCCATCCCTTTCGGAGACGATAGTCCTCGGTACTCCATGAAGTCTCACAATGTGTCTGGTAAAATCCTCAGCTAGACGACTTACCGGCCACGTTTCCTTAATCGGAATGAAACGTCCGGTCTTCGTCAGACGGTCTACCACTATCCAAATAGCATCAAAACCTCTGCTGAGTCTCAATCTCGTGACGAAGTCCATAGAGATATCCTCCACTTTCACTGTGGTACCGGGAGTGGGTAAAGCTCTCCGCCGGACCTACAATGCTCAATCTTGATCTGCTGGCAGGTCGCACACTGAGCTACATACTGAGCCACGTCGGGCTTCAAACCACCCCACCAAAAGGAACGTCTCACATCCTTGTACATCTTACTCGCTCCGGGATATACTGAGTATGGGGTAGCATGAGCCTCCCCTAATATCCTCCGTCTCAACTCACTGTCTGATGGCACACAAATACAATTCTGACGTCTCATCACTCCATCAACACCAATAGTGAACCGAGGTGCCTCATCTCGAGACATCCTTTCTCAGATCCTGGTCAAAGTCGGGCAAGTCTTCTGCTACTGTCGGATCTCACCCAACAGATCAGAAAGTAACTCCAAGGTAGCCAACTGACGGACTGTATCTGGAAACTGAATCTCCACCTCTAACCAAGCCAAATCTCTTTGCAACTGTGGTTGTACTGTCAACCGGGCTATGTCAGCAACTACCTTCGCCTTTCCGGGGTGGTAGAGAATCTCAAGGTCGAAATCCTTGATCAACTCTAGCCACCGCCTCTGGCGGTTATTCAACTCCCGCTGAGTGAATATGTATTTCAGACTCTTATGGTCTGTGAAGATCTAACATGTCGGCCCGTAGAGATAGTGACGCCAAATCTTAAGAGCATGAACCACTGCAGCTAATTCTAGGTCGTGTGGGGTAGTTCTCCTCATACGTCTTAAGATGTCGAGACGCATAGGCTATGACCTTACCCCTCTACATCAAAACACACCCCAAGCCTAGCTTGGATGCGTCACTGTATACCACAAAGTCATCTGTACCCTCAGGTTGTGCTAAAATTGGATGCGTCACTGTATACCACACCCCGAGTAGTCTTTCTCAGAAGGCATGTAAGTGGTCGGGCAATAAGAGAGAACCCTTCCACAAACCGGCGGTAGTAGCTTGACAAACAGAGAAAGTTGCGAACCTCCTTAACATTCTTCGGAGGTTGCCAAGAAGACACTGACTCGATCTTCGCCGGATCGACCTTAATCCCCTCAGCAGTCACCACATGGCCTAAGAAAGCCACCTCTGACACCCAGATCTCACACTTGGACAACTTAGCATAAAGTTGGTTGTCCTGCAGAATTTGTAAAGTTGTCCTCAAGTGCCCGACATGCTCATCTCGACTCCTAGAGTAAACTAGAATGTCGTCAATGAAGACCACTACAAAGTGGTCTAAGAAGTCGATGAAAATCTCATTCATCAACTCCATGAACACTAGGGCGTATGAAGTAGAGGCAACAAGCCGTCTCCTTCCTGGGCTACGGGGAGTAGAGGCAGCAGGCCGTCTCCTTCTTGGGCTGCGAGGAGTAGAGGCAGCAAGTCGTCTCATTCCTGGGCTGAGTCAAAGCTGTAAGTATGAAGACATGGGCTAAACAAGGGAAGGAGTGGTGGGTTGAAGGTTGTCAAGGTTTGTCATGGCCTTGTCACATCTTGTCGTGGCTTCATCTTCAACTCGTCAAATGTTGTCATAATCCTGTCATGACCTGGATTTAGGGTTTGGAAATCATCATTTTATGTGAGTTAAGCTTACATAAAATGATATAAATTTGTAAGGGTGTGACTCTTAGATATCATATAAATGGTCGACGAGTCGAAAACGGTTTTGACCCGATAATAAGCGGAAATAAAATTCCGGATATTACACCGGCCCTGAGAGCTCTTTTGCTCGAAACTACTTGTTTGATTACCCCATTACATAATAAGCTTTTGTTTTTTCAGCTCCCCACTAAATAAAAACCTATTGGAAGAAAAACTACAACTCATCAAGAACAAAATCAGTAACGAAGACAATGAAAGTTTAACAACCCCTCCCCCCCCCACAATGAAGAATTTAAAAATGCTATATTTTACATTGGTTGTGATAAATACTCAGGACCACGACAGTATACCCGTCGGGTTTTACTAGAAATATTGGCACATTGTGGGAACTGACGTTTCTAAAGTAGCTAAGAACTTTTGAAGAAGCGGGAAACTACTCAAACAAATTAACCACACCTTCATTTCACTTATCCTAAAAGTAGACAATCCCACGACTGTTAATCATTTTAGACCTATCAGTCTTTGCTCAACAATATACAAAATCATTGCAATAATCATTACGAATAGAATGGAACCCATCATAGCAAAACTTATACACCCTCTCCAAGGAGCTTTTGTTACCAAAAAGGTCGATTCATGATAAAATCCTTATTGCTCATGAAATTTTCCACTCCTTCCGAAGGAAAAAAGGCAAGGAAGGTTGGACCACCATTAAACTTGATATGAAAAAGGCATACAACCAAGTTAGTTGAGAATTTATTATTCACATTCTCCAAAAATTTAGATTTAATAAAAAAAATTGTTGCATGGATTGAGGAATGCATATCCACGGTTTCTTTCTCGGTCCTAGTAAACAATGGTCCAACCGACCAATTCTTTCCCGAAAAAGGACCCAGACAAGGAGACCCCTTATAACCCTACTGTTCGTTCCAAACGGTGTGTGAAAGCTTTAAATTTATAACCCTAGACGTAAGCTTAAAACAAGGATGCGAACCCGTAGTGTACGGGTCAATCGTAGTAAAAAGCAAGAAATTCTAGGGGTCGATCACAGGGACTTAGTGAAACAAAGCAGGTATAGGTTGTCAATGAAACTACTAACCACAAAGGTGATCAAAACAATCAAAGATGATAAAAAGTCAATTAAAGGAATATGCAATTCTAGGGATTAAAGCATCTAGTTGTGGTTCCAACTCAAGATCTAAAGATAAGCGGACAAAGCTTTGATTTTGCAAAGGGAAGGTGTTACTAAAGTGGAATAGATCACCGGGTAAGTCTCACTACTCACTAATCCCAAACCGTAACTCCTATTACCGGGTAAGTCTCAAGGAATTAAGAAAAAGAACTATAACCTCAAACTAACACACCACCTAAGGGAATAGAATTAACCTTTACCGGGTAAGTCTCAGGCTAACTCACAAAGATGGAATGAAAGCACACTCGAACCCCAATAAAGGATAAACCTTTATTACCTATACTTATGATCTTTGGTAAACAAACAAAGGAATTACCGGGTAAGTCTCATCCTAGGCTTGCATTGAACCAGGAAAGGTGTAATAAGAATAGGATTTGGCAAACTCTAACACTTAACTCTCAGTTTCGGATCAGAAAGGTCACCTCGGTCAGACGAATTCCACCCCGGCCGAGATGTTCATCGACTGAACGAGATGTTCTAGGGTTAAGGATAAAGACTCGAGCTTTCAGGGTCCTACTGGAATTTTAAGATTATTCTATCATTGTTTTTCCCACAACCTTCAGCCAATCACCCTAGAATCACACAAAGAAATTAGCCACTCATCATCATGAATGCAATAATCAAATATAAGGGAAGAAGGTGAATAATTGAACACAAAAACCTTAAGAACAAGGCTTCAATAATTGAACCAATTATCAAACAAACAAGCGTTCCTTGGATCACAATCCAACAAGACAATCAACAAGAAGGGAATCTAAGAAAGTCTTACAAAACCCTTCACAAAAGCTATAAAAGCTATCAACTTCCTTCCTTCAATCTTCCTTCAACCTTCAAAAAGGTTCTTCAAATCTCCCAGCTGTAGTGGGTGTATGCGGGGTGTAACGGTTGTCTAAGCACGGTTAGCGGGTGCCGGATTTGTGGAATATCCAACCCTTTTTATAGGAAAATTTCCTCCCAAAGATAAGATATCTTAGAAAGATATTTTCCCACAAAATAGGTAAAATATATGGGCTAAATTATCTTCTTCCTTCCACGAATCCAGCCTAAAAATATAAGATCTTCTTTCCAAAAATAAAAGATCTCAGCCAAGAATAAAATATCTCTTGCCGCGTCCAAGGTGTTCGCCTCGGTCGAGCAGCTCCTCTGGATCACCTCGGTCGAGATGGTACTGTAGCTGACCGAGGTGAATCACAACTGAATGTGAAATCTCTCAAATCTGATCCAAAGTGAATCTTCAATCCATTTTCATGATTCCTGGATTCTTCCTTAAGCTCCTGAATGTAGCTCCAATGACTCCTTAGCTCCTTTTGCTCCATTTTGATGCAAAACGTGCCATTTTACCTACGATTACAACGAAACTTGGGGTAGACCTCGATTCCCGCAAAGGTAGATGAAACGACAATATAATCACATAGTATACATTCAAACATGCAGATTATTGAAGATAAAACGTCTAAACAGGTCCCAAAATATAGACTATAATTCATGCTATCAAAATACCCCATACTTAGCCCTTGCTTGTCCCCAAGCAAGTTCCGAATATAAAATACAAGATAGAATGGATTATAAGTCATGAAGATCAATGAAAAAGTCCTTCAAAACATTTTAATGGTGTGCTACAATCATAGATCACTCTAAGAGAATGCTTCATGGAATTTAAAATCAAAATATGCTCAAAATATTTTATAAATATAAGAAAGTTGTTCATCTTTGCATAAAATCATAGAATGCATAATAAATCATAATTATCGAAATTAATCATGTATAATCTAGTTTAAACCACTAAGTCAATCAACAAGCTCGAGGTCTCAAGGTCTTTCAAAAGAAGGTCAAAAAACGTGTGAGGGTGGGATGTATATAAGGAATGTGGTGCTAGAATCCGGGAAGAGGATCTTTTCTTCACTTCCTTTTGAACTTCAACATCTTCCACCAATAAGCTTTGCTTATCTTTACTTTTTTACTTTTTTGGGATGCATGGACAGAGGTGCACAATAACCGAAGTCTAGGAAGTCAGCAATCATCAATTGTTCGAGATGCCTCAAACCCTTGATGCACATACCATGACCCGTTAGGAATATCGCTCAATCCGACTTTGGCAAGACACAAACACCCGACTATGTGAATGGTGCCGAGTTACTCATCATCATGATTGACTTCCCCAAACCTATATGTTTCTTTCTAACTTTCAGCCAACATCTCAACTTTTCTTTCACTTCCTTTTCACTTTTGCTTGCTTCCAAATTCCCGGATAGGTAAAGGGAGGCAAATATGTATATGAGGGGCTAAGCATGATCAAGAAGGAGAAGAGAAGAGAATGAATCGCCTTGGTCTTCCCAGGAAGAAAGTGAGAGAACTCATAATGTGGTGTCAACCTTCAAATCCAACATAATTTGGATAAAAACAAAGTATTAAACATGCCACAAATTTTAAACAAAGCATTTAGCAACTTAAACATATCATAAAACCTTTCAAACATATAAAGATTTCAAAACCAGTCAGCAAACAAAATCTTCACTGAGGTCATATCCAGAGAAGAAGCACAAAAACTTTTTCGAAAAATTTCTTTCAGTTAAACCACCTCGGTCGAGATGTTCTAAGTCAACCGAGGTGCATCACCTCGTTCGGCCAAAATCATCCCGGTCGAGGTCATAAAAAAAAAAATTTCAAACCAGTTTTTGACGTTTTTCTCAATCAAATAACCTGTATGCATGCATGTAGTCTCAGATAAACACATAGAGCAAGATAAAACATAAATATCCAAATAGAGTCGAGTCATACATCCACATAAAAGTAAAATAATACATCAAATACCCCATACTTGGGACACATTGTCCCAATGGGTAAAAATAAGTCTAAAGAAACAAAGTACTCGCCAGAAAAAGCTGAGCTGCATAATAAATAAAGAAAGAAAAATCCTTCAAGCTCTCAATAATCCCGATCCGGTGGTGGTGGTGGTGGCACATACGAGTACTGAGATGGGTCGAATGGATAGCCCATGATATGCTGAAACTGAATCTCAGCCATCACGTGTTGGTAATGATGTCTCTCCTACATCTCTTTGATGTCCAAATACAAGGCAGCGTAGGAATCTATCATTTGATCCGTCAGATCATCGATCCGACGGTGAGCAACTGATCCTTCTGCCTGCGTACCCTACACCTAGCGGGATGTGCCGGTGCTACAGCTGGCTCCTCCTCAGTCTCGTCGTCATCTAAATCAATGAGCGGCGCACTAGTCCCAACTATATCTGTGCCCGTATCCATGGGAGCACCGCCATCCTCATCATCATCATCCTCCTCCTCCTCAGCCTCATCCTCCTCAGCTGGCCCCTGAGCTGCTGCTGCTGCTGCCTCTCTGGCGTCCTCCATCAGCGGGATCCATGTAGTCTGCCAGTAATGTGGATCATATACGGAGAACTGAGCTGACCACCTAATACCCTAGCTAGGGTGCAGTCTGCTCCTAGGGCATCGCCATATATGGCGTAGTATGACCGCGAGGAACCAGTATCCTTCGTGTGATCATCTCCTGAAGCCCGAGCGGCTTGGCAGCCGCCACCATAGTGCGTGCACTCAGATCAAGGTCCATGTAACTCGCTATATGAGTCACTATCCCTCCGCAGCAGATATCTCCCTTGGCCTTCGCCTTGATCTTATGCAGATCCTCCGCTAGCATCATCCCAAAGTCCGGAACTCCTCCGGTCACCATGCAGTATAAACTCAGAAGCTCACCCTGTCTGATCTTCTGGGGCGTCTCAGTACGCGCCAGAAGAGTCTCGCTGAAGATCCTGTGAGCTAGTCTAAATGTCAGATGGAATATAATCCTTTCCCTGGAATCTTCAGGTCACCATCTGTCTGCGTGCTCAACCACATGAGCAATTTGTCCCCAAAACTCTCGAGCTACAGCTCGAGAGGGAAAATCGGCAATAGTAGGGGCCGGGAAGCCAAAGATGTCCCGCTAGTGGTCTAAGGGAACTAGGTAGTTCCGGTTCATCAACCGGTACTTTATGGCGCGCTCGATGGGCAAGTAGGTGACGGAGCTGACAAACTCCAAGGTCGGCTCTAGGTAGGCCGGAGCTCGGATCTCAGTGAACTGCTCCAAGCCCACCATGGAAATCATCCGCCTCAGATCATCATCAACATAGAGGCAGTCAAAAGCAGATATGTCCAGAAAGCGTGGTGCAACCACTAGACGGACCGCTATGCGGTCATAGTCGACCTGGTGAAGCTCGTGTATCACCAGTCTAGTACGGCGTGATGAAGAAGAATGAGAGGGAGAAGATTTGTCTCTCAACACAAGCTGCCTGTCAAAACTCATTTTCCGCAATCTGTCAAACCACCTCGGTCTCTCTGACAAGTCTCAAGAACACTTCGGCCGAGGCGTAGGCCGACTGGACCGAGGCGAAAAACTGTTCGATCGCAACTCTCAAAAATCCAGTTCTTTTCCCCCAAAATCACTACCAAAGGTTCCTATGGGGTACTTAATCCTTTTTCAGTAGAATCCAGGGGCAACCAAAGCCCAAATCGAAAGGAATAAGTGGAAGAAGAGGGAGTTAGGGTTTTCTTGAATTTTACCCAGATTTGCTCGATTCGGTTTATTTTCTCTGCAGATTGACGGTTGCAAATCGATCCTCTACCCTTTCCTTGCAGTTTGGAAGTGAGAATCGTCGAAAACGAGCGAAGAACGAAGGAGCGAGGTGAGGATTGCGCCGCGGTCGAGAAGAAGGTAAAGGGAGGAGAGAGAAATCTCAGCCCCATTTTATACCCTTTTCTGGAACTGTTGTCACCTCGATCGAGATGGTCTCGACTGGACCGAGATGGTATTGACCGAGGTGGATCTTCAGAGACACTAGTCGCCTCGGTTACTGAAGGATCATTTCGGTCGAGGTGTTGTGACAGCAACCGAGATGTGTCTCAGTCAAACTCCGTCTTCTCAAATTCTCGAACTTCTGTCCTTCCAGTTGTGCTCCTGGTTTGTATTCCTTCCTTAGATGTCACCTGTTGTCTGTCTAGGACGCCAAAAACAAAACAAAGCAAAGCAAAAGCAAACTATCTAAAGCTAGACAAGAAAAAGGGAAAAGAAAAGCAATACCTTGGGTTGCCTCCCAAGAAGCGCTTGATTTAAGGTCGCTAGCTGGACCGTACGGTGTCCCTAAACGTGATGGGAGGTATCCTCACCCCATACTTCACCTTCATCATGGGGTGAGATAAATAAGTCTATCAAACGTTCCAACAAGTGCAAGTGCTCATCGGGGAATGAATCGTCTATGGGTGGGTCGTCCTTCTTGCGTGAAGAGGGAGGTAACCGGCTGAGGTGATCCACAACAGAATTTTCGGATCCCTTCTTATCGCGGATCTCTAGGTCAAACTCTTGAAGCAAGAGAATCCATCGAATAAGGCGTGGCTTGGCATCCTTTTTAGCAAGTAAGTAACGAATGGCTACATGGTCGGTGTAGACAATGACTTTCGCCCCTACTAAGTAAGAACGAAACTTCTCGAAAGCATATACAACCGCCAATAGCTCCTTCTCGGTGGTGGCGTAGTTACATTGGGCTTCATCTAGCGTCTTGCTAGCGTAGTAAATGGCGGTGGTCCGTCCATCCTTCTTTTGTCCAAGCACCGCTCCTACCGCCACATCACTCGCATCGCACATGATCTCAAAGGGCAAGGTCCAATCCGGAGGCTGGATAATGGGAGCAGAGATCAACGCTTCCTTAATCTTGTAAAATGCATCAAGACACTCCTGCGAAAACTCAAAAACAACATCTTTATTCAAGAGGTTAGTTAGTGGTTTAGAAATCTTCGAGAAGTCCTTGATGAATCTCCTGTAGAAACCTGCATGCCCGAGAAAACTCCTCACACCTTTAACAGAACAAGGGGGAGGGAGTTTCTCAATGGTCTCGATCTTAGTGCAATCGACCTCAATACCTCGATTAGAAACGAGGTGTCCTAGCACAATGCCTTCATTAACCATAAAGTGACACTTCTCCCAATTCAAGACAAGATTAGTGTCTTCACATCTTTGTAGCACTAGAGAAAGGTTAGATAGGCAATTATCAAAAGAGGTACCATATACTGAAAAATCATCCATAAATACCTCCATGATCTCCTCTATATACTCGGAAAAGATCGCCATCATGCATCGTTGGAAGGTAGCGGGTGCATTGCATAATCTAAATGGCATCCTCCTATAAGCGAATGTCCCCTATGGACAAGTGAAAGTGGTCTTCTCTTGATCATCCGGATGGATAGGAATCTGGAAGAAACCACTATAGCCGTCTAAATAGCAGAAGTGTGAATGCTGGGCCAACCGTTCGAGCATTTGATCAATGAAGGGAAGTGGAAAATGGTCCTTCCAAGTGGCCACGTTCAGCTTCCTATAGTCGATGCACACCCTCCAGCCCGTGACGGTCCTAGTTGGAATTAACTCGTTGTTCTTATTCGTCACAACGGTCATCCCTCCTTTCTTCGGAACTACATGTACTGGGCTAACCCACTTGCTGTCCGAGATAGGAAATATGATACCTACATCCAACAACTTAAGAATTTCTTTCTTCACAACCTCTTTCATGATCGGATTTAACCGTCTTTGAGGTTCCCGTGAAGTCTTATGATCATCCTCCATTAGTATTCTATGCATGCAGAAAGAAGGCTTAATGCCAATAAGATCATCAATAGTATAACCCAAAGCCTTTTGATGCTTCCTCGGGACATGCATTAGTTTAGATAATTCAGATTCGGAGAGGGAAGCACTAACAATAACGGGATAGGTAGAATCCGGTCCAAGAAAGACATACCTCAAGTGACTTAGGAGTTGTTTAAGCTCCACAACTGGGGGTGCTTTCTGAGGGGGATCCTTGCTTCCTCCTTCCAGTGGAGTAGATTGAAGAACTGGATTTTCAAAAGTCTCAGTTGACATCATCTCGCTTTCGACCTCGGTCGAGGTGCAGAGAGGTTGACCGAGATGTTTTTCAGTCACCTCGCTTGATCCAGGAAGTGCCTCGGTCGAGGTACTGCAACTGGAACCGAAATTGGAGATCTTCTTCTCCTGGATTAGTCTTTCAGTTTTAGCTCCTGGATCTTCTTCCAGTGCTTTTAAGCTCCGTATATCTACATCACAAGAAGCATCTATACCTTCCTCCATTAAGCTAAAGCTAATAACTTTTTCAAGTGGATCTTTAATAAGGATAGAGCTCATCAATTCTCTTGATTCTTCTTCATCATAGATGTTGAAGATATCATCTCCTAGCTGCTCTCCCTTCATTGCCGCAAGTAATGCAAACTCCACTTCATCTCCGCCAATGTTGAATTTTAACTTGGCGTTCTTACAATCCACATTGCAACCCGAAGTTGCTAGAAATGGTCTCCCAAGAATGATAGGAACGGGATAATCTGCGGGAATATCAAGTACAACAAAGTCTATAGGTAAATAAAAGTTACCTAACTTAACCGGAACGTCTTCCAAAATGCCCACGGGATGGGTAATAGAGCGGTCCGCCATGTATAACCGTATCTTCACCGGCTTGGGCTCTCCAAGTCTGATCTTAACATATAGCTCCAGCGGGATGATGCTCACGTTGGCTCCTAGATCACATAAGGCTTCACAAGTGACATCCCCAACTTGAATGGGAATGCAAAATGAGCCGGGATCTATTAATTTGGGTGGCATCTTCTCCTTCATGATTTGAATGAGCTCCGAGGATTTAGATGTCATCCTTACTTCACCAAAGTCTTCCAACTTCCTCTTCCTTGATAGAATCTCTTTCAAGAACTTCCCATAGGCGGGCATCCCTAGAATAGCATCAAGGAAAGGGATATTAATGTGTAGTTTATTCATCAAGTCAAGGAACTTACCAAAATGCTTGTCTAGATGTGCTCTGGCCCTTGACTAGGGGAATGGAAGTGGTGGTTTATATGCAGGAGGTGGAATATAAACTTCAGTTTTCTCCTCCGCTTTCTGTGGCTCCACCTTGGTTGGCATCTCGGCCGAAGTGTTCTTCGATTGTACCTGGACCGAGGTGGTCTTCGTCTGTACTGGCATCGACCGAGGCACTAGATCTGCAGTCTTCAGTCCACTCTTCGTCGGTATTGCCATAATCTGGCCCTTAGGGTTGCTTTCCGGCCTTGCTGGAAGCTTCCCTGGATCTCTTGGCACTTCATTCGCCTTGTTAAAAAATTGTTGTTCTAAGGCTTTTTGTGCCTTCGAAAATGAAGTCATGGATGTCTCCATAGAGTTGATCTTGATCAAGATGGCCTCCAGCACCGCATCCTTCTTTTCTGGCTGGGACAAACTTGATCCTTGCTCCTGGCTCTTCAATGGAGTAGAAGAAGAAGAAGAAGAAGAAGAAGAAGAAGAAGAAGAAGAGAGGAAAGGATTAGAGGAGTCATTCGAATTGGAGTTAGAGTAAGGGTTGCCCGAATTTTGGTTGTTCGCCCTCCAATTATTGCTGTTGGATCCTCTATTCATTACTTACTAAATCTTCAGAAAAAAAAAAAGAAAAAAAGATCATTTCCTTGGCTCAACCAAGAACTTTCATATGTAAAGCACTTCCATCAAATGCTTAGGCCACATACATTTAACACCATCTCCACAAATATTGAATTGTCCTGAACAATGGTTCGCTCGGAAGAATAAATTCTCAAAACACAAGAAATCTTTAACAGAAGAACAATTCTAGTTGCTCTTCACCATTACCAACCAAGATCCAGATAATCTGAAAATGAAGTAAGGAGAAAGAATATAGGTGGAGGAAGCAAAAGACAAACCAGTAGGCATGTTCGCAGCCTTTAATGAGTGCAGTCTCTTGAAGAGCAATGTTGTTGTAGTTGTTGTTCCGGGAACCGTTGTTGTTGTTCCGGTAACTATTGTTATTCCTTGATCCTTGATCTTCCTTCTTGGTTTGAGAAACTAAGAGTTCCTTCAATTGTTTCACATCATTCTTCAAAGAAGTGAGTTGATCATTGTTAGGTGGAGCATCTTGAAAGTTGACTCTTTTAACTCCACCTTCAGCTCCTTGGTGGGAGTATTTCTCCATGTGCAAAGCTTGCTTCTCTATGAACTCCCAAGCTTCGTCAATCGGCATGTCCATGAACGTGTCGGCGGATAGTAGTTGAAGGTTGAACTGGGTGTTTCCGTCCAATCCCTTGAAGTAAATCTCCAACAACTCTATCTTTGGAATCCCATGATGTGGGCTGATAACAAGATTTATGACTTAGGATTAGGTAATCATTTAGATAGAATTCTCACTCATTCATGCACGTTTTGGCATTGGTTCATGACGTCTTCGCTCAATTCAAGCATATTTCTAGAAAAGACGTCTACACTACCTTTTATCGGTTTTGTAGGTAATTTGGGGATCTATTGGACATTAATCGATACATTAGAGGGCCAAGCCTCATGATGGTACATATCCAAAGCTTTGGAGGAGCATAACTGGAGCAACAAGGGACACAAAGACCACTATTGGTGCAAGCAATGGAGCAACTCATGGCTAGACGATCATAGCATGTTTCTGTTGAAGAAAATCGGACCAACTAGCAGCTAAATCGGCCGATTTTTGTCCACTGGGTCGATTTTTTAGGCTTTGACAGCTTAAGCCACGTGTCCCACGATCTCTTGTCCGCCCTTGCTCTTGGTGGAGAATATAAGTGGTCCTGCAGGTTGTTGCTGAGCATCTCTCCTCTCCCACACTCTCATTTTACAGCTCATTGATCTTGGAGGAAGATTGGAGGAGAAGAAAAGCTCTCAAGGATTGAAGGAAGAAGAAGAACACCATTCTAAGAGTTTAGAGTGATTTTGAGTGATTTTGTAGTCTTGGATTGAAGAACTAATTGCAAGGATTGTTAGGAACGTTTTGAATCTTCATTTAAGAGTTTGTAAGTCTTGCTACAACTTGGATTTGGCTGAGATTTATTGATTTTGCTTGCTTATCTTTCATTTTCCATCTATGAACATCATGTATGCTTGTATGATGATTTTGGACCTTAATATGCATACTATTGGCTAGTTTGTTGTGATTCTGGAGTGATGGATTGATGGTTATGGCTAAGGTGATGATAGGATGGACTTATATTTTAGTTTAGGATGATTTGTAAGCTCGAATTCCATTCCAGAGACAAAAATCGACATGTTCATCATGCTAGATCGACCGATTTTTGTATGATCCACCCGATTTTCTTCTCTGTTGCTCTTTAATTGATAAATCTGCATGTTAGGGTGTTTGGGTGTTGAAAGCCTAGTGTTTATTAAGCCTAATTTAGCTTAGGATCCCCTAATGCTATCAACCTAAGTGAGGGAAGAGATCTACCCGATGATTTCCGATCTTAGATACCTTAGAAGATGAATTCTAGGTAGTAGTGAGCCTCACAAGCCGCTATTGGATTGAGTGTGCTAGGATTATTACTTGAGATTCCCCTATTTCGAGACTTACCCGGTAAGGAAGAGGGTTACCCTTAAGTAGTATCTAGTTTGTGTGGAATTCCTTACTCTAACCCCTTGAGACCTACCCGGTAATAGGAGTTTGATGCGGGATTAGTGAAGTGAGAGACCTACCCGGTAATCGCTTCCATTAGTGAAACACTCTTTCCCCAACACCGCAGCTTGTCCTTAGAATTTTTAGAACCTTGAGTCCGATGCCATAACCGGAAATCTTGACCTCTAGAATCTCCTTTTCTCTATTGATCATATATCTTGTGCTTGTGTTACTTGTTTGCTTTGCTTTCTTGAGTTGTTAGTTGTTTTATTATCTTGCTTGACTTGTGATCCTTGCTTGATCACCACAAAACCCAACAAAAACATTGCGTTTTCCATTTTCTTTGTTCTTCATCTTATCTTAGCCTAGATTCACACTATCTTTGATCATTTGCTTGACTCGATTTCACCTTAGTGTTTGTGTTCGACCTCGGAATACTTACCTTTCTACAAACGTCCCGTACACTGCGGGTTCGCTAGGAGTTAGGATAAATATAACGAGTATAAATTTAAGACTTATTGCGTGCACATCACATCTATTCCTAGACGTAACAAGTTTTTGGCGCCGTTGCCGGGGACTAGGTCTAGATTGAGTCATTTTGTGATTGTTTCTAGTGTAGATCTTTCTTGTTGCTTTTGATCTCTCTTTGGTGTGTGTCTTTGCTTTTCAGGACATCATCTCTCTCTTTAGGTGTATGCGAAGATCTCGTGGCAAGGATTTAGCTCCATTCGATCCCGAACCGGAGAAAACCCTTCGATCTAGATCCAAGAACATCCGAAAAGAGAAAGAGATGGCCGGAAGGAACCTCCAAGCTGAGTTGGATGAAGCCTTAGAGCAAATAAGGCTAAGAGATGAGCTCTTGGAGGAAGAAAGGAGACTTGCTAATGAGAGGCAAGAGGAAACTAGGAGGGAGATTGAGGAGATTAGGCAAGCCCTTGTTCAAGGAGAGCTTAATCGCCAACAACCTCCACCTCCTCCACCACCGGTGGTACAACCGCAGCCGGCGGTTAATGATAGGGTTGCGCCCATTGCCATTGAAGAGCCACAAACTTTGGGTAGACGTATGGATCCGGCACAAAGAGCACACCGTCCGGGTGTGAACTTAAGAGATCCCGCAACCCACAACTATGAGCTCCGCCCTCAAGTTCTACAAATGATTCGGCATAATCAATTTGGAGGGATGGAAGGAGAGTCTCCTCATCAACACTTGATGAACTACGAGATTTTGATGGAGACTCTTAGACCGCCAAGATTGGAGAGCAACAACCATAAGCTTAGGGCTTTTTCCTTCTCTCTTAAGGACAAAGCCTTGGCTTGGTATCAATCTATTCCACAAGGGCGAGTTGGTACTTGGGAGGAGATGACAACCGAGTTTTTGACTAAGTTCTTCCCACCTTCCAAGACTACCGAGTTAAGAGGGAAGATCAATGCCTTCGTGATGAAGGATAGAGAGAGTTTGTTCAAGTCTTGGGAGAGATTCAAAGACCTTCTCCTAGATTGTCCACACCATGGCATACCGAAAATTGAGCTATTGGAGATCTACTTCAAGGGACTTGATGAAGATAGCCAATTCAAGCTTCAATCCCTTTCCGGTGGGACATTTATGGAGAAGCATGTAGATGATGCTTGGGAGTTTGTGGAGAAGCAAGCTCTAGTGATTGAGAAATACTCCCATAGGAAGAGTGAAGGGAGAAAGGCGGGAGCATATGAGGTGAGTGAGGTTACCATGAGCAACTTCAAGCTCGACGCCATCAACAACGAGCTAAAGTCCTTGAGGGAGTTGTGTGCTACAACTTTGAAGAACCAAGCAACCCCTCAAGTGCTTCCACAAGCTAACTTGTCTTCCAAGGAGGAGGATGTGAACTATATGGGAAGGGGCAACTACAACAACTACCAAGGCCCAAGGAACTTCAACAACAACCGGCAATTCAACAATTACCGGCCCAACCATAACCATCCCGGGTTTTCTTACTCTAACCCGGATGGAGCCTTGAACCCTCCCGCTTCTACAAGCACAACTCCACCACCAAGAGCTTCACAAGAACCTCCACCCGGATTCACTCAACCTCCAAAGGATAGAACCGAAATGATGTTTGAGCAATTGCTTGGAAGGTTGAGTGGTCTTGAGAGCACGGTGACTTCTATCTCAAAGGCTCAAAAGGTTTTGGAAGCACAAGTGTTCCAAAAGGCGGGTGAAGCACATAGAGATCCGGGAAAGCTTCCCGGAAGAACCGAAGAAAACCCAAGAGGCCAAGTGTTGGCTATTACAACAAGAAGTGGGTTAAGCATGAAGGATCCTTTGCCCAAGGAGAATGCTAAAGGGAAGCAAGTGGTGATAGAGGAAGAGACTTTGCAAGGAGATGGAGGCAAGAGCAAGGATGTAGAGCCAACCTATGTGGCACCGCCTCCATACAATCCACCACTACCGTTCCCTCAATCACGAGCAAGAGCTCGCTTGGACAATCATTTTGGTAAGTTCCTTGAACTAATGTCTAAATTGCATATTAACATTCCGTTCATGGATGCTATTCTAGGGATGCCGGCATATGGCAAGTTCTTGAAGGAAATACTCTCCAACAAAAGGAAGTTGGAGGAGTATGGTGAGATAAGGATGACTAAGAGATCATCGGAGTTGATTCAAACGATGAAGGAAGAGATGCCTCCCAAGCTAAGGGATCCGGGATCCTTTTGTGTACCAATCGGAGTAGGAGAAGTGAAGTATGATGCCCTATGTGATCTTGGGGCAAGTGTAAGCATCATCCCGCTTGCACTTTGCAACAAGGTTGGGCTAGGAGAGCCAAAGCCGGTCAAGATGACCCTTTACATGGCGGACTGCTCATTCACTCATCCGGTTGGGATCTTGGAAGACATTCCGGTGCAACTAGGGAAGTTCTATGTGCCCATAGACTTCGTTGTTTTGGACATCCCGGCGGACTATCCGGTTCCTATCATCTTGGGGAGACCTTTCCTAGCTACTTCCGGATGTCTAGTGGATTGCAAGAATGGGACTCTCTCCTTCAACATTGGAGAAGAGAACATCAAGTTCAAGCTATCAACAATGATGAAAGGGCCAACCCTTGATGGAGATGTATTCAACATAGTTGAAGAGGAAGAGTCTAGAGAGATTGTGAGCTCAATCTTGCTCAAGGATCCACTTGAGAGGGTTCTTAGCTCAAGCTTGATGGAGGAAGGAGTTGAGGAGAGTAGCAATGAAGTGATCAAGGCCTTGAATGAATTAGACGAGCTACCAAGTGTTGGGTTTGAAGTGCTAGAAGAAGAGGAAAACTGCCAGAAAAATCGGACTGGAGGGCATAAATCGGCCGATTTTTGTACTTGTGCTGAAATTTCAGCCAGTTTTGCCAAAACAGAAACTCAGATCGACCCACCCTCAGATAAATCGCCCGATTTTTCTTCCTGGACCGATTTTCCTGAGTCTTTTCAGCATCAACCACTTGAGTGTGAGCAATCATCAAAGGACTTCAAGGAGGCTTCCATGGCTTTGCAATCATCTCAACCTACATTGTATGGATCGTCTCCAACCGAAAAAGGTCCTCCTCAACTTGATCTTAAACCTCTTCCTTCTCATTTAAAGTATGCTTTCCTTGGTTCAAATTCTACTTATCCGGTGATTGTGAATGCATCTTTGAATGATGATGAGCTTAATAGATTGTTGAATGAATTGAAACTGCATAGAAAGGCAATAGGATACACCATTGATGATCTTGTTGGCATCAAACCTTCTTTGTGCATGCATAGGATAATGATGGAAGATAATCATAAACCCTCTATTGAACATCAAAGAAGATTGAATCCCATAATGAAAGAGGTATTCAAAAAGGAAATCATTAAGTTGCTAGATGCGGGAATTATCTACCCTATCTCGGATAGTAAGTGGGTTAGTCCCGTTCATGTAGTACCTAAGAAGGGTGGGATGACCGTAGTGACTAATGAGAACAATGAACTAATCCCCACTAGAACGGTTACGGGATGGAGGATGTGTATTGATTATAGAAAGCTTAACATGGCCTCTAGGAAAGATCACTTCCCTCTCCCCTTCATTGACCAAATGCTAGAGAGGTTAGCTCAACATTCCCATTTTTGTTACCTAGATGGCTATAGTGGATTCTTCCAAATCCCTATCCACCCCGATGACCAAGAGAAAACAACCTTTACATGTCCATGGGGTACTTTTGCATATAGGAGGATACCATTTGGGTTGTGTAATGCACCCGCCACCTTCCAAAGATGTATGATGGCTATCTTTTCGAAATACATAGAAAATATCATGGAAGTGTTTATGGATGATTTCTCTGTTTATGGTTCTTCTTTCGATGATTGCTTGGCTAACTTGTCCTTAGTATTGCAAAGATGTGAGGAGACAAATCTTGTCTTAAATTGGGAAAAATGTCACTTCATGGTAAGTGAAGGTATTGTGTTAGGACACTTGGTGTCTAACCGTGGCATTGAGGTTGATAGGGCCAAGATTGAAACGATAGAGAAGTTGCCACCACCTACCTCGGTGAAAGGGGTAAGGAGTTTCTTAGGGCATGCCGGTTTTTACCGGAGGTTCATTCAAGATTTCTCTAAAATTTCTAAGCCTCTCACTAACCTACTAATGAAGGATGTTGATTTTGTCTTCTCCAAAGATTGTCTTGAGGCTTTTTGTAGGTTGAAGAACGCTTTGATCTCCGCACCTATCATGCAACCTCCAGATTGGAGTTTACCGTTTGAGATCATGTGTGATGCAAGCGATGTAGCCGTTGGGGCTGTTTTGGGGCAAAGGAAAGATGGGCGCACTCATGCTATTTATTATGCTAGCAAGACGCTAGATGATGCCCAACTCAACTATGCCACAACCGAGAAAGAGTTGCTAGCGGTAGTGTATGCCTTTGAGAAGTTTCGGTCATACCTTGTTGGAGCAAAGGTCATTGTCTATACGGATCATGCTGCGATCCGTTACCTCCTTACAAAGAAGGATGCCAAACCTAGGTTGATTCGGTGGATCCTTCTTCTTCAAGAGTTTGATTTGGAAATCCGGGACAAGAAGGGATCCGAGAACTCCGTGGCGGATCACCTTAGTAGACTACCTCCCTTAGAGGTTGAGAGAGACGACATCCCGATTGATGACTCATTCCGGGATGAGCAATTGCAAATGGTGGAGGAGTGCTTGTTCCAAGTATCTAGAGGAAGTGAGCCATGGTATGCCGACATTGTGAACTACCTAGTGTGTGAGGAGGTGCCGCCCGGTTTGACATATGCCCAAAGGAAGAAATTCTTCAAGGATGTGAGGCATTACTATTGGAGCGAGCCACTTTTGTTCAAAAGAGGGCCGGATGGAATGTTTAGAAGATGCATACCGGAGGATGAGGTGGAGAGTGTGATCCGCCATTGTCATTCCTTGCCATGTGGAGGGCATGCTAGCGCACACAAGACATGTGCAAAAGTGTTGCAATCGGGCTTCTTTTGGCCAAGTTTGTTCAAAGACGTGCAAGGCTTTGTGGTAGCTTGTGATGCTTGCCAAAGGACGGGAAACATCTCAAGGAGGAATGAGATGCCCTTGAACAACATCCAAGAGGTAGAAATATTTGATGTATGGGGTGTGGACTTCATGGGACCCTTCCCTTCTTCATGTGGCAACCTCTACATCCTATTGGCGGTTGACTATGTTTCAAGATGGGTGGAGGCAATCGCCTCACCTACAAATGACGCCAAGGTTGTTGTGCGGTTCTTCAACCGAGTGATCTTCCCTAGGTTTGGAACGCCAAGGGTGATCATAAGTGATGGAGGAAAGCATTTCACCAATAGGAACTTCGGGGCACTTTTGGCTAAGTATGGGGTGACTCATAAGGTGGCAACACCTTACCATCCCCAAACTAGTGGCCAAGTGGAGATCTCCAATCGGGAGATCAAGGCCATTCTTGAGAAGACGGTATCAAGGACGAGAAAAGATTGGGCTATGAAGCTCGATGATGCCTTGTGGGCATATAGGACCGCTTTCAAGACACCAATTGGCACCACTCCTTACAAGTTGGTCTCTGGCAAATCTTGCCACCTTCCGGTAGAGATGGAGCATAGAGCTTATTGGGCCATTAAGTGGCTAAATTTTGATCTCAAGGAGGCGGGAGAGAAGAGGTTGCTTGATATAAACGCCCTTGAAGAGATCCGGTTGGATGCTTATGAGAATGCCCGGATCTACAAAGAGAGGACAAAGCGGTGGCATGACAAGAGGATCGTACCCAAGGAGTTGAGTGAAGGAGACCTTGTCCTTCTCTTCAACTCAAGGCTGCGGCTCTTCCCCGGAAAGCTCAAATTAAGATGGACTGGGCCATATGTAGTGAAGAAGATCTTTCCTCATGGAGCGGTGGAGATAGGAGGAGATCATTGTGGTAACTTCAAGGTGAATGGGCATCGTTTGAAGAAGTACATCCCGGAAGCCCCGGTGGAAGTGATTGCCCCGCTTCACCTTGATTGAAACGCTCCTGAATTTGGTCAAGCTAATGACCTTAAAGAAGCGCTTAATGGGAGGCAACCCATTGGTACATATTTTTCCTTTCTTTTTCTTGCTTTTGCTTGATCTTACTCTTGGTGTGCTTTGTTTTTCTTTTGTGTTTTTGGGTGCTAGATCTTGTTGATTGTCGTGTGTGATGAATGTTGGAGGTCATGTGAGAACCTCATAGGATGATTTAAGGTGCAAGATCCGAGCACATGGACAAGGAAGAAAGCACCCAGGAAATCGGACTGTTCATGCACAAAATCGGCCGATTTTCCTGGGTTGTTTGACCGATTTTTCCTCTGTAAAGGAAAGTGATGATCTCCAATCAAGCATGGGTGGAGCGGACGTGGAACTTGGACGGCTTGCGGTGCCAAGCGCGGGTTTCGACATCATAATGAACATCAAGAGCTCTCTACCATCCTTGATTGATCATCCACCATCATCATCCAATGTGAACCGAAATACCAAAGCATCACCAATTTTACATTGTGAGGACTCTCTTTCACTTCTTTATTTAGTTTCCACATTAGGGACAATGTGTTTCTAAGTATGGGGTGGGGTTTTCATGATCACTTGTATGATTAGCATCTAGGATAGTTTAATATTGTCACATGTTTCATTATGTCTTGCATTGTACATACATATTTCGAAAAATCCAAAAAAAATCAGAAAATTTTAAAAATTTTAGTGCTTCTAGGCTTGGATATGGCCCTAATGATTGAATCTTGTCTTGTGAATTGGCTATGGATGGCCTTATGTGTCAAATTGATGATAGCATATGTGGACTTGAAGTACTTATCTTGAATCCCATGAATGATTTGTAATCGTGAATGTTTGCCTTGATGTAATTGAGTATTGAAAATCGAAATTACATGCTAGTTCTTACACATCATTTAGGAGTGATTAAGGCAATTCATCTTTCTCTACTTCTCATCTTGATCATGTTGTTTGAGCACCTCAATTGATATAAATTGACCTCTTTTGACCCATCCGGGAGTAGGAGCATGCTAGTGTGTTGATGTGTGTGAAAAGCAAGTGTGGGGTGAAGGTGTTGATGAAAGAATGTCATGAATAGGAATGTTGAATTTGTTGTGAAAGTGTAGACAAAAACATAGGTTTGGGGACGTTGGTTTAAATGACAAGTAACTCGGTACACTTCACATAATCGGGTGTTGGTGCCTTGCCAAAGTCAAATAAACCAATTGTCCTAACGAGTTTTGGTATGTGTGCCCGGTGTGGATGCATCTCGAAAAATAGAAAAAGCCCGAGAATGGCTAATCACCAAGGTTTCGGCTTTTGTACACCAATGCCATTGTCTCAAAAATAAAAGAAAGAAAAGAAAACGAAGAAAAAGTATACACTTGAGGGAAGTGGAAAATAAATGTGAAGTTGTGGTTGTTTAGTTCCTTTCCCGGATTAGCATCAAATAGCCTAGAAAATTCCCGCCTAATCACAACGTTTCTTGGCCTTCTATTTCACAAGTCCTTATGACCTACTTGCATGTGTGTAAGACTAAGTGATTTAGATTGGATATGCTCATGATCATCTTGACATCTTCATCTTTACACTTCATTGCATGCTATCAAGTTAAGTGTAATTGTCTTTCCATGTTTTCATTCATTTGATACATGATTGCTTGTCCATTACCATGAAACATGACTATGAAGGTGATCCAAAATTAGAAGCACAAAACCAAAAAGATTTTGCCCTTTCTGCATACATAAATCATGTTATCTTGTAGTCTATAGTTGGGAATTTGCTCGGGGACGAGCAAACCTTAAGTATGGGGTATTTTTGATAACAAGATTTATGACTTAGGATTAGGTAATCATTTAGATAGAATTCTCACTCATTCATGCACGTTTTGGCATTGGTTCATGACGTCTTTGCTCAATTCAAGCATATTTCTAGAAAAGACGTCTACACTACCTTTTATCGGTTTTGTAGGTAATTCGGGGATCTATTGGACATTAATCGATACATTAGAGGGCCAAGCCTCATGATGGTACATATCCAAAGCTTTGGAGGAGCATAATTGGAGCAACAAGGGACACAAAGACCACTATTGGTGCAAGCAATGGAGCAACTCATGGCTAGACGATCATAGCATGTTTCTGTTGAAGAAAATCGGACCAACTAGCAGCTAAATCGGCCGATTTTTGTCCACTGGGTCGATTTTTTAGGCTTTGACAGCTTAAGCCACGTGTCCCACGATCTCTTGTCCGCCCTTGCTCTTGGTGGAGAATATAAGTGGTCCTGCAGGTTGTTGTTGAGCATCTCTCCTCTCCCACACTCTCATTTTACAGCTCATTGATCTTGGAGGAAGATTGGAGGAGAAGAAAAGCTCTCAAGGATTGAAGGAAGAAGAAGAACACCATTCTAAGAGTTTAGAGTGATTTTGAGTGATTTTGTAGTCTTGGATTGAAGAACTAATTGCAAGGATTGTTAGGAACGTTTTGAATCTTCATTTAAGAGTTTGTAAGTCTTGCTACAACTTGGATTTGGCTGAGATTTATTGATTTTGCTTGCTTATCTTTCATTTTCCATCTATGAACATCATGTATGCTTGTATGATGATTTTGGACCTTAATATGCATACTATTGGCTAGTTTGTTGTGATTCTGGAGTGATGGATTGATGGTTATGGCTAAGGTGATGATAGGATGGACTTATATTTTAGTTTAGGATGATTTGTAAGCTCGAATTCCATTCCAGAGACAAAAATCGACCTGTTCATCATGCTAGATCGACCGATTTTTGTATGATCCACCCGATTTTCTTCTCTGTTGCTCTTTAATTGATGAATCTGCATGTTAGGGTGTTTGGGTGTTGAAAGCCTAGTGTTTATTAAGCCTAATTTAGCTTAGGATCCCCTAATGCTATCAACCTAAGTGAGGGAAGAGATCTACCCGATGATTTCCGATCTTAGATACCGTAGAAGATGAATTCTAGGTAGTAGTGAGCCTCACAAGCCGCTATTGGATTGAGTGTGCTAGGATTATTACTTGAGATTCCCCTATTTCGAGACTTACCCGGTAAGGAAGAGGGTTACCCTTAAGTAGTATCTAGTTTGTGTGGAATTCCTTACTCTAACCCCTTGAGACCTACCCGGTAATAGGAGTTTGATGCGGGATTAGTGAAGTGAGAGACCTACCCGGTAATCGCTTCCATTAGTGAAACACTCTTTCCCCAACACCGCAGCTTGTCCTTAGAATTTTTAGAACCTTGAGTCCGATGCCATAACCGGAAATCTTGACCTCTAGAATCTCCTTTTCTCTATTGATCATATATCTTGTGCTTGTGTTACTTGTTTGCTTTGCTTTCTTGAGTTGTTAGTTGTTTTATTATCTTGCTTGACTTGTGATCCTTGCTTGATCACCACAAAACCCAACAAAAACATTGCGTTTTCCATTTTCTTTGTTCTTCATCTTATCTTAGCCTAGATTCACACTATCTTTGATCATTTGCTTGACTCGATTTCACCTTAGTCTTTGTGTTCGACCTCGGAATACTTACCTTTCTACAAACGTCCCGTACACTGCGGGTTCGCTAGGAGTTAGGATAAATATAACGAGTATAAATTTAAGACTTATTGTGTGCACATCACATCTATTCCTAGACGTAACATGGGCAATCCAAAAGGATGTCTTTAAATCTCTCCCATGACTTGGACAAACTCTCCTTGTCCTTCATGATGAATGCATTGATCTTTCCTCTCATTTCAGCGGTCTTGAGGGGGGAAAACATGTTTCACAACATAAGGTCTTGTCCATCTAGACTTTAACTTACCTGGAAAGAGGCAAAGGCGGGAGTTGAAGAGTAGGACTAGATCTCCTTCTTTGAACTCCTTAGTGATGATACGCTTGTCGATCCATTTCTTTGTCCTTTCCTTGTAGATCTTGGCATTCTCATAAGCGTTCAAACGCAACGCCTCCAGCTCATTGATATCCAATAGCCGCTTCTCACCGGCTTCCTTGATGTCGAAGTTCAACCATTTGATTGCCCAATACGCCTTGTGTTCTAACTCAACGGGCAAATGGCAAGACTTCCCATATACCAAATTATAAGGGGTGATACCAATGGGAGTCTTGAATGCGGTCCTGTAGACCTAAAGAGCGTCGTCCAACTTCATGGCCCAATCCTTCCTCGTCCTAGAGATGGTCTTCTCCAAGAATGCTTTAATTTCTCTATTAGAGATCTCGACCTGTCCACTAGTTTGAGGGTGATAAGGGGTTGCTACCTTGTGGGTTACCCCATACTTCGATAGAAGTGCCTTAAACTTTCGGTTGATGAAATGTGTCCCTCCATCGCTAATGATGATGCGTGGAGTCCCAAAACGTGGAAAGATAATCCTATAAAAGAACTTCACAACCACCATGGCGTCGTTAGTGGGAGAGGCAATTGCTTCGACCCATCTAGAGACGTAGTCGACGGCTAGAATGATGTAGAGGTTTCCTCCGGATGATGGGAAAGTTCCCATGAAATAAACTCCCCATACATCAAAGATCTCAACCTCCTGTATGTTATTGAGTGGCATCTCGTTCCTCCTAGATAAATTCCCTGTTCTTTGGCATGCATCACAAGAGACAACAAACGTTGGACATCCTTAAATAGTGTAGGCCAAAAGAAACCGGAACGTAATACCTTGGCGAACGTTTTGTGAGCGCTAGCATGCCCTCCACAAGGAAGCGAGTGGCAATGTCGTATGACACTAGTAACTTCATCTTCCGGAATGCATCTTCGTAGCATCCCATCCGGACCTCTCTTGAATAGTAGAGGTTCATCCCAATAGTAATGACGTACATCCTTAAAGAATTTCTTCCTTTGAGTGTACGTCAATCCGGGTGGTATTTCCTGGCAAACAAGATAATTAACAATGTCAGCATACCAAGGCCCTTTATTATCAGAAGCTTGGTGGAGAAATTCAGAAAAGGGAGTAAGAAGTTTGTTATTCTCAGTTGACATCATCTCGCTTTCGACCTCGGTCGAGGTCCAGAGAGGGTAACCGAGATGTTCTTCAGCTAAGAACACCTCGCTTGGTCCAGAAGGCGCCTCGGTCGAGGTACTGCAACTAGGACCGAGACTGAAGATCTTCTTCTCCTGGATTAAGTCTTTCAAATTTAGCTCCTGAATCTTCTTCCAATGCTTTTAGGCTCCGTATATCTGCATCACAAGAAGCATCTATACCTTCCTCCATTAAGCTAAAGCTAGTAACATTTTCAAGTGGATCATTGATAAGGATAGAGCTCACCAATTCTCTCGGTTCTTCTTCATCATAGATGTTGAAGATATCGTCTTCCAGCTGCTCTCCCTTCATTGCAGCAAGCAATGCAAACTCCACTTCATCTCCACCAATGTTGAACTTCAACTTGGCGTTCTTACAATCCACATTGCAACCCGAAGTTGCTAAAAATGGTCTCCCGAGAATGATGGGAACGGGATAATCTGCGGGAATGTCAAGCACAACAAAGTCTATAGGTAAATAGAAGTTACCTAACTTAACCGGAACGTCTTCCAAAATGGCCACGGGATGGGTAATGGAGCGGTCCGCCATGTACAATCGTATCTTCAACGGCTTGGGCTCTCCAAGGCCGATCTTCACACATAGCTCCAGCGGGATGATGCTCACGCTGGCTCCTAGATCACACAACGCCTCACAAGTGACATCCCCAACTTGAATGGGAATGCAAAATGAGCCGGGATCTCTCAACTTGGGTGGCATCTTCTCCTTCATGATTTGAATGAGCTCCGAGGATTTAGATGTCATCCTTACTTCACCAAAGTCTTCCAACTTTCTCTTCCTTGATAGAATTTCTTTCAAAAACTTCCCATAGGCGGGCATCCCTAGAATAGCATCAAGGAAAGGGATGTTAATATGTAGTTTATTCATCAAGTCAAGGAACTTACCAAATTGCTTGTCTAGATGTGCTCTAGCCCTTGACTGGGGGAATGGAAGTGCTGGTTTATATGTAGGAGGTGGGACATAAACTTCAGATTTCTCCTCCGCTTTCTGAGGCTCCACCTCGGTTAGTACCTCGGCCGAAGTGTTCTTCGACTGTACCTGGACCGAGGTGTTCTTCGTCTATACTGGCATCGACCGAGGCACCAGATCTGCAGTTTTCAGTCCACTTCTCGTCGTTATTGCCATGATTTGTTCCTTAGGGTTGCTCTCTGTCCTTATTGGGAGCTTCCCTGGATCTCTTGGCACTTCATTCGCCTTGTTAAAGAATTGTTGTTCTAAGGCCTTTTGTGCCTTTGAGAATGAAGTCATGGATGTCTCCATCGAGTTTAGTTTGATCAAGATGGCCTCCAATACTGCATCTTTCTTTTCTGGTTGGGACGAACTTGATCCTTGTTCCTGACTCTTCAACGGCGTAGAAGAAGAAGAAGAAGAGAGGAAAGGATTAGAAGAATTTTTTGAATTTGAGTTAGAGTAAGAGTTACCGATTTTTTATTGTTGGATCTCCAATTGTTGTTGTTGGATCCTCTATTGTTATTGTAGCTGTTGTTTCGGGAACCTTGATTGTTGTTCCTTAACCCTTGATATCCTCCCTCTTCCTTTTGGGTTTGAGCAACCAAAAGGTCTTTCAATTGCTTCACATCATTCTTCAAAGAGGTAAGTTGATCGTTGTTTGATGGAGCTTCTTGAAAGTTGACTCTTTTAACTCCATCTTCAGCTCCTTGGTGGGAGTATTTCTCCATGTGCAAAGCTTGCTTCTCTATAAACTCCCAAGCTTCGTCAATCGGCATGTCCATGAACGTGCCGGCGGATAGTAGTTGAAGGTTGAACTGGGTGTTTCCGTCCAATCCCTTGAAGTATATCTCCAACAACTCTATCTTTGGAATCCCATGATGTGGGCAATCCAAAAGAATGTCTTTAAATCTCTCCCATGACTTGGACAAGCTCTCCTTATCCTTCATGATGAATGCATTAATCTTCCCTCTCATTTCAGCGGTTTTAGAGGGGGGAAAGAATTTAGTCAAGAATTTCGTCGTCATCTCCTCCCAAGTATTGATTTTTCCTGGAGGAAGAGATTGATACCAAGTAAGAGTTCTATCTTTCAAAGAGAAGTAGAAAGGCCTTAGCTTGTAGTTGTTATTTTCTATTCTTGAAGGTCTCAAGGTCTCCATCAAGATCTCATAGTTTTATAGATGTTGATGTGGAAATTCCCTCTCTAGCCCTCCAAACTGGCATTGGCGAATCATGGAAAGAACTTGCGGTCGAAGCTCATAATCATGGTCCGCTGGATCACCTAGGTTGACTCCTGGACGCCTCAGTTGTTGATTAGGGTCCATCCTCTGCCCTAGGGTTTGTGGAATACCTGCAAAAAGAACATCTCGGACTGGCATCCGAGGTGGAAGTATCTCGGCCGGGGCAACTAGATTCTGCCTCGGTCGAGGATCTGGAGCAGGGTCTTGCCTCGGTCGAGGATCTGGGTTCGGTCGAGGTAGATACTAGTCTCGTAAAGCCGCCATATCTACTTTGATCGCCTCAGTCCTTGTGCGAGTTTCTTCCCTTTCCAGTCTCAGCTCTTCCTTGTTGAGGAGTAGTTGTTCTAACGCCTCCTTCAATTCAGCCTCAAGATCGCGATTGTCTTGGTTGGCCATCTTCGCTTCTTTCAAGCGTCTTTTGTATGTCTTTTCTGGTTCGGGATCGTAGGGAACGATTTCCTTCCCAGCGCGGGTTCTTCACATAAACCTAAGAAAAAGAACCTGCGAAAGTCACTCAAGTAGAGTGGTTAGTAGAGACAGGGACAAGCGCCCCGAAAGCCAACTGCAACCGGCTCGGTCTAGACCAAGTCCCCGGCAACGGCGCCAAAAACTTGTTCGCTCCAAACGGTGTGTGCAAGCTTTAAATTTATAACCCTAGACGTAAGCTTAAAACAAGGATGCGAACCCGCAGTGTACGGGTCAATCGTAGTAAAAAGCAAGACATTCCAGGGGTCGATCACAGGGACTTAGTGAAACAAAGCAGGTATAGGTTGTCAATGCAACTACTAACCACAAAGGTGATCAAAACAATCAAAGATGATAAAAAGTCAATTAAAGGAATATGCAATTCTAGGGATTAAAGCATCTAGTTGTGGTTCCAACTCAAGATCTAAAGATAAGCGGACAAAGCTTTGATTTTGCAAAGGGAAGGTGTTACAAAAGTGGAATAGATCACCGGGTAAGTCTCACTACTCACTAATCCCAAACTGTAACTCCTATTACCGGGTAAGTCTCAAGGAATTAAGGAAAAGAACTATAACCTCAAACTAACACACCACCTAAGGGAATAGAATTAACCTTTACCGGGTAAGTCTCAGGCTAACTCACAAAGATGGAATGAAAGCACACTCGAACCCCAATAAAGGATAAACCTTTATTACCTATACTTATGATCTTTGGTAAACAAACAAAGGAATTACCGGGTAAGTCTCATCCTTGGCTTGCATTGAACCAGGAAAGGTGTAATAAGAATAGGATTTGGCAAACTCTAACACTTAACTCTCAGTTTTGGATCAGAAAGGTCACCTCGGTCAGACGAATTCCACCCGGCCGAGATGTTCATCGATTGAACGAGATGTTCTAGGGTTAAGGATAAAGACTCGAGCTTTCAGGGTCCTACTGGAATTTTAAGATTATTCTATCATTGTTTTTTCCACAACCTTCAGCCAATCACCCTAGAATCACACAAAGAAATTAGCCACTCATCATCATGAATGCAATAATCAAATATAAGGGAAGAAGGTGAATAATTGAACACAAAAACCTTAAGAACAAGGCTTCAATAACTGAATCAATTATCAAACAAACAAGCGTTCCTTGGATCACAATCCAACAAGACAATCAACAAGAAGGGAATCTAAGAAAGTCTTACAAAACCCTTCACAAAAGCTATAAAAGCTATCAACTTCCTTCCTTCAATCTTCCTTCAACCTTCAAAAAGGTTCTTCAAATCTCCCAGCTGTAGTGGGTGTATGCGGGGTGTAACGGCTGTCTAAGCACGGTTAGCGGGTGCCGGATTTGTGGAATATCCAACCCTTTTTATAGGAAAATTCCCTCCCAAAGATAAGATATCTTAGAAAGATATTTTCCCACAAAATAGGTAAAAGATATGGGCTAAATTATCTTCTTCCTTCCAGGAATCCAGCCTAAAAATAAGATCCTCTTTCCAAAAATAAAAGATCTCAGCCAAGAATAAAATATCTCTCGCCGCGTTCAAGGTGTTCGCCTCGGTCGAGCAGCTCCTCTGGATCACCTCGGTCGAGATGGTATTGTAGCTGACCGAGGTGAATCACAACTGAATGTGAAATCTCTCAAATCTGATCCAAAGTGAATCTTCAATCCATTTTCATGATTCCTGGATTCTTCCTTAAGCTCCTGAATGTAGCTCCAATGACTCCTTAGCTCCTTTTGCTCCATTTTGATGCAAAACGTGCCATTTTACCTACGATTACAACGAAACTTGGGGTAGACCTCGATTCCCGCAAAGGTAGATGAAACGACAATATAATCACATAGTATACATTCAAACATGCAGATTATTGAAGATAAAACGTCTAAACAGGTCCCAAAATATAGACTATAATTCATGCTATCACCTACCTTTTTATTTTGAGAGCTGAAATCCTTACACAAATGATCACAAATGAGTACAATAATTACGACAACCATGTTGGATTTTCCGTTTGTAGGAACGCAATGTCAATCCCTTTCTTATCATTTGTAGATGACATGATTATCTTTACCAAAGTAAACTCAAACTCCTGCCTTAGAACAAAAGAAATCCTTGAAACCTATTACTCCATCTCTGGACAAGAGATCAATTGCCTCAAATCTGCATTCCAAACTACTAAAAATACTACCTTGAGTTGCATCACAAAAATTAAAAATATCCTTAACATGGAGCACATGACTTCTCTTGATTACTATCTTGGTTGTCCCATTATTAATGGAAGAGTTAATAGAGAGACCTTTAGCAATATTAATAATAAAAATAAGCAATAACTCCGTAAATGGAAAGCAAACTCCCTTTCACAAGAAGGCAGAAATATACTTATAAAGCATAACCTAGTGACCAAACCGTCCTTTATAATGTAAGGATTTATGCTACCAATGCACAATTTGGACGAATCGTATAAAAATTTCTTTTGGAACAAAAAGCGACAATCATAGATCATTGATCAAATGGGATTTAGTTTGTAAACCAAAGAGAAATGGTGGACTCGGTTTAAGAAAATTCTTTACCACCAATAAAGTCCTTCAAATGAAACTATTCTGGAAAATTCTTGTTGAACTAGAAAACATATGGGTGAAAATTGTTGATGAAAAATATATGAGAAACATTAATATTCTACAATATCATCTAAAAGCATCAACGTCATGGCAATAGAAAAACCTTATAAAACTCAAACCCGAGTTTAAAGCTAAATTAGATGTTCGCATGCACCTCAAGTCAAGGAAGGTGTCAAAAGGACATAATTATTTGACAGGTATGCAATGGAAAAACCATTAATTTTTGGCAAGATACTAGATCACAACGACTCCCCTAATCAACTTGGTTCGTAAAACCAATCTAATCATTCCTCATATTAAAATATATCACTTCATTAAATCAAACAAATGGGATACCACCAAAATTGAATATGAACTTCAAAACATCATCAACCTACAATTATGAAAAGAATTATGGAAACAATAATCTCAACAAATGAAATACAAGACAAGTTATACTGAAGAAGTAGTATGAATAGATGGTTCTCCACAAAATCAGCTTCGGAAATGATTGATAATGAGTCTGGATGGCTTTTCTGACTATTCATGCGAGTGGATATGGAAATTAGACACTCAACCAAAAATTAAGAACTTCTTATGGAAAATCTCAAGAAATGGTATTCCAACTAAAGCAAAACTCAACGAAAAAAGAATTGCGGTTACGAAAAACTGTGATTTCTGCAATCATCAACTCGAGGATCTTGTACACCTTCTTACTGAGTGCCCTTATAGTAAAAATGTGATCACGAGAGTAGATAGAACCATCATAACTAGCCTCAACACCATCAATACGGAAAACAAAAATGAACACGTATCTTGTTGGAAATCTAAAACAAGATCGGACAGACTAACTTTACACGTTTGACAACTATTTGGTGGAGAATTTGGTTCTACAGGAATAAAACCATTTTTAACAATGATACTACCGCATCGAATCACAACATCCTTAACTTCATCAAAAACCAATTTCAAAACTGGAAAAATCATTTTACCGATGATGACGACTACGATTTTAAACATAAAAAAAGAACTACATATCTAACACAAGTAAGAAAATTAATAATAAATGGGATAAACCAAAAACGGGTTTCCACAGACTCAATTTTGATGAATCAAAACTTGATTTGGGCATATAATCTATTGGCTTTGTTATTCAAAATCATAACGGTAAAGTTATCAGCTTGAACACTAGGAAAAATAATTTAACTCGGTAATTAAAGGAGAAGACTTCGGGCTGAAAGCTGGTCTAAAAGAAGCGATACGACTAAATATCAAAAAGATCAAAATTGAAGGTGATAACTTGTGTTATCAAGACACTCCAAAGACTTTGGAGCTGTCCTTGGGAGGGGGGATAATCGTATCCGACTCCCGACTAGATCTTCGCTTCTTTGAGGAAGTCCAGGTCAGGCATGTTTTTAGAAAAATCAACCGTGTTGTTGATCGATTGACCCATTTGTGATTCGAACCCTAACACACCTTTTTTTGACAATCCCGGAGTTTGTGTTCTCACCGCAAGGATGCTTTATGATGGACTACTTCTAGAAAATAGTCTTTCCTAACCGCTTTTCTTTTCAAAAAAAAGGGACAATTTTCGGTATTTTCCCCTATTATTTTTAATGTATAAAACATGATATTGGTTTTAGAATTTTATCTGAAGACAATGCACTTTTTATACATCAATATTTCAACATTTGAAATGCTACCCTAAGCATTTTGATGAAAAGATCTTTACCATTTAGTAATATTTTATTACAAACTAGCATAGTGTCTGAGCCTTGTACGGGATGAAACAAAACTTATTCATGACTAAAAAGCAATTATTGTAGTAATAGTATATAATAAACTAACAATCATATAATTATTAATGTCAAAAATACATAATTTTATTATAAAGATTTATATATATTTTGATCCTAATATCTTGCATTGTTAAAATATATTATCATGATTTTCTTTAAAATAATAGCCAAAAAAAGTGCGCTATACATGTGAGAGTTAGTCTATTGAAATATTGGACAAATTTATTTTCTTATACTTTAAGCAAACTTTTGTTATTAAAGTATTTTATATATAAATGCTAAAATTTAAAACTTTTCTAAAAGAAAATTGTGTAGAATTATCCTCTTATAAGATTATCTTGAATAAGATATATGAAATATAATGTATCTTTAGAGGTTATAATAGATTTTTTCAATATTTTTATTAATGTAATAATTGCTTCTTTTTATATATAAAATACATTCAAAGAGAATAAAAATAAATTAATCATTAAAATAAATAAATAAAGACGAACATTGAGTATACCAAACGTAAATATTCAACAAAAACATGGATGAATTGCTATCTATCCCAATATTTTTATTTATAATTTTTACGTCTTTACACTTTTATTATTTATTAATTACAAGTTTTTTATATTTTGAACTTTTGAGTAGGGATGACAATCTCATTCGCATCCGATAGGTCTCACCAAACCAAACAAAATACAAACGAAAATCTGTGAACATTAGCGATGCTTGAAATAGTTAACATATCGAGTCTTATCCAGGTTAATAGTTCATAACTAATTATTTGATCCATCACCCATGCTTAAATTATTATAAAAATGTTTTTAATAATTAATATTGAATTGAAAAATGTTAAAATTCGTGAGAAGAACTTGGTAGTTTCCTATAATCCATTTCAACGCTATTGATAATGATTTCTTTTACAAAATTTGTTCAAACCCTCAATTCTTCATACCCTCTTGCGAACTAGGACTTCGACCTTCATGATTCATCCATTCTCAGTTTTGCAAACTACGACTCTGGCCCCTTCCCTTATGCAAACTCGACTCCTCTCGTGAACTTCAACTCTTGTCACCTTTCTTAAGTTTTTGAATTGGAAACATTTCCCTTTTGTACTAAAAAAGACTCGAGTTTTGCAAACTACGTCTCTAACCCCCTTCCCTTATGCAAACTCGACCCTCCCGTGAACTCCAACTCTTGCCACCTTTTTAAGTTTTTGAATCGGAATTATTTCTTTTTGTACTAAAAAGGACGAGTCTTAGAGAGTATATCAACTTTTAAATTCTAATAGAAATTGCTAATCGATTCAACGACTTTTTAATTTTGTATTTTTATATGTTTTAGAGATACGAAAAGTATTTCGAATTTTTCCAACAATGTTGGAATTTAGAATGGAATGAATGGTTTATTTAGTTTAGCATACTAGTTTGCTATATACACATTTTTTTTTACCGAATAATTTAAAAAGCATGTTGTATTTTATAAAACAGTCAATCAACCGATAGATAAAGTGTCAAAAGTTACGAATGAACGATGAACCAAATAAATATTTTAGGTGTTTGATCGGGTGATAAAAATAGTATTTTCACCACCACTCGACTCTTTGTCACTCCACTTTTCACTTTCGGTCGATAAAAAAGTCAATATTATTAAAAAAATAATTAAAATGTTTTTTTTTGAAAAAGGAAAAGTAGTTAGATTGGTCTACCTCTTAGAGGTAGTCCACACTAAAACATCCTTGAGAATGAGAACACGAAGTTCGGGATTGTTAGAAAAACAGGTGTTGGGGTTTGATATTCTCATATGGGTCAATCGGTCAGCAACACAATTGGTTTCTCCGGAAATATGATTGATCTGGACTTCGTCAAAGAAACGGAGATCCAGCCTAGAGTCGGAATTAATCATCTCGACCTCCCATGTACAACTCCACAATCCTTGAAGTGCCTTGATAACACAAAGATTACCACTCTCGATTTCGATCTTTAATCTGATAGCCCCTTGTAGACTTGATTTAAGAGCATAAACCTCAACTTTTATTATCGAGTTAAAGTTATTGTTTGTCGCATCAAGGCTAACAACCTCACCGCTGTGACTCCGAATCACAAAGCCAATGGATGTTATTCCCGAATCGAGTTTAGATCCATCAAAGTTAAGTTTATGGAAACCAGAATTTGATTTATCCCACTTAATATTGTTTTTCTTCCTTTTGGGAGAATTAATGTCCTTTTGTTGTTGTTTTATACCGTAATCGTATTCATCAATGATGTTATTTTTCCAACATTTGGATTTAGTTTTTTATGAAGCTGACAACCCTATTGTAAGGACCAATAGACTCATTCACAAAAATAATCTTGTTCTTGAGAAACCATATTCTTTTTTTTTTTGAAGAGAAACCATATACTCTATCAAATAGTTGTGAGACATGTAAACTTGTTAAATTCAATATTATTTATTTATTGTAGGAGGTTATTAATGAAGTTAATATTGACCTGTTAATTTTGACAAGAATTTATTTTGTAAAAGACATTCAATAAGCAAGTGGAACAAATCCTCTAAATAATTAAAAATAATTATAACTTACCTCAAACTAATACGAATAAAATTCAAAAATACCACGTATAAATCTAACAAATAAAACAAGACGGATGTAGACATGTAGCAAGATTTACATCACAATGTACTCGAGACTACACACATGTTAAACACATGCTTAAAAGATGTTTAACATCGCGTTTAATGTGTCGTTTATCATTTTGTATCGGAAATGTTGTTTGATATAATAATAGAAAAAGTTGCAATTAATGATTTAATATAATAAACTAAAATAAACTAAACTAATATATTAGAGTAGTGTTCTCAAACGCATCCCCGTAAGCGCGTGTGAATCGAGTTTCAATCTGGAATGTCTCTCAGTTCGTTCGCAGTTTCTCTCTGTATCTCTTCACACTCTCTTTTCTGCTCATGGTGGGCAGCTGCCGTCCTTCAGAACCTATATAAATTCTTCGCAGTAAAAATTGTTTCTCTATCTTCATCACTCTTCACAATCTGACCCCCAAATTAATGCCCTCTCTCCCTCTCTCTTCTCTCATTTGTTTCTCTCTCTGGAATTATGACGGCCTTAGATCCACCACTCATTACTCAGCCAAGTCTTAGGGTTTGTTGATCCATCTCAGCGACAGCAACTTCAACCCCCCTCATTTGATAACTAGATTCCGATTTGGTTGTAAGAAATTCTTCTCAATATCAGGGGAATTGTTTAGCACTTGGCAATTTAAGAATATTTTGCTTCCATTTTGGTTAATTCTTTTGGGTAATAGGATAGGAAAACGGATACTAATTATTGAGCTCTTTTTTTGCGAATCGGGTTGATAATCTTGGCGGGTTTTGCTTTTCTAGTCTTACCTCTCCACATGATTGAGCTTCCGAGCTGACAGTCACGGGCATGGTAGGAAAATAAATTTGTAGGGGACTGGATTTTCTTGGGTTTTATTTTCTTGTAAAACCAGGAGTTGTGTTGGTTTCAGTTGTGAAGATATATTAGCATCAGCAGATAATGGTAGTTATATAGCCTTGATAAAGTCAAATATATAGAACCCAAAGACTTTCTGGTGTTTGAGTATTGATTTCAAAGAAAGGGTTTTGCTGCTCCTGTTTCGATTGTTGTACAATGGGTTGCCTCTGTTGCAAGCCCTCTGTTATCGAGGATGGTAAGGGAAGTCCGCCCGTGAGGCTGGCTGGTAAGACACATTCGGAGTCACGAGCTTCTTCAAGAGGGTCTTCATTGAGGAGGGAAGAGATGATTAGGAAGCAAGATCGAACTGATGATGGTGTTGGGAGGGCAATGTTAGTTGATAAGTCAGGAAATGGTTCCATTAGAATACATGCTGATCATTTAGAGAGGAAGAAAGAGAGGAAAGAGCATGCCATTAAGCATCATTTGGGGAAAGATATCATTCCAAAGGCAACGGAGGGGGAACTAGTTGCAGCAGGCTGGCCATCTTGGCTTGCAGCTGTTGCTGGAGAGGCTATCAAAGGATGGGTGCCTCGTCGAGCTGATTCTTTTGAGAAGCTTGATAAAGTAAGGATCTTAACTTTCTTGTTCAATTCTCAAACAATTAGTTTGATCGTGTCTACTATCTAGACTGTATATACATCTTAGTTGGATCAGGATGCTCAACCTCATGCTACTGTCTTTGAAGTATTTTGTGACTTGTTCATCTAATGTTGTTCACAGAGCATAGACCAGACAATCATGAGAAGCCTTGTTAATTCTTACCGTCATGAAGGATTCTTATTATATATTGCAACTTATAATATGCATATTTAAAGTTTACGGCCTAATTTTTAGATATTTGGATTCTGCGTTGCCTATTGATCATCATTTTACCTAGTGATTTTCTGCATATGCACTTTCCTCTATGAATAGGTTTCTTAGGTAGCTCTTTTGATATTATATTACCTTATTCTTGAACTTCTTCAACATACCTTTTCTATTGGTTTATTTATGAGGTCTTCTTTGCTTTTCAGATTGGTCAGGGAACTTATAGTAATGTGTATAGAGCTCGGGATCTTGAGAAGAGAAAAGTTGTTGCACTGAAGAAGGTAAGATTTGATAACTTGGAGCCAGAAAGCGTTCGGTTTATGGCTAGAGAGATTCACATCCTTCGCAGACTTGACCATCCTAATATAATTAAATTGGAAGGTCTAGTCACCTCAAGGATGTCTAGCAGCTTGTACCTTGTTTTTGAGTACATGGAACATGATCTTACGGGTCTTGCATCACATCCAGCTATAAAGTTTACTGAATCTCAGGTATCTAAAGGATTTCGTTAGCCTGATTATATAATTACCATGCCTTACTAAATTGATGATGTGAATACAAAGCATTTCTTGCAGGAAAAAGAATTTTTTATACTCTTTCTTATTTGCTGTGGAATAGGAGTGTATTGCTCTGGTACTGAGAATTGCATGCTTAAGCTGGTCTTGAATTCATAGTAGAGGAAAGTGCTAAATGGCCAACAGCTCACTAATTGATGAGTTGAAGATAGAAAACAGTGTCAAACTGCAGTATTAAATAATTGTGTCCATTCTAGAAATGGGAGCATTTGAGGTGAACCTGCCAAGCTATGGTAGAAAATTAGAAATGATACTCAGATTGACATACTTTAAAAATGTTGCCTTTACTTAATCAACAATCATACAAGGCCAAGATACTAAAATACCTTGTTCTACTACAAATATAGTGTAGCCCAATTGAGCTGATTGCAAGAGCTGGCTTACAAGTCACTCACCGCTATTCATCTTAAAGAGCTACGACCTTTGTTTCCTTCAACTATTAGATGCTTTTTGTGATATATGCCATTTGTATATCTCTTACAGGCTAAGTGCTACCTGAAGCAGTTATTAAGCGGACTCGATCACTGTCACAGCCGCGGCATTTTACACCGTGATATAAAGGGCTCAAATCTTTTAATTGACAATAATGGGATTCTGAAAATTGCTGACTTTGGATTGGCAACTTTCTATGATCCTTGTGAATCTCAACCACTCACAAGCCGGGTTGTAACTCTTTGGTATAGACCACCAGAGCTTTTACTTGGAGCTACTTACTATGGCACTGCTGTGGATTTGTGGAGTGCTGGTTGTATACTGGCTGAGCTGTATGCTGGTAAGCCTATTATGCCCGGAAGAACAGAGGTATGCTTCTTATTCTTTTTCTAGGAAGCTTTCCTTGCAATTGTTTCGAAACCAAAGATTGCTTATCGGGTATGTGGGTGGTGAAATGCTATATGGACTAATAGCTCAGGATGTTGTGTTAATTTTGTTGACTGTAGTTGGACAATAATGATAGTTTGCACATATTAATGCTCACCAATTGCTTATGGCTTGCTTGAACTCTACATTGCACAATTCTGCCTGCAGGTGGAACAACTTCATAAAATATTCAAGCTTTGTGGATCACCTTCCGAGGATTATTGGCAAAAATCAAAATTGCCCCATGCAACCATCTTTAAACCACAGCAACCATACAAACGTGTTCTTGCAGAAACATTTGAAGGCTTTCCTTTGCCTGCTTTAAATCTCATGGAAACATTACTTTCTATTGATCCAATTGATCGCGGATCTGCAGCTTTGGCTCTTCAGAGTGAGGTAAATTCCACATTGGTGCGCTTCTGAAGTTATGAAGTATGATTTTATAACGCTGAATATTGATTGAGCGTGTACTTAAAATTCCCCATGCCTGCCAATTTTCATGCTAATGAAGTTTTTATCATTTTGAATAAATTGTTGTGGACTTGGTATCCTTATTATACCTTGCAATTACATTACACAAAAATGGATGAGTAAACGGGCATGGAAACGAATCAAACGATACAGGAAAACGTCATAGTTGACATATTTTACATATTGATTCATGTGTTTCCGAGTTTAATGGAAACGAGAAATGTCGCCCTTTGAAGTTTCCGTGCTACATAGATTGCACGTTCACCGAACTTTGCCACATTGAAGGCTTATGAAAATGTGTCTAGTTATGTTTCTCATTTTCTAGACATTTTATTCTTGCAATTGGCATTTTGCAGATTTAATAATTTTTTATGTTCATGCAGTTTTTTACTACAAAACCACTTCCCTGTGATCCGTCAAGCTTGCCAAAGTATCCTCCCAGCAAGGAGCTTGATGCGAAATTGAGGGATGAAGAGGCTAGAAGGTCTATTCATTCTCTTATGTTTCTACGTTTGAACTTACATCTTACATTCCTTTTGATATATAAAGATTATTGACAAAATTAGCTCATACCATCTTTTTCCAGTAAAAACTTTACAAGCCATTACCCTTGTTCTGTGAACTAGATGCACACTGATCCTGTATTCCGATAATGATCCTTCTCAGTCTAATTATCATGTTCTGTAAACTAGATGCACTGTAATCCTCAATGAGCAAGATCAGGCAAGAGGGGTATTTATTCATAATTATTTAGGGGGTCAAGATTTTAGTAGCATAAACCACCATATCAACGGAGATTACTTATCAGTTTCAATACCTTTTCTGAATTACACTCCTTGTTATCTTGATATATTTTAATAGATCTAGAGCTGCTGGAAGCAAGGGCCATAAGAATGATCTTGAGAGGAAGGCCACAAGAGAGTCTCGAGCTGTACCTGCACCACATGCAAATGCGGAACTAAAGTTATCCATGCAGGTAAGTTGTGTATGCTAAAAGTTTTTTAGTACATTTTCTTCCTTATAACTTTCTGACTAATTTCTGAGGAAACGTATTCATTTTCGTCACCATAATACACATGTTATTTTGCTTCATGGGTTTCTATTCTTTCAGTTTTTGTCGTTATGAGACGTTAGAGAGATATTCTTTATACCTAAAGCTTCCGATTGTTTAAACTTGTGCTTGATGATTGCCCGTTTACATGTTTTGTCTGTTCTGTTTACTGCTCTAATTCGGGAGTATATTTATTTACAGAAAAGACAAGCTCAATCCACTTCTAGGAGCAGAAGCGAAAAATTCAATCCTCAACAAGAAGAGGCAGCCTCGGGTTTCCCTTTTGAACCAGCTAGACAATCTCAAAGCATAGAAGGACTGAATACACGGGCCCACGATCATAAGAAAGCTTCCCACTCAGGTCCACTTGCTAACCCGACAACGCGGCCAAAATCTGCAAAGAACACAGACGACACGCCCAAGCGTACATCAGCTGCTGACTTGTCAACAATGTACACCCTATTAGCGTCAAGGAAGAACCCGTTGTCAGATGATCAGCTAGACAATTCAGGTCCTCTACAAACCATAGCTCCAAAACTGATTGCCCGGTTTCCTGTATCTTTCAAGGCTAGACACGACCAACCCCACCTGAATCAGGGTGGTGCAAGTGCCAACAAAGACCCTGTTGATGTAAGTTATCCCTCTTTAAAACTCCTTACATTTCCAGTTTTGCTTGTAGATTTTGTGTGATTTGTTTGTGACTGTGGCCATTTTCCAGCTGGATTTTGGATCAAAGGGTGAAAAGATACATTACTCGGGACCACTCTTGGCCCCGTCACGTAACACGGACCAGATGATGAAGGATCATGACCGGCAGATCCAGGAAGCGGTCAGGCGATCACGTCTCGATAAGGCCAGGATGAGGAAGACCCCTGTGCAAGATCTGTAGCTGTTGGCTTACTGAGCTAGTTTGTAGTGACTAGTGTAAAGATTTTAATTAGAGCATTTGGGTAAACTAGAAGCAAAGACCTAAGTTTGAATCATTTTTGTATAGGTGAGGTTAGCTGGGTTCCGCACTTGAACCATTTGAAATCTCTTCGGATGTTATCCATAAAATTGTGTTGTGCAAAGTGCCATTCTTGTAGAGCTAATAATTATATATGTATCCGATAATATTTGTGTTGTAATTATTGACTTTGGTTTATGTCAAAATGTATTCAAACTATGATCTTATTAATAAAAGTTAGGGTTTGGTTCAAGTACGAAAATGTTCATCCAGAGGATTGTTGTACGGTTGTACTGTCATGCGCCACCAACTGGAGTCTACTCTATAGACTCACCCGCTTTATAAGAGCATCCACGTCAAACTCGAGTCTACTCTAGATTCACCCTATTTATAAGAGCATCCACCTAAAATAAAGGGAAATTCCGGATGGTACCCTCCTGGTTTGGGGTTTTCCGAATTTTGCCCAATAGTTTTTTCGAGTTCGGATGGTACCCTTAAGTTTATCTTTTTTCCGGATTTTGCCAAAATTCATTAAACTTTTTCAAATTTCATCAATAAAATGCAAAAGAAATAAATTAAAATTAAAAAACAAATTAAAATACAAAAGAATGATTTATTTATTTTAAAATTAAAGTAAAACAGTAACTTTTTTTTAAAAAAAAATAAATGTTTTATATTAATTTAAAAATAAATCAATTAGATAATTTTTTAAAAAATAAAAAAAATAACTGTTTTATTTTATTATTAAAATAAATAAATCACTTTTCTATTTTTAATAATAAATTAAAACAGTGATTTGATTTGATTTTTTAGAAGAATCTTTATTTTATTTATTTTTTTAAATAAAGTATAACACTTATATTTTTATATTTTGTTAAAAACAATGCTAATCCAATCTATTTATTTTTAAAATAAAATAAAACACTGATTTTTTTGAATTTATTAAAAATTATCTAATTGCTTTATTTTAAATTATTATAAAACATTCATTTAAAAAAAAAGATATTGTTTTACTTTAATTTTAAAATAAATAATTCATTCAGTCTATTTTAATTTATTTTTTAATTTTAGTTTGTTTTCTTTTGTATGTTTTTAATGAAATTTGAAAAAGTTTAATAAATTTGGGCAAAATCCGGAAAACAAAAAAATACTTAGGGGTACCATCCAAACTTGAAAAAACTGTTGGGAAAAATCCGAAAAACCCCAAACCACGAGGGTATCACCCGAAATTTCCCTAAAATAAATGTTAAGATTTACCCTGTCTACTTTTTCAATGTTATCTCTCTACCATATCATCTTAAACAATAATTTATATTTTTCATCCAATTAATATAACATAACGATAAAATTACGTATAAAATACTATTTTTAAAGTGGTAGGATATCTATTAATAGATAAAATTATTTTATGAATTATAAACATATTTTTTATTTATTTAGATTATGAAATTGATATTAAAAGGTAATTAAAATATTTATAAATATGATATGGTATGAGTCATATAGTAATTTGTTAAAGGGTAATCTTAAGGTGTGTTTAAAAAAACTAATATTTATTGGTTCAATAAAAAAAATCATTAGTTGGGATGTAGTATGCAAATCAAAAAAGAATAGCGGTCTTGGATTAAGGAAATCCTTAATCACAAACAAAGCATTACAAATGAAACTCTTGTGAAAAGTTTTAGCTGAACCAAATAATATTTGGGTTTAAATTATAAACGAAAAATATTTGAAAATTTATAATATTCTTCATTACCAAGAGAAAGGATCCACGTCTTGGAAATGGAGTAACCTTATGAACCTAAAATCTGAGTTCAAAATTGGTGTTATTTGGCAGGTCGGAAATGGTAAAACCATCAACTTTTGGCATGACAATTGGGTAACAACACCACTTATAAAAATGGTTCATAACACCAATCAATTTGACACAAATATAAAGGTTAGTCACTTTATAAACGACTCGAAACAATGGGATATCAACAAAATTTATAACAAGCTACAAAACATCATCAACCCAGAGATTAGGAAAAATATCAAGGAAATAATTATACCAAAAAATGATATTCAAGATAGATTATATATATTGGAGATGTAGTACAAATGGTTGGTTTACTACAAAATCTACTTCGGAAATGATTGAGAAGGATTCAAGCATCTCCCCGAACTATACATGTGATTGGATCTGGAATCTCGATACCCAACCGAAAATTAAAAACTTCATTTGGAAAATTTCACAAAACGGAATCTCAACAAAGGCTAAGCTTGACGAAAGAAGAATTGTCGTAACAAGGCATTGTGAACTATGCAACCACCATCTTGAGGACTTGTTCCACTTGCTCATTGAATGTCCTTTTAGCAAACAAATCCTTACCATAATCGGTAGGTCAACATTAACCAAACTAAACAACATTAACCTTTTTAATAAAAAAGCTCACGACCTTCTACAAGAAATAAAGAATAAAATTGGACTTAATAAGTTTGCATGTCTCGCAACTATCTAGTGGAGTATATGGTTCTTCAAGAACAAAATTATGTTTGGGAACGAGCCGATTGGTCCTTGCAATAAGGTTATCGGTTTCATTAAAAACCAAATCCAAATGTGGAATACTAACATCATTGATGAAGACGATTACGATATAAAACAACAACAAAAGGACATTAATTCTTCCAAAAGCAAGAAAAATAATATTAAGTGGGATAAACCAAAACCTGGTTTTCATAAACTTATTTTGATGGATCTAAACTCAATTCGGGAATAACATCCATCGGCTTTGTGATTCGGAATCACAAGGGTGAGGTTATTAGCCTTGATGCGACAAAAAATAACTTTAAGCCGGTAATAAAACCTGAAGCTTATGATTTTAAATCGGGTATTCAAGAGGCTATTAGATTAAAGATCAAAAAGATCGAAATCGAGGGTGATAATCTTTGTGTTATCAAGGCACTCCAAAGATTGTGGAGTTGTCCGTGGGAGGTCGAGATGATTTTTTCCGACTCCACGCTGGATCTCCATTTCTTTGACGAAGTCCAGATCAGGCATATTTTTAGAGAAACCAACTGTGTTGCTGACCGACTTTCCCATTTGGGAATATAAAACCTCAACACCTGTTTTTCTGACGAATCCGAACTTCGTGTTCTCATCCGCAAGGATACTTTAGGGTGGATTACTTTTAGAAGATAGTCCAACCTAACCGCTTTCCGTTTTTCAAAAAAAAAAAGTAGGGAAAGAACACCCCAATTTGGGTACTTTGTTCATCCCCACTAACTCGATAAACTCCTAAATGCTCATGATCGAGGATTTTCTTTTTAAATTAAAATAATTTCTTCTTTTTTCTCATCCTATTTATAAATTTTTTACAAGGACTTTTTAATTCAAAATTTAAACTATTCATTAAAAACTTTTTTACGAACACTTTTTAATTCAATGTTTACCTCTGTTGGGTAGTCTCTTAGTGTGGTCTGGTTTTCTACGTGGAACAAAACTGATGGTTGGAGATGAAGAAGCAGGGCCTTCGATGTTGATTATACACTGGATCTCGACCTATGGATCTCTAAAAAGGAAAGGTTTGAGTGCTTTCCCCTTCATTAATCACCAACCCACTTGTGTGTACTCTTTCGAAAAATGTTAATGGAGGATTGAGTCCCCTTGTTATATGTATGTGCTATTTACTGGCTTGCTCGTTTTTCTTCAACTGTAAATGGATCTGCCAAAAAAACAGATACTTATGTGCTCTTATGACTTAGAAGCAAATTTGTGGTATTTTGTTTATCAATTTAGCGGATGTTGTGTATTAAGCTTACCACACAACCTAGATCACAAAATGGGTTAAGATTTATAATGGATTACATAAATCCGAAGTACCGCTTTAACAAGCAATCATCATAATTCTCAAGAAGAGAGAACTATTACCTTATTGCTTTATTTCAATATGATGATACCACCACCATGGCTGTTTTTATCATCCTTAGAATGAACATTCTACAAACATACTATATGTGTTTGCTCAAAACCTCGTGAATCCTGTAGGAATCTCCGAATCTTTATCCCCTCTATCAAAAGTGTTTGTTCTCGAATTTCTTACTAGAATCTATCAATATGGTATGTTGTATGTATAAGTTTAACAAAATGTTTACTTGTCACCTGATTAATTATCACCAAGCTCTCCTAACCAATCAATCATGCTATTAAATCCCTTATGTCTACTTCTTTTTCGGGTTTCAAGTACCTTGAATGTTTGTTGATTTGGATTTACCTCCAATGTGGAACTAAACTGAGTAAATCTTGGTTTATGATCCCACGATTCCCACATAAATTCACGACTACCACAACAACCTGTTGCAATGATTTAACCTATTGCTGTTGTTATTTTCTTTCCTACTCCGAATTTTTTGAATTGCTATGATTATCATGCATTTACACCTTCCTTGCGTATTGTTTGATGTTAATTTTGCTACCACCGGGATTTCTGCTAAAACAGAAAAGGGTGGCATATTTATAATATCCAAACCATTTAATACCCAGCCTAACAAGAAAAGATTGCATACATCCTTATGGGCACTAAAATTTCAATTTTTTTAGTTATAAACGCATACAATATAAAATTATTCACTTTAAACAAATGATGGATGGCTTTTTGACCTATTATTATGATAAGAACATTAAAATGGAAATCACCAAATGACTTTTAAAATATCAGGCCTACAAGCATCCCGTTTCGAGGGATTATAATCAATGTTTTCAAAATTTTGAGGGATTATAATCAATGTTTTCAAAGTCTTTGCTTTTTATTTTTAAATTTATCTTAACCCTATAGACACACTTAAAATCAAAACACCAAATATTACAAACACTAATGGGGTCTTCCCATTTCCGGGACTCCAAACACTTAGAAAGTTGTTGTCAAAAAATGTCCCTTTCGCCAACAAGGCTTTTTTTACGAAACATTGGTCACTCAATCATTTTTGGCTTGATCTATACAGCTAAAAGTTAACCAAAAAACTCTTACCAACATCGATCCACCAAAGGTACCCATGAAGCTCTAAGCCGCCCACCTTTGCTTTTTATTATTGAAAGATATTGAAAATATTTGAATACAATATTATCTTGTTATATTAGACTAGTTTATATTTGATTTTATCCTTGTAATCTTTATTATTCTCTTTTTATTTTCTTGTGATCCTATATAAAGGATCATAATAACATTAATATATTCGTGTATCTACTTTCACCATTTGTGTGGTCTTCTCCACCATAATCTATCACTTTTCTACCATTTACAAAACATTAGTCCCACCAAGAACTACTCCCTCAATTAAATTAGATTGACCTACTACTAAATCATTTCTCCCTCAACATTCAAAACCTTTTGATCTCATTTTTTAAGAGAATACGAGTTTTGGATTTGATGTTGGAATTTCGGTGTCCGGTTTTATACCAAAGGGCCGTAGTCTCACTTATGTAAGTAGACGGTTCTCCCAATTGCCAAACAAATTAATATAATCATCTTGAACTAAAAATAAGTTATTAACCAAGGGTTTGTAATCTCCACAAAGGAGTAGACAAAACTCAACCAAGAGTTTGTAATCTCCACAAAGGTGTAGACAAAACTCAATCAAGAGTTTGTAGTCTCCAAAGGAGTAGACAAAACTCAAGCAAGAGTTTGTAATCTCCACAAAGGAGTAGACAAAACCCAATCAAGAGTTTGTAGTCTCCAAAGGAGTAGACAAAATTCAACAAAGAGTTTGTAATCTCCGAAAAGGAGTAGACAAAACTCTAATAGAAGTTAAGTTCAATTGCACGTCTTATAAACCGGTTGTTATATGTTGAAACCATTGACTTGGATAATGTAATGAGTCATTCATAAATGAGATTTCCTTCTAAGTGTATTCTCCCCTACATTGGGAATATGGGATAAAACGTTACACGTTACAAAGACTAAGTAAGAGACTTACTTGTCTTACTTTATAGAAAGGGTATACCTAGGTTTTGTCAATACAAAACCAAACTAAGATGAATGCCTATCCTTTGTCAATACAAAGGAACTATACTGGTCTTTCGAGTTTTGCAAACAAGCTTATAAGAAGGCCTACCCAATGTCAATACAATGGAACTAAAAGCTTTATTATTGTTGCAAAAACGAATGTCCAATCAAGTGCAAATGGCTCTCCCTTTTATAGGCATAGGGGGCCACGATTTTGGGGAGTTAAAAGCGGTTAAAATCGGTTATGGAAGTTACTTGGAAGATGGGCCTTGAAGCCCTAGAAAGCCCGAGGCCCACATAGGGGGCCCAAAACCGCTCCCCAGAGCTAGCTTAGAGCTAGCTTATTTTTCTTGGTCAAAACACTTCCAATGAGCTTCATTGACTTTAATATAGCTAGGGTAAGCTCCAAAATCCTCAAATACTCAATATCTTAGCTCAAGCTAGTGTAGCTCCTTAAGAAGCTCACTAGTTGCTTCATTGACATTCACTAAGCATTTGAGCTTGGATTGCTCCCAATTTTTAACCACATATTCTTTAACCAATATAAGGCCTAAGAACCAAAGGTGTGCCGATAAAATGTGGCTAAAAATCCCCAAACGTCGGCCTTCTAAAAGCTAGCATAAGTTGACATTGTCGTGAATCACCTTGCTTTGATTCGACTCCCCTTATAATACTAGTTGTTCTTAGTGCCGGTCAGTTGGCTTGCCTCCCGCAACCCGGACCATAGTGACACACATGTGAACAACTCACTGCACCTTATCTCAAGACAAGCTCAACGGTTACAATGAAGACTTAGCCCAAATCTCCAACATTTGACCCCGGCCTAGCGACCCTAAAAACATCAAAACTGAATAGTAAAAATAAAAAATTATGGTCAATTGAGTTTTGTCTCAAATATTTATTGATGCGAGATCATCCTTGGTATCTCCTACTAAACTTGAAAACATCACTAGGTCAAGAGTAAGAGTCACACAAGGAGAGGTTGCTAACAAGCTTAAAACTTGGGAGGGTCCGGTAGAATGGAGAATTGCATGACAAGAGCAGAAAATTGCGCCCAAGATCTGCATGTCGAGACCGAGATTTCCCATTGTTGAGTGTTATCGAGTAGAATCTCGATCTAAGGATTATTATCCTCTAGTTATATTTATTATCTTAATACCTTTGAGCTCTCAAATTTTCTGAAAGTATCTTTTGGTTTTGATCCTATCTTTTAAGATTATTTTAGTGTTTATCTTTTAGAGGAATCTCTCCTATAAATAACTTTAGAGGACGGGATTCATAAGTAGCTTAGTTTTAATTATTGATTTCCACATTATTGTGAGATGCTTGTGACTTCGCTCACGGAGTTTGCATTTTACCATTTCTATTCAATCAAAAAGAGAGCCTTTGATTGAATCGTTGTGAGTCCTTACTAGATTGTTTATGTGCGTGTTAATCTTATTGAAGATTGGTGCTACTAGTCAAATTTGTGCTTGTCTTAGATAGTTTACTTGTGTAAGGTTGAAGAATGAAGGTTAAGGTAATACTTTGTTAAGGGTTTTGCTTCAATTTAGATCAAGGTTCTTTGTAAGTCTAAAATATAGTCCTATCTTTCTATATTTCCAACAATTTCATTCCATATTATCATCTTCTTATGTATCCATTATCAATTCATCAAACTCACGTTCTTTTGTTCGAGTGATCATAAATCTCGGCCCGCACCCAGAATCTCGCCCGAGATTTCTTCTCTGAGACTGTACATGGACTTTCAATCTAGATCGGGAACTACGGCATCAACCCCGCATTAAAGTGGTATCAAAACACTTAGAAAGTTATCTTGTGACTACTAGACTAGAGACAACAACCATAGCCGTAATCCCGACGGTTACAGGTTCCGTAACCGTGACAGTGTCAGTTTTTTTTGGGTTAGAATTCACAAAGAAAATTATCACGGATTCGGAACTGTAATCCCGACAGTTACAGGTTCCGTATCCGTGATGATTTTCTTCACTTTTTATTTATTTATTTTTTTTGGGTGAGAATTCTTAAAGAAAATTATACGGTTATGAAACCCGTAACCGTTGGAATTACGGGTTCTGGATCTGTGAAAAATCTATCATGGATTCGGAACCATCGTGACGTGCGTCATGAATTCATCGCAGTGCGTTTACGACTTCCGATAAAATAAAAAAATAAAAAAAAAAAAAAAAAACGAAAGATTTTCCCAAAGTTTTGTAGACTGTGTGGACTGTGGACTTGGGGCTTTCTCGAGAGGGAGTTGTCATTTGCCAACCAGACCAGTAGACCACCGTCGCCACCGAGTCACGGTGACCATGTGGCTGTCGCGTCTGCCAGCTACCGCGTCCGTCACTGTGTTAGCACCGCATTTTGGGCTCTTAAAAGCGTTTCCAGCGACTGTTTCTACAAACAAGCAGCAATTATCAATACATCTTCTCTCTATCTTTCCTCGTCACCTTCAAGGTATTCGCCAGGTATTGCTTTCTCATATTGGAGGACTCGTATCAAATATCTTTCCCTATAATTGTAAATTCAGTTTTAACATGCGCTTCAATCGAACTTAATTCAACAAATATATATATTTTTAATTACATCTGATAAGACGCCGTCCAGTTGTTCGACGAAATTCCGCACCGTTCAATTGATTATATGTATCTGTAATTATTACATTCGAAGGTTTTTGGTGGACAAACAATTTAACTTCTCCTGTTTTTTTTTTTCCTTGTGATCTCGATCTTAAACTTCAAAATAAACATATCGTGATGCAAAACTTTTGATTAGTCGCCTACCTCACTTTTTGATCTATAGTTAGTAAATATACACGACACTGCATCGTATTGTGATTCTGTTAAGTAAATTCTTGCAAGAGTTGCTTTCAGGTTCACATTTTAATTTTTAAATGTACACAAGGCAGGTGCTGGTTTATGTCACTTGGTTCTAGCCGCAAAGGGGGATACCACTGATTTAATCAGCAATCCAAAAGATGGAACTAGTATGGAAACAGTCAAGCGTGTTGTCGAAATGGTACTTCCAAGTTGCAATGCATTCCTTGCCAGAATATGGTGATCTTGCTCTATAATCTTATGCGATCTTGATACACAGTAAATGACTCACTTGGTCCCTTTTTCATATGTAGGCGAACAGGGTGCTCCTCAGGAGAGAGATCCTCTATACTGATTTTCTCACACCACCTTCATTGAGGGATTCTATGTTAGCCTTGGAGAAATTAGCAGATATCAGAGCTGTGCGCCATGGTGGATATCCACAGGTCAAAGTTTTAAGACTAGACATACACCTACTCCAACCAAGAATGATTGGTTTCCTGACTGGTTCATATCTTACAGGCAGAACGCTGTCGGATTTCAGTTGGACATCCAGATGTTACAGCAAATGATGCTGATGTAGTTACAGCATTGAGGTAGGTAATCTAATATTATCTTAGGGCCCGTTTGGTTTTAACTCCGGAATCGGAAACGGAATGGAAACGAATCTAATCAATACATATACCCTTGTTCGTTAAAATTTTTGGAATCATCCTTGTGGTTTGTAATAATTGGATGAGAGTTTGATTACTTTTAATACCCTATAGGGTAACAAAATGTGAGGAACAAAGTGCATTTTTCATTAAACCATGGAGAATGATTCCATAAAATTTCATGAATATGGATATACATATGGACTAAATTCGTTTCCATTCCGTTTCTGTTTCCGGAGTTGGAACCAAACGGGCCCTTAGTTTCTTAATTCTACGGTTCTATTCTAGACTTCTTCCCTTCTATGTAGAGTTATCTCTTGAAAAGTTGAAAACTCTCTGTGGTAAAAATGTTTACTCCGTCCAGTATCGCAGGGAATTTTAAGTTTCAACCTTGCTACCATGGCGACTTCCTGGGCTCAATTCTTGGCACTGGGATCACTAGAGAGAAAGTTGGAGATATTATCCTTCTGGTACTATATCTACCCGTAGCAGAGCAGTCTTAGGCTGTTTTTGCATGAAGTGTGAATGTAGTCTCTAATGCTTGTTTACGATACCCCGACAATCTGCAGGGTTGTGTGTATTAGTAAATGAACTGTTATTTTTCATGCACCTCATGAGTTTTTTTAACGTTGCTGTTTTTTAAGAACTTATATCGTTATTTCCAGATGCAAAATAAAGCCTATGTTTCTTGAAGATCTAGGTATAATCACTCACCTATCATTTATGTATTTGTAGGGAGAAAAAGGTGCCCAAGTTATTATCGTTCCTGACCTTGCTGATTTCATCATCTCTTCTCTTGATAAGGTATACCTTTTCTTTTCTTTTTTTTTGAAAAATTACTTGTATTAAGAAGAAGATTTACATGAGAGTAGAAAGGAGAGGGATATATGCTATCCACTAAATGTTGCTTTCTGTCTATCCACTAAATGTTGCTTTCTGTCATCAGTCTGTGCACAGTATATATATAAAAAATTCTTCCCCTTCTACTTTACTGTATTTATGTTGTTACACTGATGCATTTGCTGCTCATATGAAAAGATGATCAAATATTTATTATCATCAAAACTAATGTTGAAAAGATTTGCTACTTTCCCTAGGTCGGTAACGTGTCAGTCTCTTGCACGAGGATATCACTCGGGGAACTTGAATATGAGCCACCTAAGTGAGCGTCTTGCAACAGTGGTTGTCCTTTTCCAATAAATTTCTGTTGTTATTGATCATTTGCCAAGGTGTTTCTCTTTTGCTCGACAGGACTAAGACTTTCAGAACGGTTGAGGCATCATTAAGGCTTGATGCAGTGGCTAGTGCAGGCTTCAAAATTTCACGGACAAAACTAGTTGATATGATCAGGTGAAGGCCTGGCATTTCTATCTTATTAAATACCGGAATTTTCATTTACACGGCCACTGAGATCTCCTAAAGTTGAGCATTTTGTTGGATGCTCAACTGCTTACTTGATCACAATAGTCAAATCCATTGACCAATCAGATCTTTATCATTTTAAAATTCAAATCATATGGCCTTCCTTTTTCGTTCTTTCCCTTCACTAACATCCAGTTCCCAGATATAAAAACCTATTGCTTATACTGATATTAGGTCTGAAACCTGTAGTGTTTGATCTTTTAGGCAAGGGGAAATCAAGGAAAAGAAGTTGGGGGAATGAGGGGACCATGGGAGAATATGCTGAAGGTTGCTAGGCCGTGAGGGGACGTGCTACCATCACCTTTAGGTGACCTAAGAGTAGGAACTACTGTAAATAAAGACATTAGCCTATAGGTTTATCTATCTGGATATTTTCCCGAGAATAGTTTAAAGGCTTAGAGCCTCTTTTAGGCTTGGAGAAATTCCGTTCTCTGCTTCAGAATTATCTGTATTTTTGGAATCCATCATACCCACAATCTCCAGACCTTTTAATTGCCCACGAACATAAAATATATCTACTTATAAGTTCCATACTGCTTTAAGTGTTTATACTTTATAGTTGGATGCCTGTATCCCACTATATTGCTCAGTTCAAAAATGATTATACATACTTCGTGCATATTGGGGTCAACACAATTTTAAAATTCATATAATACTCGTAACTGTTTACACTCTTTTTATTCTTCATTAATGTTCTTTCTTTGACGTTGGGGTCAGCACTACTTACCTATTTATACTTGAAGGAGCTTTGAATAGGATAAGTTCATGTTGAAAAGAAAAGGTTATGCATATGGTTCGGCTCCTCTATCTTTTGTCTAGATTTTGAGCTTTATCTTGCAAATAAAAGTGATGAGACAGAGCTGTTTCTTTTCTCCAGCAAAGGAGATGTGCGTGTGAACTGGAACGCTGCCTTAAAAAACGGAACCATACTAAGAGAAGGAGATGTCATCTCGGTTAGTGGCAAAGGAAGATTGAAGGTAATTTACCATTTAGACCTATCCTCTCATATGTATCTTGTATGACATGATATTTGGTTAGCTTTCCTGCTGTAACTTTTTTGCAGATAGGTGAGATAAACACAACGAAGAAGGGAAAATACTCGGTTGAGCTTATTCAGTATTTATGACCATTATTGCTTGATTGCTTCTTATCTGTATGTACTTCAGGTAGGCTGACTGATAAAAGATTCCCCAGTTAATCTCCATAGTGTATCCAAATATTGAAGCTCTTGGGTTTTGGGTCATAAAACTTTGCTGTTTTTTTGTTTGTGTTGTCACAAGCTTGTTTCGTGATGGTGTTTTATTACAATGTCAATATTGGCGGCTTACAATTAATGGGTATGGCGTATCAACTAACTGCCACCAGCCGGGTCTGGATCTGTGGGCCGCATGGGCCCACACGGCCCACAATATGGGCCCGGTTCTGGGACCGCAGATTCTTTCTTTGCACATTTGAATCTCTCAAGGTCTTGAATTCACATTCTTTAGGGTATTCCAACTTGCGATACTACGTTTACTTTTTCTTTTTTTTTTTCCTTCTTCTTTTTCTCTTATGTTTCCTGACAAATGTAATTGGATATGGAAACACTTTATTTGTTTACTTTGTTAATACTTTTTGAAAGGTCACACGGGTAATATTATATATATGCCCTATTATTGTCATGATAAGTCATGGAAGTGTATGTGTGTATGGTATACATAATTGTATGTTAACTTTCCAAAGCTTATACTATACAATTGTTTTTCCGATCTTTTTATTTTTATTTTCAAATGACAACGAGTGTTTAATTCAAACCTTTCCAACACGTTGACTCTGATATCTCATTGCACTTCAACAAGAATATACACCTCAAAATTTGTATAAGAAAAATATCATCTTTTATCTGTACACCCCTAAATTATCTCATCAATCAAATCAATCTTATTTTCTACCTTTTTTTTTTTTTCCTTTTTACCCACAACTTTCTAAAATTTATATTTAAGGTACCTAGTTTATAATAAGCTGTATTTATATCCTTTAAGTTGTATTTTGTAATTTTTGTGTGATCTTGTCATTTGGTATCAGAACCAAGGGATTAAGTAAAAAATTAAAAATTAAAAAATTAAGTAAAACTGGAGGTTTTCGAAAATTATCCACAAAAATTAGCACCACATGCAAAACATTTAAACGCTGGGCAAGGTCATCATTAAGCTATTTTAAATACCATAATCGACGATATTGTAGATTTAAAAGTAAGTTTAATTAAGTTGCGAACAACCCTTACAAAATATAGGGAAGAAATTTCTGCTACCTTATTCTTAATTAGAGAAGAAAACAAAAAATTAGTTCTTGAAATTATCAACGAAATTAGACATCTTGGTGCAACACCTTTCTTAAACCCTCCAACAAAAAAGTCAGTCGGTTTTTCTTATAAGTATCCTTTTCAAAACGAAAAGCCCCAAAAGAAGTTTGCAGTACCAAGTTTAACTAAAAAACCCGAAACGAAAGAAGAATAAGAAGAAAAGTCAGAAAATCAAGGAGACACTTGATATGTCTGACAAAGAAATGAGTTCTTTGAGTAGTGACGAATCTGGTTATTACACTGATGAAGAAGAAATGTATCAGCAATTGAGATTAATCAAACTTAAAGACCTAGAAACTATTCCCTAAAGTGAAGTTAAACGAAAACTAGATAAAAAAAATGGGCAAAAGAGTTGTAGATGTTAATGAAATGGAAGAAGAAATAGTTCCAGAACAAGAAGTTAACAAGGCCACTAGATCTTGTTATCGAGAATATGAACAAGGATCAACGAGTCAACAAAGAGTTAATCTAAAACCCAATGAATTTTTAGAAAAAAAGCTAAATTTGGAGTTAGGATTATGCCAAACCATAGACCTAACAAAAGAGAACTTTTGCTTGAACCCATCAGTGAAATCGGATATAAACTTAATCTAGATGGAGTAAGAAACCGAGAAGATGTGCTAGACTTTTGGAAGAAAAGTATGATGAGTGTCTTAAACATGAACGTTGAATGGAGATCTGCAAATTTCCTAAATTACATCGAACATAGTTTGTATGGAATTGTGGCAGATTGGTATGAATCAATCGATGAAGATCTTAAAGAAACCTTAAGAGTAATAGAACCACTAGATGTTATGTTTAGGCAATTTTGTAAAACCTTAGAATCTGAGTTTATTGGAGACAAAGATGATAAAGATAAAAAAATTAATCGAATGACAGAAAAATTAAATACTCTTGAAATCTGTAATATGAGATATTTGGAAAATTATCTTTCAGAATTTGAGTACTATTATTATAAGGTGGGAGAAAACGAGATAAATCTTCAAATGCTGTTCGATAAACTCCCTAAACCCATTAATGAAGAAATTAGTGAAGGGTACCAATAATGGATAGAAAATTTTAATTCGAGGGATACCCTAGAAAATAGACTAAGGTTCATTAGAAAATGGGTAGAGAAAAAATGTCGAGAAGTTAAGGGAACTCAACATATGAAAAGACAATTTCTAAATTGTTGGGATCTTCATGAAGAATGGGGATGTAACCGAAGAGATAATCAGAAGAATGGTTATGGAAGAAAATATTATAGGAAGAAAAGCTTTAATAAACAAAGAGGGGAAAAGTATCTGAAAAAATATTATCGAAAGCAATAGAGTCTAAGAGTGAGAAACACCAAAAACTAGAAAGAGAAAGAGAATCGATTTTGAGCTTACAAAGTAGTGAATCATCCTCTCTCTAAGATCAAAACACTTCGATGGATCTTTCTAGCTTGAAGTGTTTGAAGTGAGTTGAGTCTTTTGCAGTGTGTTTGAGTGCTTGTAATCCTCTTTCAAATTCAATAAAAGTTTGTTTTTAAGTAAGGGAAAACTACTTAATCGAAAGCTATGTTTTGAATAATCTATTTTCTTGATTACATTCCCTTCATCCTCATAAAAGAAGAGATTTGAGTGATAGACTACGGTCTGAGGTAGGAAAAAAACAGATCTGTGTTGTGCTTGGGCTAAGGTAATCCTGGTTGAGGATTAGCCACCCCTAAAAAGCCGGAAGCTACAAGAACGCCGGTGGTCCAGTGATACTACGTTCAGGTATCGGCCAAAACTCTCTCATTTAAATTTCTTAATTACGGAGCATGGTGAGCATGTGATTATAGAACATTTATTATTCATAATATAGTTAGTATTATGATAACAAGTACCACGTAAAGTCCATAAATTTAATCAAGTGTGTTTGTTTGGTTGAAAGTGTGCAATATATAAAGTTTGGGCAGAAAGTAGGAATAAAAGCAAAAATTAAAAAGGAATCAATCATTATCTAATAATTATCATTATATATTAGAAATTGGGTGTATATATTATACTTTAAAAATATGTATGTGACCGTTAAAAGTCAAAATTAAAACCCTTTTTTTTGTTGGCGGTGATAATTCTCTAACATGAAGATAATCTAATGTTTTTTCTTGATTGGTTTATCTGAGGTAAATATATTTAATATTAGAATGTAATATGTATTAAGAAAAAGCTCTTTTTTTTTTTTTGAGAAAGAACTTATCTTTTTAATCAGTGAGAAATATAAATAATTCGTAAAACTTTTTCGTATCAATTTAGCATTCATATATAACCTTGCAACGACCACGAGACGAAGAGCATAAGAAAAAACGAAGTATTTGCCAAAAACATCCCAGGCACATCGACCCACGTTCTGCAGAAGCATAAACAGGTGTTCGACGAAGTGAAAAAAAGACAAATAACACCCCAAGGTACTTCATCTATTCCCAAAATGTCCCTATTTCAATTCCCAAATCTCAATCTCAACTACTACTACCAAAATTATACCCAAAAAGAAAAAGGAAAATAAGCAAGATAAAATTCCACGCTATAAATCATGTACTTTCTTTTCATCCCTCGAGTCTTCAGTCTTCCCCTCTCTCTATCTCTCTTCTTCACATAAGCGCAAAGGCGACGAGATCTGACCGTTTGAAACATATCTTTGCACGGCCCTTCGAAAAAGGGTCTGATCTCGTGATCCCTTACGATTCTGTTTCTACTTCTGGTAATTTTATTCATCCAATTAGGGTTCTGCAACTTTCATCATATTGTTTTCTTTTCCCCTCTTGTTTAGATTTACTTGTTTTGAGATCCGTTTTATTGTTGTTTTATTCTTTTTGATTTGCGTGTCGTCGTGCTGATCTCATAATTTCGAATGAGTATCGTTCGTTTAGGTCAATTTTATCGATCGATGTTGATTGGATTTGATACGGACTTTGAATTTTTTAGATCTGTTACTTATTCGTATATGCATGCTATTGAATCTTGTATTGTTGTAATCTCGATTGAATTTTTTGAATTATCGAATTTTTAAATTGCTATCAGTAATTGCAGATTGGAAAAGTTCGAATTCTGCTAATTGGCATGTATGACATGTTTTTTCAGTTAATAGAAATCTCTTTTCTTATATATTCGTTGGTTGGTCCACTACTATAATTGAACCTTAGAGAAAAGTATAGCAGAGCCCGTTCTGTCTGGATTTGCTATTTTTGTACCATTGGGTGGTATTGTTGCTCTTATTGTAATTTCTTAGCAATTTTGCAGTGATTTGGGTACTGAATTGGGAATATACTCTGTAATGCGTTTTTTTCTTTCTGGTAGGGAATATGGGTATGGAAGTGACAGGATCTGATCTTTCCAATGGGAATGGTGAAGTTGTGGTGGAAGGAAACGTGCCAAACCTACATGAGAAGGACAATGGGAAAGTTGATTCAGGGAATGGACTTGATGAACCTATTAAATTTGGTTCTAATGGACAGGATGAGTCTGCAAAACAGGAAGCTGAGAATGCATCAAAAACCAACTTCCCAAAGAATGCTGTTGATGAATGGCCTGCAGAACCACAGATTCATTCATTCTACCTTGTCAGGTACCGCACCTTTGATGACCCCAATTTGAAGGTCAAACTCGATCAAGCTGATAAGGAAATTGGGAAAAGGAATCAGCAAAGGTCTCAAATTCTGGATGGGCTAAAGGCTAAAAGGGTGAGACTGTTGATATACATTGAATTTTATCTACTAATTCCATTTATTCCAAGTTGCTGAGGTTACCCTGAGATATTATGACATGGTCTGCAGTCTGTATAGTTGTGTGTGTATATTTATATAATTATGGCATAGGATCCTGATGGAGCTTTTTTGGTATTTTACTCTAATCCGTGTTCCCATTGGATTTCTGTTTCCTTTTTCAGTCAGACAGATCTCAGGTAATAGGCCAATTGAGATCCCTTGGTGTTGAGAATAAGCAATACGGACAGGTCATGGATGAGAAAATAAATCAAATGAAGCCTCTCAGGGAAGCTCTAGGTAACTTACGTGGTCCAAAAGATGCTGGCCGGGAGAAAGGAGCCGCTTTGTGCTCATCTGTTCAAGAACTTGATGATTACGTAAGTAGTGGCTGCAGTGTCTTCTGATCTTAAATTAGTTTACTTGTTATGTGTTACTGAATATTTCTTGAATGGAATTTGCATACAGATTCGAAGCTTAAACTACCGGATGCAACATGAAGTTATCTCTTTGACGGAGGAGAAACAAATACTTAGGGATATTAAGCAACTTGAGGGGACAAGGGAAAAGGTTGTTGCCAATGCTGCTATGAGGGCTAAAATTCAGGAATCCATGGGACAGAAAGACACCATTCAAGACCAGGTTAAAGTATGTCAATCTCTGACATGCCATTGTGATTCTTATTTGTCTAGTTTATGACTTCTTTTTCGTGATTATTTGAATTCCTTAGAAGATATATATTTATATCATGATTCAAGTTAAAATTTATCAACGACTTTGTGACTGCAGCTCATAGGTACTGACCTAGATGAAGTGAAGAAGGATCGACAAGCTGTTCGATCAAAAATAAAACTACTTGAAGATGAATTGAAGGCAGTAGACAGTGACATCAATCTGCTACAACAAGAATTGGCTTCTGTTACTGAGAAGAGAGACAAAGCTTTTGAAACAATTCATCAACTTAGAAAACAACGTGATGAAGGGGTAACTCATGTTTGCATTATTTTTAATTATTCGATTCTTTTCTTTTACTGACACTGGTCTTTGAACTCTTTACCGATTTCTACTTTGAGGTGTTATACAGAAGTATTTGAAATATATATGAATTTGTTCTTCTTGGTCTTGTTGTCTAATTTTCCCAATTCAGTACTCGATGACAGCCATGGCACATTATTTTATATAATAAATTAGTTGAGGACACGGAGACTTGTGTTCCTTATTAATAATATGAAGTACTAGCTACACACTACATGTTATGATTTAGAAGCTCTAGTTTTTAGGAAGGAAATTCGAAATTATCATTAACTCTTTCCAGTGACCTTTATAAAGGTTGAAGCATGAAGTACTGCTTGAATGTTAATGAATTTAGACAGGTTTGCGGGAAGCTCTCAATTTGACTAGCTGAATTCCTCTCGTTAGCATTTTGTGAAATTGTATCAAAAGGCCTTTTGTATTCTTAGCATTCTAGCATCAACTATTATCTTAGCAAATTTTGACTTGTCATCCTATTTTGTTTAATAATTGGCAACTAATTAGAGTGCATCTTTTTTGTTAAACAATCGGCAACTAATTAGAGTGCATCTTTTTTGTTAAACAATTGGCAACTAATTAGAGTGCATATCTTTTCCCAGAATGCATGCTTTTATCAAAGTCGTTCTGTGTTGAACAATGCAAAGGAGCTTGCTGCGAAAAAGAATATCAAGGCCCTTGAGGAGCTTGCTAGTGCAGAGGTTACTTCAATATCTCTACTCATCTTTCTCTGGGAGTATGTTTGTATCAGCTTGTTATCATTCCTGACCGTAATCAATCTTTCCACAGGTTGAGAAATTTATGTCTTCCTGGAATAGTGGAAAGGCATTCAGAGATGATTATGAAAAAAGAATCTTAGCATCATTGGACATGCGACAACTGAGCAGAGATGGACGCATGAGGAACCCTAATGAAAAGCCATTGGTTTTAGTGGAGCAGACTAAGCCAGCTGAGACAGAGCCCTTGACAAAGCCGACCCCAAAAGTAGTGAAGGCAGAGGTTAAACCTCCTAAAGAACAAGAAAGCGCCCCTGCGCAGAAAGCTCAGAAGGAATCCAAAAAGAAAGAGGCGCCCCGCCCTGATCCTAAAGATGTAGAAGAGGAGGATTACTTTGTAGCAGAGAAGCCAAAGAAGGAGAAAGTTATCGACGAAGCTAAGTTGAAAGAGACTAAAAGACAGGAGGAAATGGAGAAACAGAAGGCGGCCCTAGAGAGGAAGAAAAAGCAGGCTGAGAAAACAGCTGCTAAGGCAGCCATTAAGGCTCAGAAGGAAGCTGAAAAGAAGCAAAAGGAAATTATTTCACGTGATTTGTTTTTCCTTTCGAAACCAGCCTATTCTAGTAGTCAATTTTTTATAAATAGTCAAACTGATTTCTTCTAATTTTTTCCGATAACAGAAGAAACTGAAGAAACTGGAATCTGCATCGGGTTTGCCCTCAAGCCAAGACGAGGAAGCTACCGATGAAGCAGACACTACTGAAGCTGAGAAGTCTGATGCCATTGAAGAGATTGCTGAAACTGAAATCTCAGGAAAGACCAAGGAACCGAAGGTTGCTTCTGGTAAGATCAGATCCAGGGGAGTCCAAGTAAAACGCCGTGATACTGCCCTTCCAAAAGCTATCCTGAAGAAGAAAAAGTCTCAGAATTACTGGCTTTGGGCTGCACCAGCAGCAGCTGTGATGGTGGTGCTTCTTGCAGTTCTTCTGTACAAGTACGCCCTCTAGAGCATCAGAAGGCACCTTGGGAGTTTGCTGTTTTTTAATCTTATAGCTACGTAGAACATAACTTAAAAAAATTTTGTTTTGCAAACCCTAATGCCCTCTGTTTCGGTGGAGTAAAAGCAGAAGATCATAACTTTGCTGGTAGCTTGAGGCAGTTTGAGGCACTTATAGGAACCGTTTAGATGAATACTTTCCATGTTTTTCTTCTTTTCTTTGAAAACGGTTGTTCGACTTTCTGGGACTTTATGTCATAGACTTCTACTGAAGTTTTGCTGATTAAGTTTTAAATTGTCTTGTGATCCGTTATCATTGGCATGGATTAAGGTTTGTTTTTGACAGGTTGAAGATTATGGGAGTAAATGGTAAAAACCGAAGGGGTGTTCAAATTATTTGCTGGAATTTTCAGATGCAAAATATATAATTTATTCATGCACATGCAAATGCAAATGCAATACCCGCACACGTAAGTGGTAAATGCTTATAGGGTTTGAAACATGGGTATATTTTGTGTGGGCTCTGACAATTTAATGTTTAGTACATATATAAATTACTGCATTTCAAAGGGTTTGGAACCAAGTTATGATGATTTGGTGATGTGAGTTATTGAGGCCAGGGTGTCAACGGGTTGGTTGTCGGACGGTATCCATTCCCATTTCTTCACATTTTCTTCACATTTTTGTGGGAACTTCCCGCCACATGTGTAGGCACAACTAACAGCCCAAACCCATCCATCCTTTCTTCATTCCTAATGGAGATTTTCGCGAGGAGCTAACTAGCATTTAATCTTGAAGATTGAGTTCAGGTATTCAATCGGTTGGTTTATGTCTTCAATAAATTATGTTTAATCACTATATACATATGTTACATATCTTGGGTTGTGGTTATGCGGGCGTTGTATGAGTATGCATGCTTTGAGTCGTGCATGTCATCACTCTGATGGTTCTGTTCGTGTTGCTTATGAGGATGAAATGGTAGGAAGCTACATTTTGGGTATCTCAAAGCCGGTCGTGGGAGAGTCGTCTGTTGCGGTTACTGAGGATGAGTTGGTTTTTGATGCGGGTTTGCTCGATAAAGTTTTTCGCATTCCTATCACTATTGTGAAGAGTATCCCATATAACTGTAGTCTTGCTTTCTCTCAAGCTCTAAAGGGTGCTCTTTAGAGAGTGGTCGCTGAGCCATGTTTTGTGGATGCCTAGGTTGCGTTGCTTCTTCTTCCTCGGTCCACTTTGCAAGTGTTCAGGCCTTCGAATAGGAGAGATAGTAGATCAGGGAGTAGAAAGTCTATTCAACAGCAGCGGATCATACAGTCTCTGGCTTTGTGGGGGTCAGGACGGCGGTATCGACAAGCTAGTGCGGGGTTTGTTAGACCATTCCGAGCATGGGTTTTCGGCAACTACTAGGGGCGCCTCAGCGGATGGTGATAGACAGAGAGTGAGACCTAATATCAAGCAGTGTCTTCGCAAGGTCTTTGATGGACATTTCACGGCGGCTGTTAAGGTTTTGTCCTCTTCTGGTGTGGCTTCGTTTGGTGATGAGACTGTGAAGGCTTTGGAGGCCCCTTCAAGTCTCCACCTTCTCGGGTATGTGAGGTTCTGGAATCTCCCTTTGTTGCTGATGTTGATTTGATTCTTAGGTGTATTAAGTCCTTTCCCAAAGGTACTTGTGGTAGGGATGGTCTGAGGGCACAACACGTGTTAGATGCTATGTGTGGGGATGGTTCCGCTATTGTTGTCGATATTCTACAAGCGATCTCATCTGTTGTTAATCTGTGGTTGGGAGGCAGATGTCCGGGGAGTTTGGCGGAGTTTGTGGCTTCTGCTCCTCTTACGCCATTATTGAAGCCTGACAATGGGATTCAACCCATTGCAGTTGGCACTATTTGGAGACGGTTGGTTTCTAAGGTTGCCATGAAAGGGGTGAGTAAAGATATGACAGCCTATCTAGCGGATTTTCAGTTTGGAGTAGGCGTCTTTGGTAGCGCAGAGGCTATTTTGCATAGTGTCAACAGGGTTTTGAGCGAGCAACATGATGATGGTTCGCTTGCTATGCTTGCAGTGGATTTCTCGAATGCTTTTAATCTTGTTGATAGGACAATATTGCTTCGTGAGGTGAGGAGAAGATGTCCATCTATTTCTTTATGGGTTGAGTTTTTGTATGGTCAGCCTGCTCGATTGTATCTGGGAGATAGATTTTTCTGGTCATCTACAGGAGTTCAACAAGGTGACCCCTTAGGGCCACTTCTTTTTGCGTTTGTCTTGCATCCACTTGTGCACACTATCCGTGACAACTGTAAGCCTCTTCTTCATGCTTGGTATTTAGATGATGGGATAATCATTGGTTGATCAGAGGATGTGGCTAAGGCACTTGGTATTATTTTGGAGGTTGGTCCGAATTTTGGACTTGAGTTGAATGTTAAAAAAACTGAGTTATTTTGGCCTTCATGTGATGGTTCGAAGCTTCGAGACGGGTTATTCCCTAGAGACATTGCGAGACCATCTTTGGGGTTGAAGTTGTTGGGAGGGGCTGTGAGTAGAGATAGTGGTTTTGTTAAAGAATTGGTTATGAAGAGAGCTGGTAAGGCATTGGAGTTGATGCGTCTTCTCCCTCAGCTTAGGAACCCGCAGAGTGAGCTTCTCTTACTTCGCTCGTGTTTGGATGTAGCGAAGATGTTTTTTGGCCTGAGGACTTGTCAGACAAAGCATGTGAAGGATGGGACATCTTGTTTTGACGCGGGACTTCGTGGGTTGATTGAGGATATTGTGGTTTGTGGGGGTCCTTTTTTCGGGGATCTTCAATGGCAGTTGGCTTACTTGCCTATTCGTCGTGGAGGGCTTGGTTTGTACTCTGCTATGGAGGCGTCTTCTTACGCTTTTGTTGCCTCCAGAGCTTAGTCTTGGGTGCTCCAAGACCATATCTTGCGTGATAGTGGGCTATCCGGTATGGATTCAGATTTTTACAAAGATTTCGATGACCTGCATGTGGCTATCCCGGAGTTCGACCTTTCCAACTTTACTAGTAAGGACACCGTCCCCCCTAAGCCCCAACATATTTTGGCTGATGCTCTTTTTGGTAAAATTGTTCAGGAGATGGTTGAGAGGTTTGATATGACTAATAGGTAAAAAGCAGTTTTTGGATGTTTGCAAGCGTCACATAGCCAAGATTTTCTTCTTGTCATTCCCATTGATGGACTTGGTCAATGAATGTCCCAAGTGGAGTACCGCTCATTTCTCAAGTATCGACTTATGATTCCGCTTTTCTCAGCTGATGTTTACCCCATTCCTAATTGTCGGAGGGTGTTGGATGCTTTTGGGGAGCATGTTGTACATTGTAATGGACTTCCTGGCTTCAAGTATATGCATGATCTGGTTCGTGATGTTCTTTGTGATACCTTTAGACGGGCTGAAATTTCTGTAAAGAAAGAAGCACCTGTGAACTTTTTGACTGATCCGCGAGATGGAAGGTCGACATTGCGGCCGACGGATGTTTTGGTGTTTGGTTGGAGTGGAGGGAAGCATGCATGTATTGATTTGATGGGGTCTCACCGCTTGTGGGATTAGGGCGGACCTTTTGTTGTGGGTCAGGCAGCTTGTAGAGCGGCATCATCTAAGGTGGCCAAGCATGGAAGGGCATGTGTTGAAAACCAACACGTATTTCTTCCATTTGCTTTTGACACGTTTGGATTTTTTGCACCCGATGCTGTTGATATTCTCAAGAGGGTGCAAAGAGTTATGCATAGTAATATTATGTCTTCTAGATTTGTAGATGTTGTTTTTACAAGGTTAGGTTTTGCCATCCAAAAAGGGGTAGCGGTGCAACTTGTTGCTCGCTTACCTTCTACTTCTATGTAAATAGTAATACCGTATAAATAAAATAAACGATATAAGAGGGAGCTGGAGAATCTCGTAGAGAGCTAAACAGAAAAACTTAGGGATCATATATGCTTGGTGATAAAAAGAATAAATGTACAGTGCAACGCAGACCGATTGCGTTGAAAATTTTCAAACTCAACGAAGGTCAATTGCGTTGAAGTTGAAGATATAATTACAACCAAAACACAGCAATACAATCCCATTTGTTTCGTATCTTACCCAAAGTTACAATTAATCTTAGTGAAGATGTCCGAAAGTGAAGACAAAATTACATGTTTCCATTCAACAATTGCAGATATAGCGATCTTGACGATGAGTTTGTTTCTCCCATCCAAGTAAGTTTGTGATTCAATATATTTTATTCTGAATCTATTATTAACTGTAAGTAAGTTTGTTATTGTAGTATTATTAGGAATTAGTCATTTTCATATTATGTTTTTATCAATGAATTAGTTGTTAGTATGTCCATATTAGAAAATGTCATGAATTCAAAATATCATTCCATCCGGGTTATACTATTGATGGCCCAAAAAACACCACATAATAACGTAAAATCATAACATTATAACATAATATCATACTATTTCAGCCAAAATCTCATACATAATTCGAAATACATACAAAATATCATCCCAACATAAAAGATAAACGTCATAAACGTCACTGCGCCACACCCGTACCTGAGAAGGATCAAGTGGTGGCATGTGTCCCACTGCCTCGTCAACAATCCGCTACAACTCATCATCTATCTCTTGTGCTATTTGAGAACCACGGACACGCATATCCCGGATCCTAACAACAAGGACATGTAGACCTTGTTGACAAAAACAAGTAGCTAGAAAACATAATAGATGAACGGAATGCTACCATACACAAATGAGATATCATATTGTCCCAAAAATGGTTAGGAGGTGGTCGATCAATGGGAGGTGCTTGTGCAATTGATCTTAGAAAGAGGTATGTGTGACCCCACTTAGAGAACCATGCCATGTAGTCATCAGCTACAACCCATGGGACGAGCATCATCTTTGTGCCGACCAATGAGAAGTGTTTGACCTCCTTATGTCTCCAAGACCACCTATCGTGCGTGTGATGATACCAAATCTTGTAACCTTGACTACCAACAGCGGGACAATCCTCCGTGGTCAGCAAGATACTATTATCGGGATCCTCTGTATGTGCCCAAATTATCTCATCACTCTGTCTGGCATATAGGGCTCATCGATATCACCTATATGAATGACACCTTTGTACCTAGAGATAGTGGACTCTCCGTCAAAGTCAAAAACACGGTCATCATATAGCATAAACATCACATCCTCTGGCCTCATATACTCTAGTTGGCCACGTAGAGACTTCAACCTCTCAAGCCTCAAGACGGGGTCTTCGGGATCGAAATCCTCAAAGTCCAACGTGTAGATCCCTAAAGCTCTACATCTGTGACGAGTGGACCACAAAGAGAGGGAAAGTGCGCATATATCCATACCTATATTTTGCAAAGAACAACAAATTTTTATCGATTATTTGGTATGTATAATCTACTTAAATAATGAAAAGATATCTCGAAATTTGATAACTATAGAAGTGAGGTGCATCCACTCAGGTCTTCACCCTAGATCGGGAAGAAAGACCAAGATGCCGATCCAAGAAGCATAAAAATCCTACCCCATACATAAGAGTAGTCGTCTCGTGATCATGTATAAGGTCGATCACCCATGGCCATATCCGGTTTGTAGTCTTGTTGACTACCCATGCCGCTCCCATAATCAACATGAGATATGAGGATGCTAGTGTAGCTGCCGGTGTGGATTGGTCAAGGAGGAGAGGTGTGAAAACCCTCCTAATGGCCTCTACTTGTATGGAGGTGCCATGTGTGCGTGCCTCGGCCTTCGTCATCTCAAATGTGGAGCTCAGTTACTCTATGAGTCAATGTGTGCTCCATGATGTCTCACATGCATCTTTGTCTATCCGGGGCCCATCAAAATAGCCACATCATGGATGGTAATCATCATCTCACCCCAAGGTAGATGAAAACTGTTGTTCTCCGGGTGCTACCGTTCGATGAAGGCATGACAAAGCTTGTATCAACCCCACCGAAGTCAAATGCCTCTAGATCACTCAATCCACTCCGTTTGGTCAAAGAAAATCATCCCTCCGGGTCATTAAGATCACTTCGCCAACTCAACACTTATCTCACCTCCTCCAGACGTCGGTGTACTTTCATCACCTCTCTAACGTCTTCATTTGAAAAAAACAAATGTTAAACATGAAAAGGTACATTCATTCACATTCATTGCCAAAATCTAGTAACATACCTTGCCCATCCTTATATGGGGAGCCTTATAGGATGTCCTTGACAAAAGTCATAAGATGTTGGAGAATCAAGTTGTTCAACTCGGCCAACAAACAAGAGCACAGGAAAAACTCCCTAAAACTAATGAAACAATCCTAGAGGAGTTTTTTCCATTAATCCGAGGAGCGGAAAAGAGACCGTAGACCCCGTAGTAGCTGAGAAGATTACGAAGAAGGCTACTGAGGTAGAAGTCACTCCAGAAGAGGTAACTTTCAGTACACCTCCAAAACTATATAGACCTTCCCTTCCTTTTTCGCAGGCTCATTAATGAGTACCAAATGTACTATCATATAGGCTATAGAATCATATATTTCATACATCTATTGTTCTCTCATACATCACTATTTTTTCTAGAAAACATCCACTTTCCATATTTAGGTATTTACCATGACCTTTTTCGTGTTTTAGTCATTTCCGACATCAACTATGATATAAATACCTTCTCCTTGAAGTCAAAGATGAAGAAAAGACCTTACATGACTGAATAACTACAACACGAAGTCTCCTGAAGACACCCTATGACAAGATCAAAGATTTAGAGCAACAATGCTTGCAAATGGCATGCGAGACGACATATAAGCCGTCTCAAAGCCGTTTGGACTATATCATCAGTTGAAGATGACTTTTCCAAAGCCCAAGTCAAATTCTATCCCAAACTCAACGGGACGACTTGGCCAGACGGGGTGAGACGGCTTGTATCCCGTCTCTACATCGTCTCGGCTTTGCAGAAAGAGAGGATCGTATCTTTTGATTTTATCTTTGAAAAAATCTATTTTGTGTAACCCTAGACTCTGAGGTTTTCCCATATATAAGCATGTATCAACCTTAGGGTTACATATCTTGAACACCACATCCGAAGCTGTGCTTCCCATTCTTATTCTCTTGCCCGAAGTCCATAGTTGTAAAGTAGCTTTTTAGAATAGTGTTTGCCTTGCTGGAACCAAACACTTGTGAGTTTATGTCCTTTCTAATTTTATATATAGACTTTGCTATATATATATGTTCATGGCTGGCTAATCTCCCTTATGATCGAAGGATTGGATGATCGCTATAATGGTTTAATTTATTGTTGCATATATGTTTGTGATCGAATTAAGATTGTGATATTGCTTATTTTCAAAGTACTTCATTCCTACCTTTTATTTACCTTCAAAAGAAGTGGTGTTTATGATTAGTTAAGATTAAAAACCGAAGGGCCACAAGTGAAGGGCATTTTATTAGATTTGTTAAAAAACACTTGGTTTTGAGAGTACTACAATGAAGGTTTTTCTTGGTCTTTGGACCTTTTCTAAATGATGGGACAAAAACGAAGTTTTTTTTGGTCTTTTACGGATTTTTAAGTTCTTAAAGGGTTCTCATAAACTTATCAAATCGCCTAATTGAGGGCTACGCGAGTTGGAAAGAATGATCTTTGTTTGTCCTTGCCAAAGACTATTTTAGATAGTTACATGCAATATTCATATATCAATGTTCATGAGTCTCATATATGCTCTATTACTTTAATTCGTTACAGTGGGAATTCTTGTATCCTTAGATCACTTTCATCCATTGATGCATACAAATCACTATTGCTTTGTTTTGTTATCATTGTTGATTTCTTTCTTATTTACTTAGATTAACAAAAGTTATAAAGGCACGATGATGGATTTTACAAACGCCAACAACATTCGCAATGCGTAGCTTGACGTTTACGCACTACGAAAGCGTGAAAGAAAACATCACGGATTTGGAACCCGTAACTGTGACGGTTACGGGTTCCGATACCGTGATATTTTTTCTTTGTTAACTATACCAAAAAAAATCTGACATGTTGACATGGCCACACAATTGATTTATAAAATGCCATCTGCATGTGCATTCTGAATACGCCACGCAATTGGCTTCCGAAACCGTGAAAAAAGGTAAAAAATAATCCCCCCTGACATGCTGACATGGTTATGTAGTCGTATTCGGAATGTGCATGCGGTTGGATTTTATAAATTAACTACCGTGTACTTAAATTCCCTCTAGAATAAATAATTAGTAGTATTTATCATATTAGACATGATCCCTGTGAATTCGCTGCCCAAATATGCTACATCCGATCCCATATCTCCTTGCTCGGAGGTTGATGTTAACTATTTAATTAAAACTTTCACGATCAAATTTTTGACGCCGTTACCGAGGACCGTTGATAGAATTGGTTGATTCCTAATTCCGGTCATTATAAGTTTCTTATATTGCTGAAAATTTCCCCCATTTTATTTTAGATTTGCAGGCTAGGTTGAAGAATGCGAAGAGTTCGTGACCCAAGCAAACTTGTCCTTCTAGACAACGAGATTGAGTGCACACTCCATTGACAAAAATCAGCCAAAAAAGCTGATGCAAATCAAGAAATGCACGACCCCACCAACCAACGTTCTGCTACTGACCCGCAAGTTGAGATCGCTAGGCTCAATGCCACACTTGTTGTTGAAAGGGCTGGTCACCCTCAAACGTTGGATGCTAGGATGAATACAAGACGAAGAGTTTCTAACCATGCTTTTGTGCTCCCTACACTTGAAGGTTGAGACTTCAACCTCAAGACGAACATCATCAACTCATCCAAAAGGATCAATTCTCAAGAATATTGAACGAGATGGAGACGGCCAGAGAAAAAATCTGAGACAACATCCCATGCCGTCTCATAAGTCGTCGAAGAAGGCAAAGATGTATTTTGAAAAATTAATTCCAAAAAGCCGTAGCCAGAGATGGCATTGAGACGACCATAGATAGAATTTGAGACGACATCCCAAGCCGTCTCCATGGTGTCTCACACGTGATACAAAAGTTGATGTAAGTCAAAATCTATAGTATCAATAATACTAAACAAATGGCACAAAGTTTTAGCAAAAAATAAAGTTACTTGATGCAAATTGTTGGATCGACTCAACTAAATCCATTTGTCTAACATAGTTTCTAGTAAAATTATATTTTGCCAAAGATGATAATAATAACAACAACAACAACAACAACAATAATAATGAATAACAGATTAAGACATAGAATAAGGATAGAGATACTCTAGAAGGGGATGAATATTATGAGAAATTTTCGCAGTCGTAGTGTCAAGTATTTGGAAAGAATCTCAAGGTCTTGAGATAAAAGTTATAAAACTCAATATCTTGACTTGAAACCTGTAAGGCTGAATGTAACTCAAGGTCTTGAAATAAATCTCAAGATCTTGACTTAAACTTGTAAAGTTGTTTACAAAGATTTTAAACGCTAATGTAAAATGCAGAAAGTAAAGGAAGATGGATACACGATATGTTTACGAAGTTCGGCTCTAAATAGCCTACGTCTCCGCCTAGGGTTATCCAACGCGTAGAATTTAACTATCTATTATATCAGTCTCTTTGAGTCCTAGATACAACCTAGAAGAACTTCCCTTGTTCTAACAACTTGTAGCCTTAACCGCTACTATCTAGTCAACTCAGAACCTAGTGAAACAGTAGCCTAGTTACACCGTAGAGTAGTTATGAAAACTCTGAGTATAACACTTATGATAATCCTATAACGTTGTTTGTGTTTTTCTTACTCTCTCAACTGGAATGAAAAAACAACAACTGAGAGCAAGACAATCGATAACAGTGAAGAATGCTTTGCTTGTGGATCAATGCGTGTGTTGTTCTTCATTGATTGCACGCTTCTTTTATAAGTTGTTGTAGGGACTGATCTCTTGGGTTTTTGAACGTTCCACAAAATCTTTACAAATCTTGGCCATTTAAATATTTGAATATGTCCCACAATATCTGCACGCAATCTTCAACCAACAGAATCCTACATAATCTTGATATCTTGGCCGTTGTAACCTGCACAAAACCTGTAACAAACAAATCCAAGTATATCCACATATATATTGGTATTTGATAAATAACACCTTTCATTTGTCTTCCATCATACTTGCAAAAACAATCTATATCGTATACATCACGGTGGAGTTATCATATACATCAAAGATAAGGGTTTCTGTTCGGAAGGAGGCTCTTACTAACATGGTTGATGGGGATAGTGGGGAGTTCCGCCCGGATGACATTCTTTTCTATAATAGGCAAGGAGACATGTGTCGATATCACCGATATGTCCCGTTTCTCTTCATTTGGCCTACATGTTTCATCCTAGGTAAAGCTTCGAAAGTTGATGCTTAAAATAAAAGGAAGAAATATGTACACATTTGTACTTCCAAGGGGTATCATTTTCTTCCCTTTTTCTTTTCCACGTTTGGTGACTTCGGGATGACGTTGTGGAGCTCCTTAAAAGATTAGACACGCTTGCTAAAGGGATCTCCGGGCATAGTAGGAGCCCTTGTTATATTTCAAATAGGATTGATTTTATCATTCAAAAATTATGTGTTTAAAGTTTTTGATTCCCGCCCTAGGGATGCTGATGTTAGCCAAGAAGAGGTCAATATGAAGCAGTGTAAAAGAAAAGTCAATGATGAACATTTTGTGGCGGCCATCTGTATTCTCACCTCCTCGGGTATTGCCTCCATGTTTGAGGACACTCTTCTTGGGCCTCTAGATATGCATCCGGTTTCCCCACCTCCTTCCTTACCTTCGCCGGTCAGTTCCGGAGCTGCTTTGTAGGTTAACAAGAGTTTGGTCCTTGATAGGATTAAGAGTTTTCCTAAGGGCACCTCTTTTAGTAGGGACGACTTGCGTGCCCTACACTTATTAGGTGCCCTTGGTGGTGGTTCTGTTGCTATTGCTGACGAGCTAATTGAGTCGGTTTTTGGTGTTGTCAACCTTTTCCTTAGTGGATGTTGCCCGACCTCCCTTATCAAGTACATTGTGAGTGCTCCACTCACACATCTCCTTAAATCGGGAGGTGGTATTGGCCCTATCGTTGTTGGCTCTACCTGGAGGTGTTTGGTTTCTAAAGTTGTTGCCTCTACTATCGGTAAGTCCCTTGTACCTTATTTTGAGGATGCTAAATTTGGGCTTGATGTTTCTGGTGGTGGGGAAGCGGTTTTTCATGCGGTCAATCGGTTAGTGGAATCTCAGGAAGAAGATGATACTCTTTCCATGCTTTTGATTGATTTCAAGAATGCTTTTAATCTTGTTAATCATAGTGCTATGATTTCTCAAGTCTGATAGCCGTGCCCTGCTATTACTTCTTGGGTTGAGTTCTGTTATGCCCGGCCAACCCGTCTTTATTATGGGGAGAATGTCCTCTATTCTTGTCAGGGGGTTCTGTAGGGGGACCCCCTCGGCCCATTGCTTTTCTCACTTGTTCTTCATTTCCTTATCCAAAAAGTTTTAGACAGCTGCCAATTGAAGCTTAATGCTTGGTATCATGATGATGGGACGCTGATTGGTGATAGCTTGATGGTTAGTAAGGCGCTTGGCATCATCATGCTGGATGACCGCGCTTTAGGCCTTCACCTTTATATCGGTAAAGCGAAGATCTTTTGGCAAAAGGTTGATCCGTGTAGTAGGGAGATTGGTGTTTTTCCTGAGCATATCTCCAGGCCGTTAGATGGTGCGAAACTTTTGGGTGGTGCTATTAGTCTTGACCCGACCTTTGTTCTCAGGTGGCTTTGAAAGGGTTGTGAAAACCAACTTCTTGATGAAGGCCATTATGGTATTGGGGGACCCCAATGCGATTTATTGTTTTTTTTGTGCCTGTTCTGGGGTGTCCCGTCTTTATTTTACGATGTGGACTACTCCCGTATCTCATTTTCTGAGGCTATGAGTGTCTTTGACCACTCCTTGCGTTGTACGGTCGAGCCAATTGTTACCGCTGGAGGGGGTGGATTTGGCCCTCTTCAGTGGCATCTTTCCACCATACCGATTAGCGATGGAGGGCTAGGTATCTTCACTTGTGCTGATACGTTGCATTTTGCCTTCCTAGCACCGAGATCCCAGACCCGTGGCTTGCAAGAACATATCTTGAGACTTTCTAGTGTTTTACGTGATGCTGTTGCTTTTGAGTTTATTGTTGCTAGTTGAGTCAACTTTTGTAAAGATTATGACTTGGACATTAGTGTGATACGCCCAATCCCCCATTTAATGAAGAAAATGGTTGGAAATTATAACAATATCGTTAATAAGTTTCTTCTGAAGGACTTTCATCTTTCGATTAGGTCGACGGCCTTAATTGAAAACTTGAGATTACCCCTGGCTCAATAGTGGCTTAAAGTTGTCCTGATTTACGGTCTTTGGTCAGATTATGAAATCGGCCACCTTTCGGATTGTCGTTATACATCGCCTTGGTATTGAGATGTTTAGAGAGGGTTCCAAATGTCATGCATATGAGAAAGGCATTTTGGAAGCTTGGGTGACCATGCTCTTTCTTATGCTGCGTACGTTGGCATTCAACACCGGCATAACATGGTTCGTGATGCCATTTTTGATGAGTGTTTAAAGATTGAGGCTTCTGTTCGGAATGAGGTTCCTACTGGCATGGTTGATGGCGATGGTGGCGAGCTCCGCCTTGCCGACATCCTTTTCTATAATTGGTTTCAAGGCAAAGACACATGTGTCCACATCACTAGTTCATCTCCTTTCTCTTCATGTGACCTTTCTAGTTTCATCTAAGGTAAAACTGTGAGGGTTGCTGCTGAAAACAAGAGAAAGAAATATGCTGACATCTGTAGCTCCAAGGGGTATTACTTCCTATCGTTTTTCTTTTCTACGTTTGGTGACGTGAGAGATGACGCGGTGGAGCTCCTTAAAAAATTGAGCACGTTTGCTAAAGGATACCCGGGTATAGTATGATTACTTTTTTTTTTATTTTGACAAGGATTGCTTTTACCATTCAAAAAGGGTGTGGAGCCCATCTTGTTAGTCGGCTCCCATCCAACTTTGTGTATGTTGACGTTTGTAGCTCCAAGGGGTATCACTTTCTTCCCTTTCCCTTTTCACGTTTGGTGACTTGAGAGATGACGCGATGTAGCTCCTTAGAAGATTGGGCACGATTGCTAAAGGATACCCAAGTATAGTAGGAGTACTTGTTTTATGTTAACTAGGCTTGCTTTTACTATTCAAAAAGGGTGTGGAGCCAACTTTTTAGTCGGCTCTCATCCAATGTTGTGGAGGTCCTTAGGTAAGTCGGTCTTTGGTTTTGTGGTGAATGTTGCGTCACTCACACGGTGTCTAAGAACTGTTTTCATTGGGATGGTGTGATCGAATATCCTTTGTCTAATGATGGGTTTATTGCTTTCTTTATCCATGGTTTTCCTCGGCCTTCTTCTGTGGTCGCTACTTCTATGGATATTTTGGATGCGGTGATGGTTCAGGGTGCTCTTGATCTTGGTGGTGGGTTTGATGTGTCTTTGGTGGAGAAGGTTTTTAAGGCCGATGTTCTTACTGTGAAGAACGTCCCGTAGAAGTGCAGGTTGGGTTTTACTAGGGTCCTCAAAGACGCCCTTGATCGGGTTCTTTCTAATCCCTCTTGTATGTCTGCTTGGGTTTGTCTCCTTATTTTACCTCGTTGTATCCTTCATCGGTATAAGCCCATGTCTTGTTCTGAAAACCGGTCAGGTGTGAAGCGGGGTTTGCAGACCGAAAGTATCACTAGGGCTACTCGGTTGTGGAAAGAACCGGGAGGTATTAGGTGTCTTGTTGAGGAACTTCTGGTTTCGGTGTTTGATTCTCGTCCCAGGGATGTTGATGATAGCCAAGAAGAAATTAACACGAAATAGTGTAAAAGGAAGGTTAGTGATGGTCATTTTGCGGCGGCCATTCATATCCTCACCTTCTCGGGTATTGCTCCCATGTTTGAGGACACCCTCCATGGGCTCCTAGATATGCACCCACCTTCCCCGCCTTCTTCCTTACCTTCTCCGGTCAGATCCGGAGATGCTCTTCAGGTTAACAAGAGTTTGGTCCTTGATAGGATTAGGAGTATTTCTAAGGGAACTTGTTGTGGTATGGATGGTTTGTGGACACTTGTTGGATGCCCTTGGTGGAGGTACTGTTGCTATTGCTGATGAGCTGATTGAGTCGATTTCTAGGGTTTGTCAACCTTTTCCTTAGGGGTTGTTGCCCGGATATCCTTAGTGAGTACATTGCTAGTGCTCCTTTCACTCCTACTCTTAAACCGGGAGACGGGATCCGCCCCATCACTGTTGGCTCTATCTAGTGACGTCTTGTTTCTAAAGTTGTTGCTTCAGCTATTGGTAAGTCCCTTGGACCTTATTTTGAGGATGCTTAGTTCGAGGTTGGGGTTTTAGGCGGTGAGGAAGCGGTTTTGCATGCGGTCAATCTGTTAGTGGAATCTCAGGGATAGATTGATAGTCTCTCCATGCTTCTGGTCGATTTCAAGAATGCTTTTAATCTTATTGATCGCACTTCTATGATTTTTCAGGTCCGGCAGGTTTGCCCCGCTATATCTTCTTGGGTTGAGTTCTGCTATGCCCGTCCTGCCCGTCTTTATTATGGAGAGCATGTCTTTTATTCTTGTCGGGAGGTTCAGCAGGGGGACCCTCTTTGCTCCCTGCTTTTCTCGCTGGTTCTCCATCCCCTTATTCGGAAAATTTCGGATAGTTGCCGGTTGAAGCTTATTGCTTGGTACCTTGATGATGGGACGTTGATTAGTGATACCCTGATGGTTAGTAAGGTGCTTGACATCATTAGGGCGGATGGCCCCGCATTAGGCCTTCACCTTAATATCGGTAAAACGGAGATCTTTTGACTGAAGGTTGATCCGCGTAGTTCTAAGTCAGGTATTTTTCCTGAACATATTGCTAGACCGCTTGATGGGGTCAAGCTGTTGGGTGATGCTGTTAACCTTGACCCGGCCTATTGTTCTCGGGTTGCTTTGACGAGGGTTGCGAAAACCAAGTATTTGATGGAGGCCATTATGAGATTTGGGGACCCCTAGTGTGAGCTACTACTTCTTCGGGCCTGTTCCAGGGTGTCCCGTCTTTACTTCGCGATACGGACTGCTCTCCCCTTTCATTTTCCCGAGGCTATGGGGGTCTTTGTTCATGCCGTACGTTGTTCTGTTGAGCAGATTGTCATTGTTGGAGGGCTTGACATTATTTCTTGTTCTGATACAAAGAACAAACCTGGGCAGCAAGAAGGAGACAACGAGCTAGGGGTTGCCAACCCTGGATGCCGGAAACCCCTAGCTCGTTGTCTCCTTCTTGCTGCCTAGGTTTGTTCTTTGTATCCTCTCCCCGTCTCGTTGGCTTTTGGCCCGGCTGCGTTTGGCTGCCTGCTGTTGTGTTTCTAATGACTGTGGTTCGGTTGTTTGCATATGTTTGTTGTTGATACACATGTTTGCTTGGGGTTGTGCTTGCTTTCTTTCCGGTTTAGTTTTGCGTATGTGATCTTGTTTGTTTGGGGCTGCTTTGGTATTTGCGCTTCGTTTTGGTGCTTCTTTTTCTGGTTTTGCGTATTGGTTCTCTGCATGAGAAACGCGGGTTTTGTGCCACCCGTGCTGGTTCATTGCCCTTTCGTTGGGCGTGATGGTTGCCGTGATGGCGGTGGTAAGGGGCTTACCCCGGCTTACTTCATTAGGCACCTGCAGGATATCCATTTGTGTGCTGACCTCCTACCCGGGTTTAAGTCTCTTTTTGGATCTGATCAAGGTTTTTATGATAAGTTTGTGGAGGTCCTTAAGCAAGTCAGTCTTTGGTTTTGTGGTGAATGTTACGTCACTCACACGGTGTCTAAGAGCTGATTTCATTCGGATGGTGTGGTTGAATCTCCTTTGTCTAATGATGGGTCTATTGCTTTCTCTATCCATGGTTTTCCTCGGCCTTCTTCTATGGTCACTTCTTCTATGGATATCGTGGATGCGGTAGTGGTTCAGGGTGCTCCTGATCTTAATGGTGGGTTTGATGTGTCTTTGGCGGAGAAGGTTTTTAAGGCCGATGTTCTTACTGTGAAGAACATCCCGTGGAAGTGCAGGTTGTGTTTTTCTAGGGTTCTCAAAGACGCCCTTGATCGGGTTCTTTCTAATCCCTCCTGTATGTCCGCTTGGGTCTGTCTCCTTATTTTACCTCGTTGTATCCTCCATCGGTATAAGCCCCGGTCTTGTTCTGAAAACCGGTCGGGTATGAAGCGGAGTTTGCAAACCAAAAGTATTGTTAGAGCCACTCGGTTTGGAAGGAACCGGGAGGTATTATGTGTCTCGTTGAGGAACTTCTGTCTTCTGTGTTGGATTCTCGCTCCAGGGATGCTGATGATAACCAAGCTGAGGTTAATATGAAGCAGTGTAAAAGGAAAGTTAGTGATGGTCATTTTACGACTTCCATTCGTATCCTCACCTCCTCGGGTATTGCTCCCATGTATGAGGACACTCTCCGTGGGCTCTTGGATATGCACCCGCCTTCCCCGCCTCCTTTCATACCTTCTCCGGTGAGATTCGGAGATACTCCTCAGGTTAATAAGAGTTTGGTCCTTGATAGGATTAGGAGTTTTCCTAAAGGCACTTCTTGTATTAGGGATGGTTTGCGGGCCCAACACTTGTTGGATGCCCTTGGTGGAGGTGCTGTTGCTATTGCTGATGAGCTAATTGAGTCGATTTTTGGGGTTGTCAACCTTTTCCTTAGGGGTTGTTTCCCGGACTCCCTTAGTGAGTACATTGCGAGTGCTCCGCTCACGCCTCTCCTTAAACAGGGCGACGGTATCTGCGCTATCGCTGTTGGCTCTATTTGGAGGCGACTTATTTCTAAAGTTGCTACTTCTACTATTGGTAAGTCCCTTGGACCTTACTTTGAGGATGCTCAGTTCAGGGTTGGGGTTTTTGGTGGTGGGGAAGCGGTTTTGCATGCGGTCAATCGGTTGGTGGAATCTATGGGAGAGGACGATAGTCTCTCCATGCTTCTGGTTGATTTCAAGAATTCTTTTAATCTCGTTGATCGCACTTCTATGATTTCTCAGGTCCGACAGGTCTGCCCCACTATTTCTTCTTGGATCGAGTTCTGCTATGCCCGCCCTGCTCGTCTTTATTATAGGGTGCATGTCCTTTATTCTTGTCAAGGGGTTCAGCAGGGGACCCTCTTGGCCTACTGCTTTTCTCGTTGGTTCTCCACCCCCTTATCCATAAAATTTCAGATAGTTTCCGGTTGAAGCATAATGCTTGGTACCTTGATGATGGGACGTTGATTGGTGATACCCTGATGGTTAGTAAGGCGCTTGACATCATCAGGGTGGATGGTCCTGCTTTAGGCCTTCACCTTAACATCTGTAAAATGGAGATCTTTTGGCCGAAGGTTGATCCGCGTAGTTGTGAGCCCGGTGTCTTTCCTGAGCATATTACTAGACCGCTTGATGGTGTCAAGCTATTGGGTGGTGCTAATAGCCTTGACCCGGCCTTTTGTTCTCGGGTGGCTCGTATGAGGGTTGAGAAAACCAAGTCCTTGATGGAGGCCATTATGAGATTAGGGGACCCGCAGTGCGAGTTATTGCTTCTTCGGGCTTGTTTTGGTGTGTCACGTCTTTACTTCGTGTTCGCCTCAAAGTGTGCGTGCAAATAATCTTTAAATTTATAAAACTGAAATCAAAGCAAAGCGAACCCGCAGTGTACGGATCGGCGTAGTAAAGCAAGAATTCCAGAGTATCGAACTCAGGGATGTGGGAGATCAAATTCAGTTCACAAATTATCGAGTAAGTAAAGTATAGAAGCTTTGCTAATATTGGGAAAACAACAATCCTAAAGATCCAAATATCGAATTGTGGCAATCGATTCAAGATATTCTAAAGATATAAGGACAGAGTTGCAGTTGCAAAGGTATATCTAATTTAAGGTTATGTACGGTGAAGTTCCAAAACCCTATATGTCTCACCTAAGCATGTCCACGGGTCGACGGGTCCGACCAGCCGTGTCAGGGGTCCGGGAGAGGGTGACCTGGACCCGGACCCGTATATATAGCCGACCCGCCGGGTCACGGGTCAGACCCGGCGGGTCGACGGGCCGGCCACCTCACCATAAAAATAAAAATAAATAATGGAAATAAACTTAAAAAAATAAAAAAATAAATAGAAGAGAAAAATTGGACTTAAACTTAAAAAAGAAAATGAAAATAAACTAATAAGAATTTGGACTTAAACTTAAAAAAGAACAAAATAAACTAATAAAAAGAGGACTTAAACTTAAAAAATTGGACTTAAAGTTTAAGTCCAATTTTTTTAATTTTAAGTCCTCTTTTTATTAGTTTATTTTGTTCTTTTTTAAGTTTAAGTCTTAAACATTAAACTAAGAAAAAAAAAGGGAAGAATTGGACTTGAACCGGAATCCCGGTTGCCTACGTATCCTCTCGGGGAGGAGGAATCAAAGCCCACGTAATTCTCTTACCTTTGTTTATATCCCCGATTGGCCCTTACCTTAATCGGACTCTCCCGCCGATACATCCGATGGCGTTTGCTGTCGCTCGTTGTCATCTTCGTCGCCTTCCTCCGCCGAGAGGTTGTTTTTTTGTGTTCGCATTTCCGCTTTCCTCCAATCGGCTAGGAGGACTTGCGCCTCCAATGTCTCGGGCATCATGTTTGATCTCGTCGGTTCGAGCACCTTTCCACTCCGGCTAAAGGTTTGCTCAACCGCTACCGTTGAGGCTGGAACGGCGAGAATTTGTGCCGTGATCCTTGAGAGGGTAGGGAACCTCATTCTCTCCGGTTGGCTCCACCATTCTAATATGTTGAAATCCTCTTCTTCATCATTGACAAACTCAAAAGAAATGGTTAGATATTCGTCGAGTTCCGAGTTGGAACTCGACGTGGTTTTTGCCCTTTTTTGGCCAAACAAATCTCTAGCAATTGATTTAAATTTAGATGAACTTGAAGATGAAGGACGATGAGGGGGTTGAGAAGATTGACCTCGATCGGAAACACGATATTGAACCAATAATTCATCAAATAATTTTCTAACTTTAGCAATTAAGGTAGAAACATGACAATCGGGATGTTGTTCTAAACCTAAAAATTCATAATAACTTTCTAAAAATTGTTTTAAACCATCCATTTTACGTCTAGGGTCTAACACAAATGCAACAAGAAAAACATCGGGAATGGTTGTATAATAATCTAACCATTTAGTTCACATTGAAAGTATAGCTTGTGAAATATTTTCAATTAAAAGACCTTGTTGAATTGCAAATGCAATATTAATTGCTGCATAACAAAATATGTTTGAAGTTGGTGTATAAACATAACTAGAAGTGTTAGTAGCATCATAAAAATATTTAAAAACCTCCATTACATCTTTTGCTAAAATCCAAGATTCACCGAAAACAAAATTACCGTCAATATGTTGTGCGGCAGAACCACTTAGAGTTCTCGATATTCATATGATTCATAAATCATTTTGTCAGTAGAGTTCCATCTTGTACAAACATCTTTTGGAAATTTTTTAGGATAAACGTTATTTTGTTTACAATATGCATATCATTTAGTACGTACACTTTTTTTAGACCAAAGTTCATTAAGAATATTTCGAATAGGTTGTACTAAATGTCCAACGTATGCTAAACCGTCTTGAACACACAAGTTTAAAATATGAGCAGCACACCTAATGTGATAAAATTTACCTCCAATCATCGGCTTACAATAGTTGGTTAAATCTCTAATAGAAGCCGTGTTAGCGGAGAAGTTGTCAAAACCGATTGAAAAAACTCGTGAAACTAATCTATATTCTTCCAAAATATTTGCAATCAAATGGGCAATGTTTTGGGCGGTGTGTTGTTCATTGAAAACACGTAATGCTAAAACTCTTTTGTTTAAAATCCAAAATTTATCAACAAAATGACAAGTAATACCCATATACGATTTTTTTTGAAAACCGTCGGTCCAAATATCACTACAAAATGAAACTTGAATATCACCGTTGTCCATAAAATATTTAATCAATTCTTCTTTACGAATTTTATATTTATGCATCATTTTTCTTTTAGCTGTTTGGCGAGAAATCGGTTTATATGCGGGTTGAGCATGATGTTCGCCACTTAGCGTGCGTGCAAATAAGCTTTAATTATAAAACTAGAAATCAAGCAAGCGAACCCGCAGTGTACGGATCGATATAGATGAGCAAGAATTCCAGAGTATCGAACACAGGGATTTGGGGGGAACAAATTCAATTATAGGTTATCAAGCGAGTAGATGTAAGAGCTTTTCGAATTATTGGGAAAACAACAATCCTAAAGATCCAGGAATCCAGCTGTGGCAATCGATTCAAGATATACTAAAGATATAAGGACAGAGTTAAGATATGCAAAGGTATACGAATGTAAGGTAATCGTACGGTGAAGTTCCAAAAACCTTATATGACTCACCTACAAGACACTCTCTATAAAGGTTGTTGAGGCTTCAGTATAGAAAGGTTCTAAAGGTAAGAATTAATGTCAAATACCCAAACTTGTAATCCAAGGATCAAGATTAACTAAACCGATTAAGGTTGTGACACTCACAATCGAGGTAGAGGTTGTTGAGGCTTCACTACCACCTAGAAAAGGCAAGCCAAGACTAAGTTAAAGCAAATCTTTAACTTTGGATTAAAGTAAAAGCAGGTTCGTAAACTAACACAAAATTACGGTAGTTCTTGAGTTCCACGGCCGTGGAAGCTCAAGAACAGACCGTGGATTAGGGTTGTCGTCGATTCTCTCTAACTCTCAGGGTCCAACTTGTTTACGATCGATCTATCATCATCTAAGCCACAACTATCAACCCTTCACCTTAGAATTGTTAAGGGTTTTTAGCCAATAACAGTCATATTGATATCAAATTCAAGGGTTAAGAGATTGAAAGATGAAAACTTCCGAAAACCTTCAATAACTTTCAAATCAATCTCAAAGTCACAATCAAGAACAATATCGTCAATAGATTCGGAACAACACAAGCAATCACAATCTTAGATAAGAAGGAAGAGCGGGATGTCAATCTGTCTTCTAAATCAAACCTAAGCAAGAAGCGAAATCTCCTTGCGAACAATCTTCCGAATCTTCGATCTTCCGTTGATCCGGAAATTCCAATGGCAAAGCGCAAAAATCTCTCAAACACAATCTCCGCCAAATGCGAAATTAGGGCAATTCCAAGCGCAACCGTACGATGCGTCTTTGCGTAAGCGAAGGTGACGGAATATCTCTTCGTCCGTCCTTTTATAGTGTAAGATAAAATATCGGCCCGGCCCAATTGCGTAGGAGATCGTGGCTTAAAGTGTGGAGAAAAAGATCGCCAAGATCACGGTCGTGGAAGGGTTCCACGGCCGTAATTTAGAGCGTGGAAATCAACACGGTTTGACACAACTCCTCCACGGCCGTAGAATTTGCTGGAATGAACCACGCTTCCCTTGCCATGGTTCCACGGCCGTGGACTTGAACGTGGAAAGTAGTACGGCCGTATTTTAGAGCGTGGTTTAGGGCAAGAACGTGATTCTTCCTTAGCCTCATGCATCCTTCAAGTTTGCACTCCCTTAGCTCCTAGGAATGTCCTCAATTCATGGACATTGCTCAATCAAATCCATCCTTGCTCAATTCCGTTCGGAAATAGCTCTCAATTACCTATAATTAACATAAAGCTTGTGTAGATCTCTATATCGACATTATAGATAAACTAGCTCACAAATGCATCAATGCTCAATCAATGACTATCAATATGGATCAAATACACTTAGAAAACGTGCCTAAAATATCACAATATTTCATGCTAACAAATAACCCTATACTTGCCACTTGCTTGTCCCTAAGCAAGGTGTTTCAAAAGCTTTAAAACAAAAGTTAGGATGAAATATGTGTACCTTCTCAAAGCAAAACTTCTTTTTGATGAATGTGCCTTCTAATCAATAGATCATCCTCAAATCTTGCTTCAATCGTTTATAAGACTTTCATATACTTAATCAAAGAGTAAAGAGTAAAGAAAGCTCATGAATCAATCAAACTTCCATACAAACATCATAACCTTCAAACATTATCAAAATCAATCATAAGAAACTTCAATTTAGATCACCAAGTCATATAACATTCTTTTCATCTTAAGGACTTTCAAAGAAAAAGGTCTAGAATGTGGAAAGGCAAGGAAACTTTAAGGAATGTGGTGCATGAATCCGGGAAAGTGGATAACTACTCTTTTCTTCTTCTCTTGCGGTTTCCACAGCACTTTCAACTTAGAGCTTTGCTCTCTTCTTTTCATTTTTCGACTTTACTTTTGGAGTTATGGATAGAGGTGCACAAAAACCGAATTAGAAGATTGGCGTTTCTCAGTTTTTATGAGATGCCTCAAACCCTTAGCGCACATACCATAATCCGCTAGGAATATCGCTCAATCCGACTTTGGCAAGACACAAACACCCGGCTATGTGAATGGTGCCGAGTTACTCATCGTCATGATTGACTTCCCCAAACCTATAATTTCTTTCTATTCCTTTGAATGCAAAGTATTGCTTTCATGGCCCTCCCACATCATACATGCCTTTTTCATTCAACTCCTCCAAATTCCCGGATAGGTAAAGGAGGTCAATATTTCAATGAGGGGCTAAATGATCAAAGAAAGAAGAAAGAAAAATCAAATTGCCTTAATCATCTCAACAAGAAGTATAAGAACTTATAGTGTGATTTCAACTTCAATTCCTCAACATGATTTAAGTAACATTTATCACATTATGAAACTTGCAAAAGAGGTATAATTAACTCATTCAATTTCTTTTCAATTCGCTATTCGTTCAAGCATGCAATTGTCATCAAACTCAATTCACAAGTAGCGATTATCATAGAAATCCTTTCTATCCTTAGAAGCACATAAATTTTCAAAATTTTTCAATTTTTATGGGTTTTTCAAACTCTTTTTCATGCAATGCAATAATGAAACGTGCAACAATATAATGAACATGCAAGATAGTCTCAAATAGAAGCAATGATAGTGAGTAAGAGTTATTACAAACTTTTAGTCACACCCCACCCCATACTTGGAACAAACATTGTCCCTAATGTTCAAATAGAAGAAAGAAAAGAAGAAAAGAAAGAAAGAAAAAGAAAGAAAAGAAAAAGAAACTCACAAAATGGCGGTGGAGCGGCTAAAACTGTCGATCACGCAAATCATCACTGCGGTGGAGGCGGAGGCGGGAATGGATGGAAGTTAGGGTCATAGTGCTGCCCGAACTGCTGGCGGTAGACGTCTCTTATCATATGATCGAGGTCATCCATACGTCCGTCTCTAGCGTCGGCTCGGATCTCTAATGCTCCCACTCTATCAGAAAGGCTAGTAGCCCACTCTGGCATCTACTCATACCATCCCGGAGCCTGACTGTACCACCCTAGTGCATCTGACGGTGCTGGTGCTGGTGGCGGTGGCTGTTGTGCGGACCATGGAGGTGGAGCTCCGTACCATGTAGGAGGTGTCTCTATCCAAGTAGGTCTCTCACTCACGCTGGCACGGCGAGAAGACGAACCTGAAGCTCTGCCTGGACGTGGAGAACATCTAGGCACATCAGAAGCAATGTCCGGCTGATCCGAAAACGTGCCAAACTCCTTCTCTGCTCCTCCTCCTCCCTCATACTGATCTCTCATCTCCTCCTCCTCAACTACGGGCGGTGGTGGGACATATGGAGGAGCTGCAATCCTGTTCGCATGCATAGCTGCGAACGTCGCCTTCCAATTATGGCGTCCAACCATAATGGAGTACTCCGGGAGCCACTCAATGCCCCTCCTCGTCCTGCTCTCCCAAGGCATAGCTGCATAAGGTGGACCTCTATGGGTAGGGAAGATAAGACCTCTAGTCATGAAGGCCTGGAGTCCTAGGGGTACGGCTGGAATGCGTGTACATGCAGAAAAATCCACCCCTAATATCCTAGCAAGGTGGGTGACTATCCCACCATATCCAATGTTGCCCGCCCTCTTGTTCTTTAGCTTGCTCATGGTAGCAGCTAAGAGGGTGGCGCAGTCAGCAGGGCGCCCATACAGCATAGGGTATAGAAGAAAGAGCTCATCCGTCTTGATCTTCTGAGGTGTCTCCGTCCTAGGGAAGAGACACTCAGAAAGAACACGGTGAGCAATCTTCAAGGCTAAGTGATACATCAACTTAGCCTTGGTATCAGCTGGTTGCCAGCGGTCCTCGCCGGCGTAAAACATAGCAACCTTCTCCCAAAAATCTTTGGCGTAAACGCCGCTAGGAAAACGACCATTGAAGGTCTCTTGGAACCCAAAGAAGGCTCCGAACTCCCGGATGGTAAAATTATAGTTCCTTTCCATCAGACGGAAATAAACTGTCCTATGCACATGGCTGTGCTCAAACGACGTCACAACCTCTCTCGTGATCTCCTCATAAGCGTCCTCTCGGATAACCGAGAAGACGATAAGACCGGCTCTATCCAAGAGCCAAGTAAGGTCATCTACTATGTGAAGAGGAGCTAAATCCTCTAACAATAGGTACCTAGGTCCGATAACAACCCTCTTATGGATCCTCTCGAGTGCATCGAGATGATCCTCGTGAATGGTAGGTACTCTAGGGCTAGGAGGTGCGGGTGATGAAGGTGATGATGGAGGTGAAGGGGAGGAAGGTGGTGGTGCTCTAGAGGATGAAGAGGAAGAGGGATTGCCCTTCCTCTTTTTGTTCTTATCCTTCTCATTCTTCTTCTCCTTAATCCTCCCAGAAACTCTCCTCACAAAATCCATTACTGTTCAAAACCACGGTCTGTTCTTGGTGTTCCACGGCCGTGGAATTGACAGAGACCGTGATTCGTCTCGCTTTTTCTCAAATCTCAGCAAACAACACTCAAACTCAGCAATCAGGCATCCCTAGTCTAATTCCTTCCAATTTCAATCAGTTCTCCTGTAATTTCCAGCAAAAACGAACCCAAATTGACAAAGATAGAGAAGAGCGAAAAAAACCTAGCTTTTGGATTTTAAAATCCGAATTCTGCGTTCCTTGGTGATTTGCCGCTCGATTCGTTGCTTGGATCTCGTTGGTGGTTGAATTTGCTTCAGTTTGGGTCGAAGACTCGTTGAAAACGATTAACGAACGGAGAATTGAGGTGAGGGGCGTGGAATCGGCGAAAATGGTCGTGGAATTGGGTTTTGTGAAGTGTTTTTTGTGAAGAACGTGGTTTATATAGTGGCCGGCAAATATTTTGAAAACCACGGTCTATCGGGGGGTTCCACGGCCATGGAAATGTACGGAACCGTGGTTTTTGTGATTTTTCAAAGGCTTTTGGAAATTACGGTCACTGTAGCTGTCACGACCGTGGTTTAGACCGTGGAACTCTTTGTAATGCTCCAAAGTCCAAGTTTTGTCACTTTAATTCAAAATTACTCTTCCCCTTTTCTTTTCCACTGTTCCTACATCCAAAAACACGAACATACTAGAAGAAATCGAAGGCAAAACAAAGCAAAAACATCTATTCTAAGCTAAACTATGAATCGAAAACAAAAACGTAAATGCAATACCTTGGGTTGCCTCCCAAGAAGCGCTTTGTTTAAGGTCCGTAGCTAGACCAAACTCGCACTTATTCGAGTGCGGTGGGCGCGAACTCTTCAGTTTGGAGTTCCGGCGTATACTTCTTGAGTCGTTGACCGTTCACCTTAAAGCTTCCGCCCGCTTCACCCCATACTTCAACTGCACCATGGGGGAAAATACGTTTGATTAGAAAAGGTCCGGTCCAACGAGATTTAAGCTTACCTGGAAAGAGACGAAGCCTTGAATTGAAGAGGAGAACTTGATCTCCTTCTTTGAAGTCCTTTGGAATGATATGCTTATCATGCCAACGCTTTGCTCTCTCCTTATAGATCTTGGCGTTCTCATAGGCGTTCAAGCGGAGTTCTTCAAGCTCATTAAGGTTCAAGAGACGCTTCTCTCCCGCTTCCTTCATGCTGAAATTCAACCATTTGATAGCCCAAAACGCCTTGTGCTCCAACTCTACCGGTAAGTGACAAGACTTCCCATACACAAGGTTGTATGGTGTGGTTCCTATGGGAGTCTTGTACGCAGTCCGGTACGCCCATAATGCATCATCGAGCTTCAAGGACCAATCCTTCCTAGTCCTTGAAACCGTCTTCTCTAGGATTCCTTTGATCTCCCGATTTGAGATCTCAACTTTTCCACTAGTTTGTGGATGATAAGGGGTGGCGATCTAGTGAGTAACCCCATACTTAGCTAGAAGAGCTTCAAAACGCCGGGAAATGAAGTGAGAACCTCCATCACTAATGATAGTCCTTGGTGTCCCGAATCGTGGAAAGATGGTCTTGTTGAAGAACTTAACCACCACCATGGCATCATTGGTGGGAGAGGCAATTGCTTCTGATAACACGATTTATGACTTAGATTTAGGTAATCATTTAGATAGATTTCCCGCTCATTCATGCATGGTTTAGCACTAGTTCACGACGTTTGCACTCAATTCCCGTATTTTGTCGAGATAGACGTCTACACGGACTTGTGCATTGCTTTGTAGGTGTTTTGGGAGATTTAGGAGCTAAAAAGATACGTTTGAGGATCGTTCATCAAGATGACACACCCTCGGACCCATTAGGATGCAAACTAAAGGCTAGGGAGGACTCATGGAACCTTGCCAACACAAACCATGCACCAAATCGGAGCTTAATGATCAAAGGCAAAGCTGAAGCACAGAATCACGGTTCACTGGTAAACTGATAGCATGAATTATAGTCTATATTTTAGGGTTTGTTTGGACGTTTTATCTTTCATAATCTGCATGTTTGTATGTACATTATGTGATTTTACTACCATTTCATCTACCTTTGCGGGAATCGAGGTCTACAACTAGTTTCGTTGTAATTGCAGGTAATATGGTACGTTTTGCATCAAAAAGGAGCAAAAGGAGTCAAGAGTCATTTGGAGCTATATCCAGGAAGCATAGCCATGGATTGAGGATTTACTTTAGACCAGTTTTGAGAGATTCTACATTCAGTTGTGAGTCACCTCGGTTGACCAGAGATTCATCTCGACCGAGGCGATCCAGAGACACCGACTCGACCGAGGCGAACACCTAGGACGCGGCGAGAATATTTTATTCTTGGCTGAGATCTTTTAAAATTGGAAAGTGATCTTATATTTTTGGGCTTGACTTCTGGAAGGAAGGAGATATGCAGAATATATATTTTACCTATATTTATGGGATAATATCTTCTTAAGATTTATTATCTTTGGAGGTTTATTTTCCTATAAAAAGGGTTGGATTTTCCACAAATCCGGAACCCCGCATACATCCGCTATCAGCGCAAGAGAGTTGTTTACACAGCCGCAACCTACTCCAATTTGGGAGAGATTTGAAGAACCTTTTTGAAGGTTGAAGGAAGATCGAAGTCCATAGCTTTTATAGCTTTATTGAAGGGTTTTGTAAGATTGTCTTCAATTCCCTCAATTGTTGTCTTGTCTTTTTGGATTGCTATCCAAGGAACGCTTTTGTGTGATATTTGATTCAGTTATTGAAGTCTTTTCATTAAATTCTTCTTTGTTCAAATATTCACCTTTTTCCCATATATTTAATACTTTCATTATGATGATGAGTGGCTAATTTCCTTGTGTGATTCTAGGGTGATTGGCTGAAGGTTGTGGGAAAAACAATGATAGAATAATCTTAGATTCCAGTAGGATCCTGAAAGTTTGAGTCTTTAACCTTAACCCTAAGCATCTCGTTCAGTCGATGAACATTTCGGCCGAGGTGGAAACTGGCTGACCGAGGTGACTTATCTGATCCATAACTGAGAGTTAAGTGTTAGAGTTTGCTAAATCCTATTCTTATTACACCTTTCTGGTTCAAAGCAAGCTTAGGATGAGACTTACCCGGTAATTCCTTAGTTTGTGTACCAACGATCATAAGTGTAGGTAATAAAGGTTTATCCTTTATTGGGGTTTGAGTGTGCTTTCATCCCATCTTTGTGAGTTAGCCTGAGACTTACCCGGTAAAGGTTGATTCTATTCCCTTAGATGATGTGTTAGTTTGAGGTTATAGTTCTTTATCTTAATTCCTTGAGACTTACCCGGTAATAGGAGTTACGGTTTAGGATTAGTGTGTAGTGAGACTTACCCGGTGATCTACTCCACTTTAGAAACACCTTCCCCATGCAAAAATCTCAGCTTTGTCCGCTTATCTATAGATCTTGAGTTGGAACCACAACTTGATGCTTTAATCCCTAGAATTGCATGTTTGCTTTATTTGACATCTTATTCATCTTTGATTGTGTTAATTGCTCTTGTGGTTAGCTTTGACATTAGCATACCGTATTGACTCTGTTTCACCGAGTCCCTGTGATCGACCCCTGGAATTTTCTTGCTTTTACTACGATTGACCCGTACACTGCGGGTTCGCATCCTTGTTTTAAGCTTAAGTCTAGGGTTATAAATTTAAAGCTTGCACACACCGTTTGGAGCGAACAAATTTTTGGCGCCGTTGCCGGGGACTTGGTCTAGACCGAGCCGGTACGGTTTGCTCTTGGGGCATTTGCCCCTATTGCTACTAACTACTCTTTCTATGAGTTTTGTAGTTTTCAGGATTTCTGATGGCTATGTTTGATCCAGCCTGGATAGCAAGACAAAGTGCTAGGGCAGATTATTATGAATACTTGGAGGAAAAGTACTCCTTCTATTGGTTCAACAATGAATGGGAAAGAGAAGAAGCCATTCAGCGTGAACTTGCGATATGGGATGAGAAGAATGTCCCTAGAAAGACTTATGAGCAACCTCTTGAAGACTCTCTCGAATCTAGGTTGGAGAAGTTGATGAAGAAGGTGACGGAGCTCAAGGAAAGCACCCTATCCTATGCTAAGCCAGAAGAGGAGCATAAGGAAGTGTTGCACGTTTCGAGCATACCTCCAGTCAAACCAGAAGTTTCTCCTGAAGCTTTTGAGGTAGAAGATGTGGAAGATCTCGATCTGACTGTTGAGACCTCGGTCGAGGTGGAAGTGACCTCGGTCGAGATGAAAGAAGAACCTGCAGAACCAGAAGAAGCGGATGCAGAAGACTTTGGCCAATTTACTGAGAATGTGGTCAAGGTGGAAAGAAGACTAGCAGAACTGAGAGAGATTTCGTGGGTGGATTATCAACCCAACACGAAACTTGTCTCGAACTTTGGAAAACTTTACAAGGTAATTTCTCTTACTCCATTTGAATTTCCTATTAAAATTTCTGAATTTTTCAGGAAAGCACCGGAGAGTTGGAGGTCTCTTCCGAAAGAACCTCCTAAGATCACGATGAAATCTCTCTTGAAATTGTTGGAGGAAGATGCTCCTTGGATTATAAGGAGTAAAGTTAACAAGCGCTTCACCGCTAAGGCAACGAAGTGTTATTTGTTCAAGTATGGGGTCCCTCGCATGCTCAGGACCCTGTACCATCCCCAAGCTATAGATGGGGAAGCTGCTATGATTCTCGAGAAACTATTTTCTCGATCAAGGAAAGGATGGGACGCAAGGCTAGATTATGTCCCATTGAAGTGCAGGAAGGCTAGAAGGATTCCGATGAGAATCAAACCGTACAAGCTTGTACGTAGATCTTACCATTTGCCGGTTAAATTAGGAACCGGAACCTTTTTGGAAGAATTTTATGATGGATGTGATGAGCACTCCATGGTGTTCAAGGTACATTGAGTAATTCTATGGAGAAGGGTCCAGCTAGCGACCTTAAACCAAGCGCTTCTTGGGAGGCAACCCAAGGTATTGCTTTCTTCTCCCTCTTCTAGTTTAGTTTAGATAGTTGCTTTGTTTTTGTTTTCCTCTAGACAACAACCAGGTATTCCAAAAGGAAGGATCACAGTTCAAGAGCTACACTGGAAGAACAAAATTTCGAGAAGTTGAGGAGACGAGCTTTACTGAGATACATCTCGGGTACTGTCAGAACACCTCGACCGAGATGTGCTTCGCCAACCGAGATGGTCTTATCTAGGAGCTGTTTCTTACTTCTTCATGCAGTTTAGCTATGTTCGGTGAGTATCCTGTCCTTAGAATTATTTTGACCCACTGGGACAGTGTGTCCCAAGTATGGGGTGTTTATTGATGTATTATTTGACACTTTTGATGTATGACTGTATTGACCGGATACTTATATTTATGCTTCACTTTTGCATCTATGTGTTTATCTGAGACTACATGCATACTTACAGGTTATTTGATTGAGAAAAACGTCGAAACTGAAAGAAAACTGGTTTTAAAAAAAAAATTTGGACCTCGACCGAGTCAGTCTTGGCCGAACGAGGTGTTTCACCTCGGTTGACCTAAGAACACCTCGACCGAGGTGGTTTAACTGAAAGTTTTTGAAACGATTCTTGTGCATTCTTATGTGGATATGATCTCAGTGAAGATCTTGTTTACTGACTGGTTTTAATGACTTTATGTGTTTGAAAGGTTTTATAATATGTTTAAGTTGCTAAATGCTTTGTTTGAAATTATTGGCATGTTTAATACTTTGTTTTTATCCAAATTATGTTGAATTTGAAGGTTGACACCACAAGATAAGTTCTCTCACTTTCTTCCTGGAAAGACCAAGGCAATTCATTCTTCTCTCTTCTTCTTCTTGATCATGCTTAGCCCCTCATATACATTTTGCCTCCCTTTACCTATCCGGGAATTTGGAAGCAAGCGAAGCGGTGAAAGCAAGTGAAGTTAAAGTTGAGAAGTTGGCTGGAAGTGAAAGTGTTAGAAAGTAATAATAGGTTTGGGAAAGTCAATCATGAAGATGAGTAACTCGGCACCATTCACATAGCCGGGTGTTTGTGTCTTGCCAAAGTCGGATTGAGCGATATTCCTAACGGGTCATGGTATGTGCATCAAGGGTTTGATGCATCTCAAGAAATTGATGATTGCTGATTTCCTAGGCTTCGGTTATTGTGCACCTCTGTCCATGCATCCCAAAAAGTAAAGTAAAAAGAAAAAAAGTGGAATAAACAAAGCTTATTGGTGGAAGATGTTGCAAGTCAAAGTGAAAGTGAAGTTCATCCTTTTCCCGGATTCTAGCACCACATTACCTTACATACATCCCTACCCTACACGTTTCTTGACCTTTTCTTTTGGGAAGCCCTTGAGACCTTGAGCTTGTTGATTGACTTAGCGGTTTAAATCGGATTATACATGATTAATTTTGATAATTATGATTTATTATGCATTCTATGATTTTATGCAAAGATGAACAACTTTCCTATATTTATAAAATGTTTTGATCATATTGAGTTTTTAATTTCCAGGAAGTACTCTCTTAGAGTGATCTATGATAGTTGCACACCATAAAATATTTTTGAAAGACTTTTTCATTGAATTTCTTGACTTATAATCCATTCTATCTTGTCTTCTATGTGAGGAACTTGCTTGGGGACAAGCAAGGGCTAAGTATGGGGTATTTTGATAGCATGAATTATAGTCTATATTTTAGGGTTTGTTTGGACGTTTTATCTTTCATAATCTGCATGTTTGTATGTACATTATGTGATTTTACTACCATTTCATCTACCTTTGCGAGAATCGAGGTCTACACCTAGTTTCGTTGTAATTGCAGGTAATATGGTACGTATTGCATCAAAAAGGAGCAAAAGGAGTCAAGAGTCATTTGGAGCTACATTCAGGAAGCACAACCATGGATTAAAGATTTACTTTGGACCAGTTTTGAGAGATTCTACATTCAGTTATGAGTCACCTCGGTTGACCAGAGATTCATCTCGACCGAGGCGATCCAGAGACGCCGACTCGACCGAGGCGAACACCTAGGACGCGGCGAGAATATTTTATTCTTGGCTGAGATCTTTTAAAATTGGAAAGTGATCTTATATTTTTGGGCTGAGCTTCTGGAAGGAAGGAGATATGCAGAATATATATTTTACCTATATTTATGGGATAATATCTTCTTAAGATTTATTATCTTTGGAGGTTTATTTTCCTATAAAAAGGGTTGATTTTCCACAATTTGAGGAGGCTGCATACATCGATTAACATCCTACATACGCAGCAGCGCAGTATACTCCAAGTTGGGAGTTGTTGAAGAACCTTTTTGAAGGTTGAAGGAAGATTGAAGACTATAGCTTTTTATAGCTTTTGAAGGGTTTTGTAAGATTGTCTTCAATTCCCTCATTGATTGTCTTGTCTTGTTGGATTGCTATCCAAGGAACGCTTTTGTGTGATATTTGATTCAGTTATTGAAGTCTTTTCATTAAATTCTTCTTTGTTCAAATATTCACCTTTTTCCCATATATTTAATACTTTCATTATGATGATGAGTGGCTAATTTCCTTGTGTGATTCTAGGGTGATTGGCTGAAGGTTGTGGGAAAAACAATGATAGAATAATCTTAGATTCCAGTAGGATCCTGAAAGTTCGAGTCTTTAACCTTAACCCTAAGCATCTCGTTCAGTCGATGAACATTTCGGCCGAGGTGGAAACTGGCTGACCGAGGTGACTTATCTGATCCATAACTGAGAGTTAAGTGTTAGAGTTTGCCAAATCCTATTCTTATTACACCTTTCCTGGTTCAATGCAAGCTTAGGATGAGACTTACCCGGTAATTCCTTAGTTTGTGTACCAACGATCATAAGTGTAGGTAATAAAGGTTTATCCTTTATTGGGGTTTGAGTGTGCTTTCATCCCATCTTTGTGAGTTAGCCTGAGACTTACCCGGTAAAGGTTGATTCTATTCCCTTAGATGATGTGTTAGTTTGAGGTTATAGTTCTTTATCTTAATTCCTTGAGACTTACCCGGTAATAGGAGTTACGGTTTAGGATTAGTGTGTAGTGAGACTTACCCGGTGATCTACTCCACTTTAGAAACACCTTCCCCATGCAAAAATCTCAGCTTTGTCCGCTTATCTATAGATCTTGAGTTGGAACCACAACTTGATGCTTTAATCCCTAGAATTGCATGTTTGCTTTATTTGACATCTTATTCATCTTTGATTGTGTTAATTGCTCTTGTGGTTAGCTTTGACATTAGCATACCGTATTGACTCTGTTTCACCGAGTCCCTGTGATCGACCCCTGGAATTTTCTTGCTTTTACTACGATTGACCCGTACACTGCGGGTTCGCATCCTTGTTTTAAGCTTAAGTCTAGGGTTATAAATTTAAAGCTTGCACACACCGTTTGGAGCGAACAAATTTTTGGCGCCGTTGCCGGGGACTTGGTCTAGACCGAGCCGGTACGGTTTGCTCTTGGGGCATTTGCCCCGTTTTGTCTAACCACTCTACTTGAGTGACTTTTGCAGGTTCTTTCTTAGGTATATGCGAAGAACCCGCAATGGGAAGGAAATCGTTCCTTACGATCCCGAACCGGAAAAGACATACAAGCGACGCTTAAGAGAAGCGAAGATGGCCCAACAAGACGATCGCGATCTTGCGGCCCAATTGAGAGAGACGCAGGAGCTGCTACGTCTCAGTAAAGAAGAGCTAAGGCAAGAGAAAGAAGAGAATCAGGCCCGGACTGCGGCAATCGAAGCTGAGATTGCAGCCATTCGGAACCAGATTCTACTTCGACCGATGCAGGATCCAGTAGTTGATCCTCGACCGATGCAGGATCCAGTAGTCGATCCTCGACCGAGGCAAATTCCAGTACCTGACGCCCCGGTCGATGTACATCCACCTCGGATGCCAGTCCGAGATGTTCTTCTTGCGGGAATCCCACAAACCCTAGGTCAAAGGATGGACCCTAATCAACAGCTGAGGCGTCCAGGAGTGAACCTAGGAGATCCAGCGGATCATGACTACGAACTTCGACCGCAAGTTCTAGCCATGATTCGCCAATGTCAATTCGGAGGGCTAGAGAAGGAGTCGCCGCATCAAATTCTTTCCACCTTCAAAGACCGCTGAAATGAGGGGGAAGATCAACGCTTTCATCATGAAGGACAAGGAGAGCTTGTCCAAATCTTGGGAGCGGTTCAAGGATATCCTTTTGGATTGCCCACATCATGGGATTCCAAAGATCGAGTTGTTGGAGATCTACTTCAAAGGGCTGGACGGAAGCACCCAGTTCAATCTCCAACTACTCTCCGCCGGTACATTCATGGACATGGCGGTTGACGAGGCTTGGGACTTCATTGAGAAGCAAGCCTTACACATGGAGAAGTACACCCACCAAGGAGCTGAAGGTGGAGTTAAAAGAGTCAACTTTCAAGAGACTCAAACCAACAACAACCAACTCACGTCCTTGAAGAACGACGTGAAGCAACTGAAGGAGCTCTTGATGGCTCAAACTAAGAAGGAAGAGCAAGGGCAAAGGAACAACAACAACAACAATAACGGGTACCGTAACAACAACAACGGACCCCGAAACAACAACTACAACAACAACAATAGAGGATCCAATAGCAACAACTGGAGGGCGAATAACCAAAACAACGGTAACAATTATTCAAACTCCAACTCTAATGATTCCTCTAACCCTTTCCTCTCTTCTCCTTCTTCTTCTTCTACTCCATTGAAAAGCCAAGGGCAAGGATCAAGTTCGTCTCAGCCGGAAAAGAAGGACGCAGTCCTGGAGGCAATCTTGATCAAGCTTAGTGCTATGGAGAATTCTATGACTTCATTTTCGAGGGCCCAAAAGTCCTTCGAACAACAACTTGCTAATAGGGCGAATGAAGCGCCAAGAGATCTAGGGAAGCTTCCAGCAAAGACGGAAACTAACCCTAAGGGCCAGTGCATGGCCATCACGACGAGGAGTGGACTCAAAACTGCAGATCCAGTACCTCGCTCGACGCAGACCACCTCGGTCCAGATCCAGTCGAAGAACACCTCGACCGAGATGCCAACCGAGGCAGCGCAACAGAAAGCAGGAGGAACGACAGAAACTTATGTTCCACCTCCTGCATATAAGCCACCACTTCCTTTCCCTCAGTCCAGAGCCAGAGCACATCTAGACAAGCACTTTGGTAAGTTTCTTGACTTGATGAATAAGCTACATATTAATATTCCTTTCCTTGATGCTATTTTAGGTATGCCCGCCTATGGGAAGTTCTTAAAAGAAATCTTATCAAGGAAGAGGAAGCTGGAGGATGTTCGTGAAGTTAGGATGACATCTAAGTCTTCGGAGCTTATCAAGATCATGAAGGAAAAGATGCCACCTAAGTTGAGAGATCCCGGCTCATTTTGCATTCCCATTCAAGTTGGGGATGTCACTTGTGAAGCCCTTTGTGATCTAGGAGCCAGCGTGAGCATCATCCCGCTGGAGCTATGCACTAAGATCGGTCTTGGAGAGCCCAAGCCGGTCAAGATTCGACTCTACATGGCGGATCGTTCCATCACCCATCCAGTGGGCATCTTGGAGGACGTTCCGGTCAAGCTAGGTAACTTCTATCTACCTATAGATTTTGTCGTACTTGACATTCCCGCAGATTATCCTGTTCCTATCATTCTCGGGAGGCCATTTCTAGCAACTTCGGGTTGCAATGTGGATTGCAAGAACGCCAAGTTGAAATTCAACGTTGGTGGCGATGAGGTGGAATTCGCTCTACTTGCAGCCATGAAAGGAGAGCAACTAACTGATGATATCTTCAACATCTACGATGAAGAAGAATCAAGAGAATTGGTGAGCTCTATCCTTATTAATGATCCACTCGAAAGAGTTATTAGCTTCAGTTTAATGGAGGAAGGTATAGATGCTTCTTGTGATGCAGATATACGGAGCTTGAAGGCACTGGAAGAACATCCAGGAGCTATAACTGAGAAGCTGATCCAGGAAACGAAGATTTCCAGCCTCGGATCCAGTAGCAGTACCTCGACCGAGGCACCTTCTGAACTGAGCGAGGCGTCTGAAGAACACCTCGGTCAACGCCTCTGCGCCTCGACCGAGGTCGACAGCGAGATGATGTCAACTGAGATTGCTGAGAATAACAATTTTTCTACTCCCTTCTCTGACATTCACCCACAGTTGGTGGATCATTCCCTCCACCAACTTTCTGATAATAAAGGTCCTTGGTATGCTGATATTGTGAATTATCTTGTTTGCCAGGAAATACCGCCCGGATTGACGTACTCTCAAAAGAAGAGATTCTTCAAGGAAGTACGACACTACTACTGGGATGAGCCGTTGCTATTCAAGCGCGGACCGGATGGGATGCTTCGAAGGTGCATTCCGGAAGATGAAGTTAATAGCGTCATAAGGCATTGTCATTCACTTCCTTGTGGAGGACATGCTAGCACCGATAAAACATGCGCTAAGGTATTGCGTTCCGGTTTCTTTTGGCCTACATTGTTTAAGGACGTACAATCTTTTGTTGTCTCTTGTGATGCATGCCAAAGAACAGGGAACCTATCAAGGAGGAACGAGATGCCACTTAATAACATCCAAGAAGTGGAAATCTTTGATGTATGGGGGATTGACTTCATGGGACCTTTCCCTTCCTCCGGAGGAAACCTCTACATTCTCCTTGCAGTCGATTACGTCTCTAGATGGGTTGAAGCCATTGCTTCCCCCACTAACGACGCCAAGGTGGTTGTGAAGTTCTTGAATAGAACTATCTTTCCACGATTTGGAACCCCACGCATTATCATCAGCGATGGAGGAACGCATTTCATCAACCGGAAGTTTAAAGCACTTCTATCGAAGTATGGGGTAACCCACAAGGTATCAACCGCCTATCACCCTCAAACTAGTGGACAGGTCGAGATCTCGAATAGAGAAATCAAGGCAATTTTGGAGAAGACTGTCTCTAGAACGAGGAAGGATTGGTCCATGAAATTGGACGATGCTCTTTGGGCGTACAGGACCGCATTCAAGACTCCCATAGGTACCACCCCTTATAATTTAGTATATGGGAAATCTTGCCACTTGCCCGTTGAGTTGGAGCACAAGGCGTATTGGGCTATCAAATGGTTGAACTTTGACATTAAAGATGCTGGTGAGAAGCGACTATTGGAACTTAACGAGCTGGAGGAGCTGCGTTTGAACGCCTATGAGAATGCCAAAATCTACAAGGAAAGGACGAAGAGATGGCATGACAAGCGTATCGTTCCAAAGGAGCTTAACGAGGGAGATTTAGTTCTACTCTTCAACTCCCGCCTCCGTCTTTTTCCAGGTAAGTTGAAATCTAGATGGACCGGACCTTACGTTGTGAAACATGTTTTCCCTCATGGTGCAGTTGAGATATGGGGCGAAACTAGCGGAAGCTTCAAGGTCAACGGTCATAGACTTAAGAAGTACCAACCGGAAACGCCGGTTGAGGAGGTTGCACCGATCTACCTCCTTTGAGACGCATTATGGTCCAGCTAGCGACCTTAAATCAAGCGCTTCTTGGGAGGCAACCCAAGGTATTGCTCTTCTTTCCCGTTTTCTAGTCTAGCTTAGATAGTTTTTGTTTTTGCTTTGCTTTGCTTTGTTTTTGGCGTTCTGGACAAACAACAGGAAGGAGCACATGTGGAAGGAGAGAAGTTCGAGAATTTGAGAAGGCAGAAACACCTCGGTCACTGTCAGAGCATCTCGACCGAGTTGATTCTTGAAGCAACCGAGGCGACTAGGGTTTCTGCCGAACCGCCTCGGTCCAGACCACCTCGGGCCAGTCGAGACCATCTCGACCGAGGTGACAGCAGGTCCAGTAACAGTATAAAAGAAAAAAAAATTACAGTTTCGTTTTCTTTTTACTCTCCTCGACCGCGGCGAACATAAGTACCTCGTTCTCCTTCGTTTCTCGCTCGTTTTCGAAGATTTCTGCCTCCAAACCGCGATTAAAGAGTAGAGGAGTCGATTGCTACTACAGATCTGCAGGAAATTTGAGCGTTTCGACCGAAACGAGGTAAAAACGTTCGAAAACCCTAACTCGCTCGTTTACTGCAATTTGGGCTTTGGTTGCCCTTGATTCTGTTGAGGAAATCTATAAGTACCCCTTAGGAAGCAATTGTAGTGATTTTAGGGGGAAAAGAACTGAATTTCTGAGAGTTGGAATCGCGACTGTCCTCGCCTCGGTCCAGTCGTTCTGCACCTCGGTCGAGGTGATTCTTGGTAGTTGTCAGTCGACCGAGGTAGTCTGACAGTGTGTTTGAAGATGAGTTCAGATCGCCGTTTAGCTTTGAGAGATAGATCCTCACCTTCCCCTTCTCCTTCCTCATCCCGTCCCTACCGCCCGGCCATCCACGAGAGATGCCGGGTAGACTATGAGAGGATAGCTGGCCGTCCAGTCATCGCACCACGATTTCTGGATGTGTCAGCTTTTGACTGCCTAGGGTTAGATGCTGACCTTAGGAGGATGATTGCTACCGTCGGGCTAGATCAGTTCACTGAGATCCGAGCCCCAGCCTACATAGAGCCGACACTCGAGTTTGTTAGCTCCTTCTCCTACCTTCCCACAGAGCGATCTGTGAAGTACCGGCTGATGAGCCGGAACTTCATAGTTCCTTTAGAGATTTGGAGAGAGATTTTTGGCTTTCCTACCCCCACTGCTGTAGACTTCCCCTCCCGATCCGTAGCTAGGGAGTTCTGGGGACAGATAGCCCACATTACTACACATGCAGACAGATGGCGCCCTGGAGATTCCAGGGAGAAGGTCATCTTTCACCCAGCCTTCAGACTTGCCCACAGGATCTTCAGTGAGACACTTCTGGCGCGTACTGAGACGCCCCAGAAGATCAGACAGGGGGAGCTCTTTTCGCTTTACTGCATGGTTACAGGAGGCTTCCCAGACTTTGGCTTGCTCCTAGTAGAGGATCTGCATAGGATCAAGGCCAAGGCGAAGGGAGATATTTGCTGTGGAGGTCTAGTCACCCACATCGCCACTTACCACGGGATGGACCTCAGCGTTTGCACGTTGGCGGCGGCTCCGAAGCCGCTTGGATTGCAGGAGATGATCACACGGAGGATTCTAGTTCCCCGTGGTTTGACCACTCCATACGTTGCCATGCCTTGGGAGCGGACTGCACCTCAGGGTATCAGATGGTCTGCACAGTTCTCTGTCTCCGACCCGCATTTCTGGCAGACGGCATGGGCTCCACTTATGGAGGATTACAGAGAGGCAGCAGCTGCCACTGCTGCGGCTGCGGAGGAGGCCGAGGAGGAGGATGATGACGATGATGAGACAGTGGATGAGAGAGGTGGCGGCGTCCCGATGGACACAGGGACAGATACAGCTGGGACGAGCGCGCCGCCTATTATTGATTTAGATGATGAGGAGGACACTGAGCCGGCGCCAGCCGCGACGTCTCCAGTCAGACTTGCTGGACGCAGGAGGCGTGGAGTTAGGGACAGAGCTGCACACCGACGGATCGATGACCTGACAGATCAGGTTATCGACTCTTATGCTGCACTTTCGCTGGATATCCGCGAGATGCAGGAGCGGCAGCATCATCAGCACATGATGGCTCAGCTACAGTTCCAGCATATCATGGGCTATCCCTATGACCCGACTCAGTTCCCCTACATACCACCACCACCGCCGGATCAGGACTACTGAGGAGCTGCAGGGTTTCTTTATTCTATTTTTATGCAGTTCGGCTCTTATCCGGTGAGTTCTCCTGTTTTAGACTTTTATTATACCCACTGGGACAGTGTGTCTCAAGTATGGGGTATTTGTCTGTATTATTTGACTACGTGACTACTTGATGTATTCGATACTTTTGATGTATTATATTGACCGGATATTTTCATATTTATGCTTCATTTGCCTTTATATGATTATCTGATATTACATGCATACCTACAGATTATTTGATTGAGAAAAACGTCGAAACCGAACGAAAAAAATAAAAAATTGGTTTTAAAAAAAATTTTTTTGACCTCGACCGGGGAGATTCTGGCGAAACGAGGCATTTCACCTCGGTTGAACCAAGAACATCTCGACCGAGGTGGGTTAACTGAGAGTTTTCGAAAACGATTTTGTGTTACTTATCTGGATATGATCTCAGTGAAGATTTTGTTTACCTACTGGATTTAAATTCTTTATGTGTTTGAAAGGTTTTATAATATGTTTAAGTTGCTAAATGCTTTGTTTGAAATTATTGGCATGTTTAATACTTTGTTTTTATCCAAATTATGTTGAATTTGAAGGTTGACACCGCAGGTTAAGTTCTCTCACTTTCTTCTTGGAAAGACCAAGGCAATTCATTCTCTTCTTCTTCTTCTTCTTGATCATGCTTAGCCCCTCATATACATTTTGCCTCCCTTTACCTATCCGGGAATTTGGAAGCAAGCAAAGTGGTGAAAGCAAGTTAAAGTTGAGAAGTGGCTGGAAGTGAAAGTCTTAGAAAGCAATTATAGGTTTGGGGAAGTCAATCATGAAGATGAGTAACTCGGCACCATTCACATAGCCGGGTGTTTGTGTCTTGCTAAAGTCGGATTGAGCGATATTCCTAACGGGTCATGGTATGTGCATCAAGGGTTTGATGCATCTCGAGAAATTGATGATTGCAGATTTCCTAGGCTTCGGTTATTGTGCACCTCTGTCCATGCATCCCAAAAAGTAAAGTAAAAGAAAAAGTGTGAGATAAGCAAAGCTTATTGGTGGAAGATGTTGCAAGTCAAAGTGAAAGTGAAGTTCATCCTTTTCCCGGATTCTAGCACCACATTACCTTACATACATCCCTACCCTACACGTTTCTTGACCTTTTCTTTTGGGAAGCCCTTGAGACCTTGAGCTTGTTGATTGGCTTAGCGGTTTAAACTGGATTATACATGATTAATTTTGATAATTATGATTTATTATGCATTCTATGATTTTATGCAAAGATGAACAACTTTCTTATATTTATAAAATGTTTCGATCATATTGAGTTTTTAAATTCCAGGAAGTATTCTCTTAGAGTGATCTATGATAGTTGCACACCATAAAATGTTTTTGGAAAACTTTTTCATTGATTTTCTTGACTTATAATCCATTCTATCTTGTCTTCTACATGAGGAACTTGCTTGGGGACAAGCAAGGGCTAAGTATGGGGTATTTTGATAGCATGAATTATAGTCTATATTTTAGGGTTTGTTTGGACGTTTTATCTTTCATAATCTGCATGTTTGTATGTACATTATGTGATTTTACTACCATTTCATCTACCTTTGCGGGAATCGAGGTCTACACCTAGTTTCGTTGTAATTGCAGGTAATATGGTACGTTTTGCATCAAAAAGGAGCAAAAGGAGTCAAGAGTCATTTGGAGCTATATCCAGGAAGCATAGCCATGGATTGAGGATTTACTTTAGACCAGTTTTGAGAGATTCTACATTCAGTTGTGAGTCACCTCGGTTGACCAGAGATTCATCTCGACCGAGGCGATCCAGAGACACCGACTCGACCGAGGCGAACACCTAGGACGCGGCGAGAATATTTTATTCTTGGCTGAGATCTTTTAAAATTGGAAAGTGATCTTATATTTTTGGGCTTGGCTTCTGGAAGGAAGGAGATATGCAGAATATATATTTTACCTATATTTATGGGATAATATCTTCTTAAGATTTATTATCTTTGGAGGTTTATTTTCCTATAAAAAGGGTTGAATTTTCCACAAATCCGGAACCCCGCATACATCCGCTATCAGCGCAAGAGAGTTGTTTACACAGCCGCAGCCTACTCCAATTTGGGAGAGATTTGAAGAACCTTTTTGAAGGTTGAAGGAAGATCGAAGTCCATAGCTTTTATAGCTTTATTGAAGGGTTTTGTAAGATTGTCTTCAATTCCCTCAATTGTTGTCTTGTCTTTTTGGATTGCTATCCAAGGAACGCTTTTGTGTGATATTTGATTCAGTTATTGAAGTCTTTTCATTAAATTCTTCTTTGTTCAAATATTCACCTTTTTCCCATATATTTAATACTTTCATTATGATGATGAGTGGCTAATTTCCTTGTGTGATTCTAGGGTGATTGGCTGAAGGTTGTGGGAAAAACAATGATAGAATAATCTTAGATTCCAGTAGGATCCTGAAAGTTCGAGTCTTTAACCTTAACCCTAAGCATCTCGTTCAGTCGATGAACATTTCGGCCGAGGTGGAAACTGGCTGACCGAGGTGACTTATCTGATCCATAACTGAGAGTTAAGTGTTAGAGTTTGCCAAATCCTATTCTTATTACACCTTTCTGGTTCAATGCAAGCTTAGGATGAGACTTACCCGGTAATTCCTTAGTTTGTGTACCAACGATCATAAGTGTAGGTAATAAAGGTTTATCCTTTATTGGGGTTTGAGTGTGCTTTCATCCCATCTTTGTGAGTTAGCCTGAGACTTACCCGGTAAAGGTTGATTCTATTCCCTTAGATGATGTGTTAGTTTGAGGTTATAGTTCTTTATCTTAATTCCTTGAGACTTACCCGGTAATAGGAGTTACGGTTTAGGATTAGTGTGTAGTGAGACTTACCCGGTGATCTACTCCACTTTAGAAACACCTTCCCCATGCAAAAATCTCAGCTTTGTCCGCTTATCTATAGATCTTGAGTTGGAACCACAACTTGATGCTTTAATCCCTAGAATTGCATGTTTGCTTTATTTGACATCTTATTCATCTTTGATTGTGTTAATTGCTCTTGTGGTTAGCATTGACATTAGCGTACCGTGTTGACTTTGTTTCACCAAGTCCCTGTGATCGACCCCTGGAATTTTCTTGCTTTTACTACGATTGACCCGTACACTGCGGGTTCGCATCCTTGTTTTAAGCTTAAGTCTAGGGTTATAAATTTAAAGCTTGCACACACCGTTTGGAGCGAACAAGTTTTTGGCGCCGTTGCCGGGGACTTGGTCTAGACCGAGCCGGTACGGTTTGCTTTCGGGGCGCTTGCCCCTGTTGCTACTAACTACTCTTTCTATGAGTTTTGTAGTTTTCAGGATTTCTTATGGCTATGTTTGATCCAGCCTGGATAGCAAGACAAAGTGCTAGGGCAGATCATTATGAATACTTGGAGGAGAAGTACTCCTTCTATTGGTTCAACAATGAATGGGAAAGAGAAGAGGCCATTCAGCATGAACTTGCGATATGGGATGAGAAGAATGTCCCTAAAAAGACTTATGAGCTACCTCTTGAAGATTCTCTCGAATCTAGGTTGGAGAAGTTAATGAAGAAGGTGACGGAGCTCAAGGAAAGCACCCTATCCTATGCTAAACCGGAAGAGGAGCATAAGGAAGTGTTGCACGTTTCGAGCATACCTCCAGTCAAACCAGAAGTTTCTCCTGAAGCTTCTGAGGGAGAAGATGTGGAAGATCTCGATCTGACTGTTGAGACCTCGGTCGAGGTAGAAGAGACCTCGGTCGAGATGATGGAAGAATCTGCAGAACCGGAAGAGGCAGATGCAGAAGACTTTAGCCAAATTACTGAGATTATGGTCAAGGTGGAAGAAAGACCAGCAGAACTGAGAGAGATTTCGTGGGTGGATTATCAACCCAACACGAAACTTGCCTCAAGCTTTGGAGAACTTTGCAAGGTACGTTCTCCTACTTCATTTGAATTCCCTATTAATATTTCTGAATTTTTCAGGAATGCACCGGAAAGTTGGAGGTCTCTTCCGAAAGAACCTCCTAAAATCAAGATGAAGTCTTCCTTGAAATTGTTGGAAGAAGAAGCTCCTTGGATTATAAGGAGTGAAGTTAACAAGCGCTTCACCGCTAAGGCAACGAAGTGTTATTTGTTCAAGTATGGGGTCCCTCGCATGCTCAGGACCCTGTACCATCCCCAAGCTATAGATGGGGAAGCTGCTATGATTCTCGAGAAACTATTTTCTCGATCAAGGAAAGGATGGGACGCAAGGCTAGATTATGTCCCATTGAAGTGCAGGAAGTCTAGAAGGATTCCGGTGAGAATCAAACCGTACAAGCTTGTACGTGGGAGATCTTACCATTTGCCGGTGAAATTAGGAACCGGAACCTTTTTGGAAGAATTTTATGATGGATGTGATGAGCACTCCATGGTGTTCAAGGTACATTGAGTAATTCTATGGAGAAGGGTCCAGCTAGCGACCTTAAACCAAGCGCTTCTTGGGAGGCAACCCAAGGTATTGCTTTCTTCTCCCTTTTCTAGTTTAGTTTAGATAGTTGCTTTGTTTTTGTTTTCCTCTAGACAACAACCAGGTATTCCAAAAGGAAGGATCACAGTTCAGGAGCTACACTGGAAGAACAAAATTTCGAGAAGTTGAGGAAACAAGCTTTACTGAGATACATCTCGGGTACTGTCAGAACACCTCGACCGATATGTGCTTCGCCAACCGAGATGGTCTTATCTGGGAGCTGTTTCTTACTTCTTCATGCAGTTTAGCTATGTTCGGTGAGTATCCTGTCCTTAGACTTATTCTGACCCACTAGGACAGTGTGTCCCAAGTATGGGGTGTTTGTACTTATTTGACTACTTGACGTTATTTGACTACTTTTGATGTATGATATTATTTATCGGATATTTTCATATTCATGCTTTATCTGCATTTATATGTTTATCTGAGATTGCATGCATACTTACAGGTTATTTGATTGAGAAAAACGTCGAAACCGAGAAAAAAATTTGGTTTTAAAAAAAAATCTTTTGACCTCGACCGGGATAGTTCTGGCAAAACGAGGTGTTTCACCTCGGTTGACCCAAGAACATCTCGACCGAGGTGGGTTAACTGAGAGTTTTCGAAAACGATTTTTGTGTTACTTATCTGGATATGATCTCAGTGAAGATCTTGTTTACTGACTGGTTTTAAATTCTTTATATGTTTGAAATGTTTTATGATATGTTTAAGTTGCTAAATGCTTTGTTTAAAATTATTAGCATGTTTAATACTTTATTTTTATCCAAATTATGTTGAATTTGAAGGTTGACACCGCAGGTTAAGTTCTCTCACTTTCTTCTTGGAAAGACCAAGGCAATTCATTCTCTTCTTCTTCTTCTTCTTGATCATGCTTAGCCCCTCATATACATTTTGCCTCCCTTTACCTATCCGGGAATTTGGAAGCAAGCAAAGTGGTGAAAGCAAGTTAAAGTTGAAGAGTGGGCTGGAAGTGAAGTGTTAGAAAGCAATAATAGGTTTGGGGAAGTCAATCATGAAGATGAGTAACTCGGCACCATTCACATAGCCGGGTGTTTGTGTCTTGCCAAAGTCGGATTGAGCGATATTCCTAACGGGTCATGGTATGTGCATCAAGGGTTTGATGCATCTCAAGAAATTGATGATTGCGGATTTCCTAGGCTTCGGTTATTGTGCACCTCTGTCCATGCATCCCAAAAAGTAAAGTAAAAGAAAAAGTGTGAGATAAGCAAAGCTTATTGGTGGAAGATGTTGCAAGTCAAAGTGAAAGTGAAGTTCATCCTTTTCCCGGATTCTAGCACCACATTACCTTACATACATCCTTACCCTACACGTTTCTTGACCTTTCTTTTGGGAAGCCCTTGAGACCTTGAGCTTGTTGATTGACTTAGCGGTTTAAACTGGATTATACATGATTAATTTTGATAATTATGATTTATTATGCATTCTATGATTTTATGCAAAGATGAACAACTTTCCTATATTTATAAAATGTTTTGAGCATATTGAGTTTTTAAATTCCATGAAGTATTCCCTTAGAGTGATCTATGATAGTTGCACACCATAAAATGTTTTTGAAAGAGTTTTTCATCGATTTTATTGACTTATAATCCATTCTATCTTGATTTCTATATGAAGAACTTGCTTAGGGACAAGCAAGGGCTAAGTATGGGGTATTTTGATAGCATGAATTATAGTCTATATTTTGGGGTTTGTTTGGACGTTTTATCTTTCATAATCTGCATGTTTGTATGTACATTATGTGATTTTACTACCATTTCATCTACCTTTGCGAGAATCGAGGTCTACACCTAGTTTCGTTGTAATTGCAGGTAATATGGTACGTTTTGCATCAAAAAGGAGTCATGAGTCATTTGGAGCTACATCCAGGAAGCATAGCCATGGATTGAAGATTTACTTTGGACCAGTTTTGAGAGATTCTACATTCAGTTGTGAGTCACCTCGGTTGACCAGAGATTCATCTCGACCGAGGCGATCCAGAGACGCCGACTCGACCGAGGCGAATGCCTAGGACGCGGCGAGAATATTTTATTCTTGGCTGAGATCTTTTAAAATTGGAAAGTGATCTTATATTTTTGGGCTTGGCTTCTGGAAGGAAGGAGAATTGCAGAATCATATATTTTACCTATATTTATGGGATAATATCTTTCTAAGATTTCTTATCTTTGGAGGGTTATTTTTCCTATAAAAAGGGTTGGATTTTCACAATTCGAAGAGCACGCTATACCGTCGATCAGGGTTTACAAGCGCAGCAGCCGCATCCTACTCCAATTCGGGAGAGAGTTGAAGAACCTTTTTGAAGGTTGAAGGAAGGTTGAAGATCATAGCTTTTATAGCTTTATTGAAGGGTTTTGTAAGATTGTCTTCAATTCCCTCAATTGTTGTCTTGTCTTGTTGGATTATTATCCAAGGAACGCTTTTGTGTGATATTTGATTCAGTTATTGAAGTCTTTTCATTAAATTCTTCTTTGTTCAAATATTCACCTTCTTCCCTTACATTTAATACTTTCACAATGATGATGAGTGGCTAATTTCCTTGTGTGATTCTAGGGTGATTGGCTGAAGGTTGTGGGAAAAACAATGATAGAATAATCTTAGATTCCAGTAGGATCCTGAAAGTTCGAGTCTTTAACCTTAACCCTAAGCATCTCGTTCAGTCGATGAACATTTCGGCCGAGGTGGAAACTGGCTGACCGAGGTGACTTATCTGATCCATAACTGAGAGTTAAGTGTTAGAGTTTGCTAAATCCTATTCTTATTACACCTTTCTGGTTCAAAGCAAGCTTAGGATGAGACTTACCCGGTAATTCCTTAGTTTGTGTACCAACGATCATAAGTGTAGGTAATAAAGGTTTATCCTTTATTGGGGTTTGAGTGTGCTTTCATCCCATCTTTGTGAGTTAGCCTGAGACTTACCCGGTAAAGGTTGATTCTATCCCCTTAGATGGTGTGTTAGTTTGAGGTTATAGTTCTTTATCTTGATTCCTTGAGACTTACCCGGTAATAGGAGTTACGGTTTAGGATTAGTGTGTAGTGAGACTTACCCGGTGATCTACTCCACTTTAGAAACGCCTTCCCCAAGCAAAAATCTCAGCTTTGTTCTCTTATCTATAGATCTTGAGTTGGAACCACAACTAGATGCTTTAATCCCTAGAATTGCATGTTTGCTTTATTTGACATCTTATTCATCTTTGATTGTATACTTGCTCTTGTGGTTAGCATCAACACTAGCATACCGTATTGGACTTTGTTTCACTAAGTCCCTGTGATCGACCCCTGGAATTTTCTTGCTTTTACTACGATTGACCCGTACACTGCGGGTTCGCATCCTTGTTTTAAGCTTAAGTCTAGGGTTATAAATTTAAAGCTTGCACACACCGTTTGGAGCGAACAAGTTTTTGGCGCCGTTGCCGGGGACTTGGTCTAGACCGAGCCGGTACGGTTTGCTTTCGGGGCACTTGCCCCTGTTGCTACTAACTACTCTTTCTATGAGTTTTGTAGTTTTCAGGATTTCTTATGGCTATGTTTGATCCAGCCTGGATAGCAAGACAAAATGCTAGGGCAGATCATTATGAATACTTGGAGGAGAAGTACTCCTTCTATTGGTTCAACAATGAATGGGAAAGAGAAGAGGCCATTCAGCATGAACTTGCGATATGGGATGAGAAGAATGTCCCTAAAAAGACTTATGAGCAACCTCTTGAAGATTCTCTCGAATCTAGGTTGGAGAAGTTAATGAAGAAGGTGACGGAGCTCAAGGAAAGCACCCTATCCTATGCTAAACCGGAAGAGGAGCATAAGGAAGTGTTGCACGTTTCGAGCATACCTCCAGTCAAACCAGAAGTTTCTCCTGAAGCTTCTGAGGGAGAAGATGTGGAAGATCTCGATCTGACTGTTGAGACCTCGGTCGAGGTAGAAGAGACCTCGGTCGAGATGATGGAAGAATCTGCAGAACCGGAAGAGGCAGATGCAGAAGACTTTAGCCAAATTACTGAGATTATGGTCAAGGTGGAAGAAAGACCAGCAGAACTGAGAGAGATTTCGTGGGTGGATTATCAACCCAACACGAAACTTGCCTCAAGCTTTGGAGAACTTTGCAAGGTACGTTCTCCTACTTCATTTGAATTCCCTATTAATATTTCTGAATTTTTCAGGAAGGCACCGGAGAGTTGGAGGTCTCTTCCGAAAGAACCTCCTAAAATCAAGATGAAGTCTTCCTTGAAATTGTTGGAAGAAGAAGCTCCTTGGATTATAAGGAGTGGAGTTTGCAAACACTACACCGCTAAGTCGATGAAGTATCTCTTGTTCAAGTATGGGGTCCCTCGCATGCTCAGGACCCTGTACCATCCCCAAGCTATAGATGGGGAAGCTGCTATGATTCTCGAGAAACTATTTTCTCGATCAAGGAAAGGATGGGACGCAAGGCTAGATTATGTCCCATTGAAGTGCAGGAAGTCTAGAAGGATTCCGGTGAGAATCAAACCGTACAAGCTTGTACGTGGGAGATCTTACCATTTGCCGGTGAAATTAGTAACCGGAACCTTTTTGGAAGATTCTTATGATGGATGTGATGAGCACTCCACGACGTTCGAAGTGCATTAAGTAATCACATGCCGTAGGGTCCAGCTAGCGACCTTAAATCAAGCGCTTCTTGGGAGGCAACCCAAGGTATTGCTTTCTTCTCCCTTTTCTAGTTTAGTTTAGATAGTTGCTTTGTTTTTGTTTTCCTCTAGACAACAACCAGGTATTCCAAAAGGAAGGATCACAGTTCAGGAGCTACACTGGAAGAACAAAATTTCGAGAAGTTGAGGAAACGAGCTTTACTGAGATACATCTCGGGTACTGTCAGAACACCTCGACCGAGATGTGCTTCGCCAACCGAGATGGGCTTATCTGAGAGCTGTTTCTTACTTCTTCATGCAGTTTAGCTATGTTCGGTGAGTACTCCTGTTTTAGACTTTTATTATAACCCACTGGGACAGTGTGTCTCAAGTATGGGGTATTTGACTGTATTATTTGATGACTTTGATGTATGACTCACTTGACCGGATATTTTCATATTTATGCTTCATTTGCCTTTATATGATTATCTGATATTACATGCATACCTACAGATTATTTGATTGAGAAAAACGTCGAAACCGAACGAAAAAAATAAAAAATTGGTTTTAAAAAAAATTTTTTTGACCTCGACCGGGGAGATTCTTGGCGAAACGAGGCATTTCACCTCGGTTGAACCAAGAACATCTCGACCGAGGTGGGTTAACTGAGAGTTTTCGAAAACGATTTTGTGTTACTTATCTGGATATGATCTCAGTGAAGATTTTGTTTACCTACTGGATTTAAATTCTTTATGTGTTTGAAAGGTTTTATAATATGTTTAAGTTGCTAAATGCTTTGTTTGAAATTATTGGCATGTTTAATACTTTGTTTTTATCCAAATTATGTTGAATTTGAAGGTTGACACCGCAGGTTAAGTTCTCTCACTTTCTTCTTGGAAAGACCAAGGCAATTCATTCTCTTCTTCTTCTTCTTCTTGATCATGCTTAGCCCCTCATATACATTTTGCCTCCCTTTACCTATCCGGGAATTTGGAAGCAAGCAAAGTGGTGAAAGCAAGTTAAAGTTGAGAAGTGGCTGGAAGTGAAAGTCTTAGAAAGCAATTATAGGTTTGGGGAAGTCAATCATGAAGATGAGTAACTCGGCACCATTCACATAGCCGGGTGTTTGTGTCTTGCTAAAGTCGGATTGAGCGATATTCCTAACGGGTCATGGTATGTGCATCAAGGGTTTGATGCATCTCGAGAAATTGATGATTGCAGATTTCCTAGGCTTCGGTTATTGTGCACCTCTGTCCATGCATCCCAAAAAGTAAAGTAAAAGAAAAAGTGTGAGATAAGCAAAGCTTATTGGTGGAAGATGTTGCAAGTCAAAGTGAAAGTGAAGTTCATCCTTTTCCCGGATTCTAGCACCACATTACCTTACATACATCCCTACCCTACACGTTTCTTGACCTTTTCTTTTGGGAAGCCCTTGAGACCTTGAGCTTGTTGATTGGCTTAGCGGTTTAAACTGGATTATACATGATTAATTTTGATAATTATGATTTATTATGCATTCTATGATTTTATGCAAAGATGAACAACTTTCTTATATTTATAAAATGTTTCGATCATATTGAGTTTTTAAATTCCAGGAAGTATTCTCTTAGAGTGATCTATGATAGTTGCACACCATAAAATGTTTTTGGAAAACTTTTTCATTGATTTTCTTGACTTATAATCCATTCTATCTTGTCTTCTACATGAGGAACTTGCTTGGGGACAAGCAAGGGCTAAGTATGGGGTATTTTGATAGCATGAATTATAGTCTATATTTTAGGGTTTGTTTGGACGTTTTATCTTTCATAATCTGCATGTTTGTATGTACATTATGTGATTTTACTACCATTTCATCTACCTTTGCGGGAATCGAGGTCTACACCTAGTTTCGTTGTAATTGCAGGTAATATGGTACGTTTTGCATCAAAAAGGAGCAAAAGGAGTCAAGAGTCATTTGGAGCTATATCCAGGAAGCATAGCCATGGATTGAGGATTTACTTTAGACCAGTTTTGAGAGATTCTACATTCAGTTGTGAGTCACCTCGGTTGACCAGAGATTCATCTCGACCGAGGCGATCCAGAGACACCGACTCGACCGAGGCGAACACCTAGGACGCGGCGAGAATATTTTATTCTTGGCTGAGATCTTTTAAAATTGGAAAGTGATCTTATATTTTTGGGCTTGGCTTCTGGAAGGAAGGAGATATGCAGAATATATATTTTACCTATATTTATGGGATAATATCTTCTTAAGATTTATTATCTTTGGAGGTTTATTTTCCTATAAAAAGGGTTGAATTTTCCACAATTCGAAGAGCACGCTATACCGTCGATCAGGGTTTACAAGCGCAGCAGCCGCAGCCTACTCCAATTTGGGAGAGATTTGAAGAACCTTTTTGAAGGTTGAAGGAAGATCGAAGTCCATAGCTTTTATAGCTTTATTGAAGGGTTTTGTAAGATTGTCTTCAATTCCCTCAATTGTTGTCTTGTCTTTTTGGATTGCTATCCAAGGAACGCTTTTGTGTGATATTTGATTCAGTTATTGAAGTCTTTTCATTAAATTCTTCTTTGTTCAAATATTCACCTTTTTCCCATATATTTAATACTTTCATTATGATGATGAGTGGCTAATTTCCTTGTGTGATTCTAGGGTGATTGGCTGAAGGTTGTGGGAAAAACAATGATAGAATAATCTTAGATTCCAGTAGGATCCTGAAAGTTCGAGTCTTTAACCTTAACCCTAAGCATCTCGTTCAGTCGATGAACATTTCGGCCGAGGTGGAAACTGGCTGACCGAGGTGACTTATCTGATCCATAACTGAGAGTTAAGTGTTAGAGTTTGCTAAATCCTATTCTTATTACACCTTTCTGGTTCAAAGCAAGCTTAGGATGAGACTTACCCGGTAATTCCTTAGTTTGTGTACCAACGATCATAAGTGTAGGTAATAAAGGTTTATCCTTTATTGGGGTTTGAGTGTGCTTTCATCCCATCTTTGTGAGTTAGCCTGAGACTTACCCGGTAAAGGTTGATTCTATTCCCTTAGATGATGTGTTAGTTTGAGGTTATAGTTCTTTATCTTAATTCCTTGAGACTTACCCGGTAATAGGAGTTACGGTTTAGGATTAGTGTGTAGTGAGACTTACCCGGTGATCTACTCCACTTTAGAAACACCTTCCCCATGCAAAAATCTCAGCTTTGTCCGCTTATCTATAGATCTTGAGTTGGAACCACAACTTGATGCTTTAATCCCTAGAATTGCATGTTTGCTTTATTTGACATCTTATTCATCTTTGATTGTGTTAATTGCTCTTGTGGTTAGCTTTGACATTAGCATACCGTATTGACTCTGTTTCACCGAGTCCCTGTGATCGACCCCTGGAATTTTCTTGCTTTTACTACGATTGACCCGTACACTGCGGGTTCGCATCCTTGTTTTAAGCTTAAGTCTAGGGTTATAAATTTAAAGCTTGCACACACCGTTTGGAGCGAACATAAACCACGGCCGTGGTTTCAACCGTGGATTTTGCCAGGTTTTCGTGACAGCTGTGCCACGATCTCTTGGCCAGCTCTTGCAAAGTTGTAGTATAAAAGTGGTCCTGCATTGGCTGAGAGAATCATCTTGGAGCAGCCCTCCATTATCCACTATCATCCAATCAAAATATTCTCTCAACAAGAAGATTCTTGGAGAAGGAGGTAGAAGGCTACCATTGGAGAAGAGCTTGGTTGGAGAAGAAGAAGAAGAACACACCATTGATAGACCTTGATAATTTTGTAGAGAAGAATTTCGGAATCGATTTCTTGAGTTGTATGAACCATTTGAACCTTCTTTAAGAAGGGTTGTGAGTTATTCTAATTCCATTTTCAGCTTGGTTTTGTTTTAGTTCACTTGTTCATCTCTTTCCCTTCATTATCTTGCAAATGGATGCCATGACTTTATGTTTGATTGTTTCGATTTCTATTATGAATGTTTTAGGCTATATAGATGTGGTTCTAGGGTAAGGTAAGGATGGTTATGGCTAGGGCTATGATAGGATGGACTTAGATTTACCTTTGGATGACTTGTGTGCATGAACGTAGTTTATGTTAGGAATCACGGCTAGTTCTTGCCAAACCACGGCCGTGGAAAGGTAGAACAAACCGTGATCTTACCTGGTTTGATGGATCTAGTCTTAGATTGTTAGAATGTTGAAATCCTAAGTGTTTGTTGAATTAAATCTATCCTAAGGGGTACCTAGTGTTAGCAACTAAGTGTAGGGAGAGACTCACCCGGTAATCCTTACTCTTAGATTCCAAAGATCACAAACCCTAGGTAGTGGTGAGCCTCATAAGCCGCCATTGGACTAAGTGTGCTAGGATAGTTGTTTAGAACTAACCCTTCCGAGACTTACCCGGTAAGGTTAGGTTAGATCTCTAGGCGATAGTCCGGTTTGAGTAGAATTCCGTCCCTTAGGTTCTTAGAGACCTACCCGGTGATAAGACCTTAGGAACGGATTAGTGGACCATGAGACCTACCCGGTAATTGATCCCAATCTAGAAATACTTACTCCCAACATATCATAGTCTATCCAAGGAATGAATAGATAGCTTGAGTCCTATGCCATAATCGGACTTTCCAACCCCTAGAATCCGCTTTTCTTACTTTGATCTATATCTCGTGTCTAGCTTGTTTGTTTGCATTAATTTGTTAGCATAGTTGATTATTACATTTTGCATGATTTGTGATCTTTGATTGATCACCTAAAAAACCAACCAAAAACATTGAAGTTTTCATTTCTTTATTTCTTCTCTTTTCTGAGCCTAGATTTTCACTAGTCTTAATCACTAATTGAATCAATCTCACCTTAGTCTTTGTGTTCGACCTCGGAATACTATCCCTACTACAAACGACCCGTACACTGCGGGTTTCGCTAGGAGTTAGATAAATATAACGAGTATAAATTTAAAGCTTATTGCGATTCACACACACATCCTGAGCGTGACAGCTTCCACCCATCTAGAAACGTAATCCACCGCCAAGAGTATGTATTGGTTTCCACAAGATGATGGGAACGGTCCCATAAAATCAACTCCCCAAACGTTGAAAATCTCCACCTCTTGGATGTTATTGAGAGGCATCTCATTCCTCCTAGAGATATTTCCTGTTCTTTGACAAGCATCGCAGCAGGAAACAAAGGATTGCACATCTCTAAATAAAGTAGGCCAAAAAAATCCAGATTGCAATACCTTAGCGCTAGTCTTGTTCGAACTAGCGTGTCCTCCACAAGGTAGTGAATGACAATGGCGGATGACACTTTGCATCTCATCTTCCGGCACACATCGCCGAATGATGCCATCCGGACCTCTCTTGAAAAGGAGAGGTTCATTCCAAAAGTATTCCCGGACATCCTTAAAGAACTTCTTTCTTTGTGCGTAGGATAATCCGGGTGGTATCTCCTGACAAACCAAATAGTTAACAAAATCAGCAAACCATGGTTCGTTACCTTTGGAGATCATATCGATGCACTCCTCAATAATGTGTAGGTGTTCGTCCGGAAAGGAGTCATCTATAGGTAAGTGGTCGTCCTCTAGATGTGTTAGGCGACTCAAATGATCCGCAACAGAATTTTTCGAACCCTTCTTGTCGCGGATCTCTAGATCGAATTCTTGTAGGAGAAGAATCCATCTAATTAGTCTTGGCTTCGCATCCTTCTTTGCAAGGAGGTACCGGATCGCAGCATGATCCGTGTAGACAATCACCTTTGCACCTACAAGATAAGAGCGAAACTTGTCAATAACATAAACAATGGCTAAAAATTCCTTTTCCGTAGTGGCGTAATTGAGCTGCGATTCATCTAGCGTCTTCCTAGCATAGTATATGGCTTGGGTTCGCCCTTCCTTTCGTTGTCCAAGAACAACTCCTATAGCTACGTCACTAGCATCGCACATAACCTCAAAGGGAAGAGTCCAATCCGGAGGTTGGATAATAGGTGCGGAAATTAGAGCTTCCCGGATCATGTTAAACGCATCCAAGCATTCCTGCGAAAATTCAAAAACTGCATCCTTCATCAATAGATTAGTTAGCGGTTTTGATATTTTAGAGAAGTCTTTTATGAAGCGTCTATAGAATCCAGCATGTCCTAAAAAACTTCTTATCCCTTTCACCGAAGTTGGGGGAGGAAGCTTCTCTATAGTCTCTATTTTCGCCTTATCCACCTCTATCCCTCTACTAGAGATTAGGTGTCCTAATACAATTCCTTCCTTTACCATAAATTGACACTTCTCCCAATTAAGAACTAGGTTAGTGTCTTCACACCTTTGTAAAACAAGAGCAAGGTTAGAAAGGCAATTGTCAAAAGAGGAACCGTATACGGAGAAGTCATCCATGAAGACCTCCATGATTTCCTCAATGTATTCGGAGAAGATGGCCATCATGCACCTTTGAAAGGTGGCTGGGGCGTTGCAAAGCCCGAACGGCATTCTCCTATAGGCAAACGTACCCCACGGGCACGTGAATGTGGTCTTCTCCTGATCATCCGGGTGTATCGGAATCTGAAAGAAACCACTATAACCGTCAAGATAGCAAAAGTGGGAATATTGCGCTAACCTTTCAAGCATTTGATCGATGAAGGGTAGTGGGAAGTGATCCTTCCTCGTTGCGTTGTTAAGCTTGCGGTAGTCTATGCACATCCGCCATCCCGTTACGGTTCGGGTAGGAATGAGTTTGTTATTCTTGTTGGTGACGACCGTCATTCCTCCCTTCTTTGGAACTACTTGAACCGGACTCACCCACTTACTATCGGAGATAGGGTAGGTGATACCTGCATTAAGAAGTTTAAGAATTTCCTTCTTGACAACCTCCTTTATGGTCGGATTCAACCGCCTTTGAGGTTGTCTTGAAGTCCTAAAGTCTTCCTCCATTAATATTTTATGCATGCATAGGGAGGGTTTGATTTCTACTAAGTCTTCTATAGTACAACCTAAAGCTTTCCTATGTTTCCTAAGGACAACCATAAGCTTACTATGTTCATCTATGGTTAAATCGGAACTAACAATAACCGGATAAGTAGAGTTAGGTCCTAGAAAAGCATACCTTAGATGTGTAGGAAGTGGCTTTAGTTCCATTGCTTTCGGAGCTTCCAATGGCTCTTGAGGAGCATCCGATGCCTCCTTAGAAGTGTTTAAGGATGTAGAGGTTGTGGGAGAAGAATCAAAAGAAGTTGAAGAAGTGGCACGATCACCCTCTTCCACAGCCTGAATCACGGTTTCCATACATCTTCCACGGCCGTGGTTTAGGGCGTGGAAGGTGGTTACGGTTGCTCTGCCTCCTCCACGACCGTGTAACCCTCTGGAGTGAGCCACACTTTGGTTGGTGAAATCCACGGCCGTGGAATATAGTGTATGGACGTGGATTCTCACGTTTTCTATCTCGTCGTGGAGTTTCTCAAACTCCTCTTCACACACTTCCTCTTGTGCTTCTAAGGCTTCAATTGCCTCATTGCACTCCTCTTCTTCCCCTACATTCATTAGACTCATAGCAATAACCTTTTGCAAAGGATCTTTGAAAAGAATCGCACTTACCTCCTCTCTAGACAACCCCTCTTCATCTTGGATATTGAATATATCCTCATCAAAGATTGGCTCCTTCACTAGAGTGGAAAGAACGAATTCTACCTTCTCCTCTCCTATGTCAAAGGCGAGTCTAGCATTCTTGCAATCGACTATGCAGCCGGAAGTTGCAAGAAACGGTCTTCCGAGTATGATCGGGACCGGACTATCTGCAGGAATGTCAAGCACAACAAAATCAATGGGAACAAAGAATTTACCTAGCTTGACTGGGACGTCTTCCACGATACCGACGGGGCGAGTGATGGATCGATCCGCCATGTACAACGTCATCTTCACCAGTTTAGGGTCGCCTAAACCGATCTTCCTACATAATACAAGTGGTATGATGCTCACACTTGCTCCTAAGTCACATAATGCATCGTATGTGACATCTCCCACTCCTATGGGAATACAAAATGACCCCGGATCCTTTAGCTTTGGGGGCATTTTCTCCTTCATGGTCTTGATGAGATCCGAAGAATCTGAACTCATCTTAACCTCTCCAAAATCCTCTAGCTTCCTCTTGTTGGAGAGAAGTTCCTTTAAGAACTTGCCATAAGCCGGCATACCTACAATAGCATCGATGAAAGGTATATTAATATGCAGCTTGCTCATGAGTTCTATAAACTTACCGAATTGTTTATCTAGGCGCGCTCTCACTCTAGATTGAGGGAATGGTAGGGGAGGTTTGTAAGCCGGAGGAGGAACGTAGACATCTTCCTTCTCCTTCCCCTTCTCCTTGTCTTTATCAACGGGGACTTCAACAAACTTAGGTTGCGGATCGGTGGTAGTCACTCTGCTCCTAGTCGTGATTGCCATCACCTTTTCCTTAGGGTTGTCCTCCGTCTTTCCTGGAAGTTTCCCTTGATTCCTAGGAACTTCCTCCGCATGGCTGAACAGTTGGTTTTCTAAAACCTTTTGGGCTTTATCAACCTTAGAAATTTGATCATCAACCTTAATGATGCGGTTCTCCAAACCTTGAAGCTTTCCCAAAATCGTTTCCAACATGGGATCGGGCTTCTCCTTCCCCGAAGTGTTTCCTCCATTAGATGTTTGCCCCTGGCTTTTCAAAGGAGTAGAGGAAGAGGAAGGTGGAGTTAGTGAATTCGAATTGGAAGGATAAGAGTTTTCGGAGTTTTGTTGATTGGAGCGCCAATTGTTGTTGTTTGAACCCCTATTGTTGTTCCAATTATTGTTCCGGTTGTTGTTGTTGTTGCCATTTCAATTATTCCGGTTGTTGTTCCGGTTATTGTTGTTGCGGTTTGTATTCTCACCACCATTGTTATTGTTGCCCAAGTAGCCAACATCCTTTCCTTGTTTCTTTGGAAAGTTGGTCTTGATAGCCTCCTTCAACTCTTTGATCTCATTGTTGAGGGAGAAAATTTGATTTTGAGCTTCATGTGTGTGCTTTGCTCCTTGCTCCACACAATTTCCCTCTACCTTCCGGTGAGAATACTTCTCTATGACCCTTGCTTGCTTCTCAATGAAGTCCCAAGCGTCATCTTCTCTCATGTCCATGAATGTACCACATGAGAGGGATTGGAGCTTGAATTGTGTCTCCACATCCAGCCCCTTATAGTATATCTCTAGCAATACAAGCTTGGATATGCCATGATGAGGACAATCCAAGAGCAAATCCTGAAACCTTTCCCAAGATTGAAACAAACTTTCGTTAGATCTCATGGAAAATGCATTAATCTTACCTCTAAGTTCCGCCGTTTTGGATGGCGGAAAGAACTTAGTGAGGAACTCCGCGGAAAGGTCTTCCCATGTGTCTAGTTTCCACTAGGAAGAGCTTGATACCAAGATAATACTTTCCCCTTCAAGGAGAAGAAGAAAGGCTTGAGCTTATAGTTGTTGGTAGTCGCGTTCTTCGGTCTCATTGTCTCCATCATACACTCAAAGTTTTGCAAGTATTGGTGTGGAGATTCAGCGCTTGTCCCGCCAAATTGGTTTTGGCGAACAAGAGTAATAACTTGAGGGTTGAAGCTAAACCCTTGTACATCATCAACATCAAAGTTCACACCTAGACGGCGTGGTTGTTGCGTCGGATCCATCCTTTGGCCAAGAGTTCTTGGCTCCTCATCCACACGTTCGATCCTAGCATTCCTAGGTGGAACACGGCGATTAGCAGCTGCCCGTGGATGGAATGGATTCACATTGATCGTGGGATCAATTTCCTCTAGCGGTGGCATGGAGGAGTCGCTATTCTCATTGGATGAGTTAGTTCTAACCGATCTTCCCGGTCTCCTCCTCTTCTTTTTCTCCTTGAGGTTGTTTATCTCAATCCTCATTTGGAACATCATATCAGTTAGATCGTCAACCTTCATTTGATGACGATCCGTTTCTTCTCTAGGTGTCTTCTCACTCCATAGGAGTTGAGCTTCTTTCTCCGCTAGCTCCGATTGAAGATCACGTTCGTGTTCTTCAGCCATTTTCTTTTCCTTACGCTTTTGCCTTAAAGTCCTCTCAAGCTCTTGATCAAGAGGTAAGAGATCCTCGGTGTTACTAGACCTGCGCATGCACTCAAAGAGATATCAAATAACAAGGGAGAAGCTCCCAAGCTTGACAACCGTAAACCGAATTCGGCATAGACCAAATCCCCGACAACGGCGCCAAAAACTTGTTCGCCACTTAGCGTGCGTGCAAATAAGCTTTAATTATAAAACTAGAAATCAAGCAAGCGAACCTGCAGTGTACGGATCAATATAGATGAGCAAGAATTCCAGAGTATCGAACACAGGGATTTGAGGGGAACAAATTCAATTATAGGTTATCAAGCGAGTAGATGTAAGAGCTTTTCAAATTATTGGGAAAACAACAATCCTAAAGATCCAGGAATCCAACTGTGGCAATCGATTCAAGATATACTAAAGATATAAGGACAGAGTTAAGATATGCAAAGGTATACGAATGTAAGGTAATCGTACGGTGAATTTCCAAAAACCTTATATGACTCACCTACAAGACACTCTCTATAAAGGTTGTTGAAGCTTCAGTATAGAAAGGTTCTAAAGGTAAGAATTAATGTCAAATACCCAAACTTGTAATCCAAGGATCAAGATTAACTAAACCGATTAAGGTTGTGACACTCACAATCGAGGTAGAGGTTGTTGAGGCTTCACTACCACCTAGAAAAGGCAAGCCAAGACTAAGTGAAAGCAAATCTTTAACTTTGGATTAAAGTAAAATCAGGTTCGTAAACTAACACAAAATTACGGGTAGTTCTTGAGTTCCACGGCCGTGGAAGCTCAAGAACAGACCGTGCATTAGGGTTGTCGTCGATTCTCTCTAACTCTCAGGGTCCAATCTATTTACGATCGATCTATCATCATCTAAGCCACAACTATCAACCCTTCACCTTAGAATTGTTAAGGGTTTTTAGCCAATAACAGTCATATTGATATCAAATTCAAGGGTTAAGAGATTGAAAGATGAAAACTTCCGAAAACCTTCAATAACTTTCAAATCAATCTCAAAGTCACAATCAAGAACAATATCGTCAATAGATTCGGAACAACACAAGCAATCACAATCTTAGATAAGAAGGAAGAACGGGATGTCATTCCGTCTTCTAAATCAAACCTAAGCAAGAAGCGAAATCTCCTTGCGAATAATCTTCCGAATCTTCGATCTTCCGTTGATCCGGAAATTCCAATGGCAAAGCGCAAAAATCTCTCAAACACAATCTCCGCCAAATGCGAAATTAGGGCAATTCCAAGCGCAAACGTAAGATGCGTCTTTGCGTAAGCGAAGGTGACGGAATCTCTCTTCGTCCGTCCTTTTATAGTGTAAGATAAAATATCGGCCCGGCCCAATTGCGTAGGAGATCGTGGCTTAAAGTGTGGCGAAAAAGATCACCAAGATCACGGTCGTGGAAGGGTTCCACGGCCGTAATTTAGAGCGTGAAAATCAACACGGTTTGACACAATTCCTCCACGGCCGTAGAAGTTGCTGGAATGAACCACGCTTCCCTTGCCATGGTTCCACGGCCGTGGACTTGAACGTGGAAAGTAGTACGGCCGTATTTTAGAGCGTGGTTTAGGGCAAGAACGTGATTCTTCCTTAGCCTCGTGCATCCTTTAAGTTGGCACTCCCTTAGCTCCTAGGAATGTCCTCAATTCATGGACATTGCTCAATCAAATCCATCCTTGCTCAATTCCGTTTGGAAATAGCTCTCAATTACCTATAATCAACATAAAGCTTGTGTAGATCTCTATATCGACATTATAGATAAACTAGCTCACAAATGCATCAATGCTCAATCAATGACTATCAATATGGATCAAATATACTTAGAAAACGTGCCTAAAATATCACAATATTTCATGCTAACACATGATTTTGCATCCAATCATTAAAACCAACATTTTGTGCAAAACTAAATGCTAAAGAATCTACGGCCAACATTTCCGAAAATGCATCCATAGAAGAAGAATGATCATATGTAAATAGAGAAGGAGGTTGGTTAGAAGTAGATGCGTACCAGATAAGTTGTGTTTGCCCTCGTGCTAATCTCGTTTTTTCGGGATGCTTGTTCCGGATATGCCTCTTGTAGTTCCCATAGCCTTCTCCCTTTTTGTGCTTGTATTGTGCCGCACAAAAATTGCATTTGGCATAGTAAACTCCGTTGGCATCGGGAGCACCTTTTGTAAACCAAAATCGGAAGACCGCCGCCGTTAGTTGAGTGTTGTTCAACGGCGGCTCCTCCGGCACCTCCGTGAATTCGGTCTCGGATCCTTGGGTGTTGGGGAAAGTAGGTGATTCCGTGATATCCTCCTCCTCGAAGATCTCGTGATCTCCACTTTATAAGTCTCGCCTTAAATCCGAACCGGTTGGAGGACCGCTAACGGAATGCCGTCCTCGGGTAAAACTTTCGCCGGATGAAGGACCGGCACCGCTAACGGAACGTCTTCCTCGGCTAGACATTTTTTTTTTGAATAATAGAATGTAGTAGTAAGAGTGGTAAAATGAAAAATAATAGAATGAGAATATGAGATTAGGAGAGTAATTGAATGTAAGAGTTGGAAATTATGGAGAGATTGAGATAGTGAATCTATGATTGAATGAGAATTGGTCTGAGATGAAATGAATTGGGTTTGGGGTATTTATAGAATTGTTTTTGGGTTAGATTTATTAAAGTATATTGTTTTTTTTTAAATCTTGTGACCATTACGGGTCGACCCGGCGGGTCACGAGTAAAGATCTAACGACCCTTACCCGTACCCGCGACCCGAGGGAACCCGGACCCGCCGGGTTCCCGCCGGGTCAGAACCCGCCGGGTCACGGGTGACCCGTGACCCGTGGACATGTTTAGTCTCACCAAAGGACTCTCTCTATGAAAGGTTGTTGAGGATGCAGTATAGAAAGGATCAAAGGACAAGAATTACTCTCAAATACCCATGCCCAAACCCAAGGAATCAAAGATAAGCCAAAACGGTTAAGGTTGTGACACTCGAAACCGAAATAGAGGATGTTGAGTCTCATTACTACCTAGGAAAGGTACGCCAAGGCTAGGTGTTAGCATGAAATATTGTGATATTTTTGGCACGTTTTCTAAGTGTATTTGATTCATATTGATAGTCATTGATTGAGCATTGATACATTTGTGAGCTAGTTTGTCTATAATGTCGATATAGAGATCTACACAAGCTTTATGTTGAATTTAGGTAATTGAGAGCTATTTCCGAACGGAATCGAGCAAGGATGGAGTTATTGAGAAATGTCCATGGATTGAGGACATTCCTAGGAGCTAAAGGAGTGCCAACTTGAGGAGTGCACGAGGCTAGGGAAGAATCACGTTCTTGCCCTAAACCACGCTCTAAAATACGGCCGTACCACTTTCCACGTTCAAGTCCACGGCCGTGGAACAATGGCTAGGGAAGCGTGGTTCATTCCAGTAACTTCTACGGCCGTGGAGAAGATGGTTCAAACCGTGTTGATTTCCACGCTCTAAATTACGGCCGTGGAACCCTTCCACGACCGTGATCTTGGCAATCTTTTTCTCCATACTTTAAGCCACGATCTCCTACGCAATTGGGCCGGGCCGATATTTTATCTTACACTATAAAAGGACAGACAAAGGGAGATTCCGTCACCTCCGCTTAGACCTCGCTTTACACATACACTTGCGCTTGGAATTGCCCTAATTTCGCATTTGGCGGAGATTTGTTGGAGAGATTTTTGGCGCATTGTTATTGGCGATTTCCGGATTGACGGAAGATCGAAGATTCGGAAGATTGTTCGCAAGGAGATTTCGCTTCTTGCTTAGGTTTGATTTAGAAGACGGATTGACATCCCGTTCTTCCTTCTTATCTAAGATTGTGTTTGTTTGTTATATTCCGAATCTAGTGACAATATTTGTTCTTGATTGTGACTTTGAGATTGGGTTGAAGTTTATTTAAGGTTTTCGGAAGTTTTCATCTTTCAATCTTTTAATTCTTGAATTTGATATCAATATGACTATTGTTGGCTAAAAACCCTTAATAATTCTAAGGTGAAGGGTTGATAGTTGTGGCTTAGATGATGATAGATCGTTCGTAAACAGATTGGATCCTGAGAGTTAGAGAGAATCGCCGACGAACCCTAATCCACGATCTGTTCTTGAGCTTCCACGGCCGTGGAACTCAAGAACTAGCCGTAATTTTGTGTTAAGTTACGAACTTGCTTTTACTTTAATCCAAAGTTAAAGATTTGCTTTAACTTAGTTTAGGCTTGCCTTTTCTAGGTGGTAGTGAAGCCTCAACAACCTCTACCTCGATTATGAGTGTCACAACCTTAATCGATTTAGTTAGTCTTGATCCTTGGATTACAAGTTTGGGTATTTGACGTTAATTCTCATCTTTAGAACCTTTCTATATTGAAGCCTCAACAACCTTTATAGAGAGTGTCTTGTAGGTGAGTCATATAAGGTTTTTGGAACTTCACCGTACGATTACCTTACATTAGCATACCTTTGCATATCTTAACTTTGTCCTTATATCATTAGTATATCTTGAATCGATTGCCACAGCTGGAGTCCTGGATCTTTAGGATTGTTGTTTTCCCAATATTCGAAAAGCTTCTTACATTTATTTGCTTGATAATCTACAATTGAATTTGTTCCCCCAAACCCCTGTGTTCGATACTCTGGAATTCTTGCTTAACTACGTCGACCCGTACACTGCGGGTTCGCTTGCTTGATTTCTAGTTTTATAAATTTAAAGCTTATTTGCACGCACGCTAAGTGGCGAACAAGTTTTTGGCGCCGTTGCCGGGGATTTGGTCTAGGCCAAATTCGGTTTTCGGTTGTCAAGCTTGGGAGCTTCTCCCTTGTTATTTGATATCTTTTCAAGTGCATGCGCAGGTCTAGGAACACCGGAGACCTCTTGCCTCTTAATCAAGAACTTGAGAGAACTTTAAGGCAAAAGCGTAAGGAAAAGAAGATTGCTGAAGAAAACGAACGTGATCTTCAATCGGAGCTAGCGGAGAAAGAAGCTCAACTCCAATGGAGTGAGAAGACACGTAGAGATGAAATGGATCGTCATCAATCTCAAGTTGACGATCTAAAAGTTATGATGTTCCAGATGAGGATAGAACTAAGCAACCTTAAGAATAAGGGGAGCAAGAAATCCTCAAGGAGACCTTTAAGGTCAAATAGGGGTCATTCATCCGCTGATGATAGTGATTCCTCCATGCCACCGCTAGAGGAAATTGATCCCACGATCAATGTGAATCCATTCCATCCACGGGCAGCTGCTAATCGCCGTGTTCCACCTAGGAATGCAAGGATCGAACGTGTGGATGCGGAGCCAAGAACTCTTGGCCAAAGGATGGATCCAACGCAGCAACCACGCCGTTTAGGTGTGAACTTTGATGCTGACGATGTGCAAGGGTTTAGCTTCAACCCTCAAGTTATTACTCTTGTTCGCCAAAACCAATTTGGCGGGACAAGCGTTGAATCTCCATACCAACACTTGCAAAACTTTGAGTGTATGATGGAGACAATGAGGCCGAAGAACGCGACTACCAACAACTATAAGCTCAAGCCTTTCTTCTTCTCTTTGAAAGGGAAAGCATTGTCTTCGTTTCAAGCTCTTCCTAGTGGGAAATTAGACACATTGGAAGACCTTTCCACGGAGTTCCTCACTAAGTTCTTTCCGCCATCCAAAACGGCGGAACTTAGAGGTAAGATTAATGCATTTTCCATGAGATCTAACAAAAGTTTGTTTCAATCATGGGAAAGGTTTCAGGACTTGTTATTGGATTGCCCTCATCATGGCATATCCAAGCTTGCATTGCTGGAGATTTACTACAAGGGGCTGGATGTGGAGACACAATTCAAGCTCCAATCCCTCTCATGTGGAACATTCATGGACATGAGAGAAGATGACGCTTGGGACTTCATTGAGAAGCAAGCAAGGGTCATAGAGAAGTATTCCCACCGGAAAGTGGAGGGAAATCGTCTGGAGCAAGGAGCGAAGCTCACACATGAAGCTCAAAATCAGATTTTCTCCCTCAACAATGAGATCAAGGAGTTGAAGGAGGCAATCAAGACCAACTTTCCAAAGCAACAAGGAAAGGATGTTGGCTATTTGGGCAACAACAACAATGGCGGTGAGAACACAAACCGCAACAACAACAATAACCGGAACAACAACCGGAACAATTGGAATGGCAACAACAACAACCGGAACAACAATTGGAACAACAATAGGGGTTCAAACAACAACAATTGGCGCTCCAATCAACAAAATTCCGGTAACTCTTATCCTTCCAATTCGAATTCACTAACTCCACCTTCCTCTTCCTCTACTCCTTTGAAAAGCCAGGGGCAAACATCTAATGGAGGAAACACTTCGGGGAAGGAGAAGCCCGATCCCATGTTGGAAACGATTTTGGGAAAGCTTCAAGGCTTGGAGAACCGCATCATTAAGGTTGATGATCAAATTTCTAAGGTTGATAAAGCCCAAAAGGTTTTAGAAAACCAAATGTTCAGCCATGCGGAGGAAGTTCCTAGGAATCAAGGGAAACTTCCAGGAAAGACGGAGGACAACCCTAAGGGAAGGGTGATGGCAATCACAACTAGGAGCGGAGTGACAACCACCGATCCGCAACCTAAGTTTGTTGAAGTCCCCGTAGAGAAAGACAAAGAGAAAGGGAAGGAGAAGGAAGATGTCTACGTTCCTCCTCCGGCGTACAAACCTCCCCTACCATTCCCTCAATCTAGAGCGAGAGCACGCCTAGATAAACAGTTTGGTAAGTTTATAGAACTCATGAGCAAGCTGCATATTAATATACCCTTTGTTGATGCTATTGTAGGCATGCCGGCTTATGGCAAGTTCTTAAAGGAGCTCCTCTCCAACAAGAGGAAGCTAGAGGATTTTGGAGAGGTTAAGATGAGTTCGGAGCAAGTGTGAGCATCATACCACTTGCATTTTGTATTCCCATAGGAGTGGAAGATGTCACATGCGATGCATTATGTGACTTGGGAGCAAGTGTGAGCATCATACCACTTGCATTATGTAGGAAGATCGGTTTAGGCGACCCTAAACCAGTGAAGATGATGTTGTACATGGCGGATCGATCTATCACTCGCCCCGTCGGTATTGTAGAAGACGTCCCAGTCAAGCTAGGTAAATTCTTTGTTCCCATTGATTTTGTTGTGCTTGACATTCCTGCAGATAGTCCGGTCCCGATCATACTCGGAAGACCGTTTCTTGCAACTTCCGGCTGCATAGTCGATTGCAAGAATGCTAGACTCGCCTTTGACATAGGAGAAGAGAAGGTAGAGTTCGTTCTTTCCACTCTAATGAAGGAGCCAATCTTTGATGAGGATATATTCAATATCCAAGATGAAGAGTGGTTGTCTAGAGAGGAGGTAAGTGCGATTCTCTTCAAAGATCCTTTGCAAAAGGTTATTGCTATGAGTCTAACGAATGTAGGGGAAGAAGAGGAGTGCAATGAGGCAATTGAAGCCTTAGAAGCACAAGAAGAAGTGGGTGAAGTGGAATTTGAGAAGCTCCACGACGAGGCAGAAAACGTGAGAATCCACAGCCATACACTATATTCCACGGCCGTGGATCTCACCACCCAAAGCGTGGCTCACTCCAGAGGGTTACACGATCGTGGAGGAGGCAGAGAAACCGTAACCACTTTCCACGCCCTAAACCACGGCCGTGGAGGGTGTATGGAAACCGTAATTTTGGCCGTGGAAGGAGATGATCGTGCCACTTCTTCAACTCCTTCTGATCCTTCTTCCACACCCTCTACACCCTTAGACACTTCTAAGGAGTCATCGGATGCTCCTCAAGAACCATTGGAAGCTCCGAAAGCAATGGAACTAAAGCCACTTCCTACTCATCTAAGGTACGCTTTTCTAGGATCTAACTCTACTTATCCAGTTATTGTTAGTTCCGATCTAACCATAGATGAACATAGCAAGCTTATGGTTGTCCTTAGGAAACATAGGAAAGCTTTAGGCTACACCATAGAAGACTTAGTAGGAATAAAACCCTCCCTATGCATGCATAAAATATTAATGGAGGAAGACTTTAGGACTTCAAGACAACCTCAAAGGCGGTTGAATCCGACCATGAAGGAGGTTGTCAAGAAGGAAATTCTTAAACTTCTTGATGCAGGTATCATCTATCCTATCTCCGATAGTAAGTGGGTGAGTCCGGTTGAAGTAGTTCCGAAGAAGGGAGGAATGACGGTCATCACCAACAAGAACAACGAACTCATTCCTACCCGAACTGTAACGGGATGGCGGATGTGTATTGACTAACGCAAGCTTAACAACGCGACGAGGAAGGATCACTTCCCACTACCCTTCATCGATCAAATGTTTGAAAGGTTAGCGCAACATTCACACTTTTGCTATCTTGACGGTTATAGTGGTTTCTTTCAGATTCCGATACACCCGGACGATCAGGAGAAGACCACATTCACGTGCCCATGGGGTACGTTCGCTTATAGGAGAATGCCGTTCGGGCTTTGCAATGCCCCAGCCACCTTTCAAAGGTGCATGATGGCCATCTTCTCCGAATACATTGAGGAAATCATGGAGGTCTTCATGGATGAATTCTCCGTATACGGTTCCTCTTTTGACAATTGCCTTTCTAACCTTGCTCTTGTTTTACAAAGATGTGAAGACACCAATCTAGTTCTTAATTGGGAGAAGTGTCAATTTATGGTAAAGGAAGGAATTGTATTAGGACACCTAATCTCTAGTAGAGGGATAGGGGTGGATAAGGCAAAAATAGAGACTATAGAGAAGCTTCCTCCCCCAACTTCGGTGAAAGGGATAAGAAGTTTCCTAGGACATGCTGGATTTTATAGACGTTTCATTAAAGACTTTTCTAAAATATCAAAACCGCTCACTAATCTATTGATGAAGGATATAGTTTTTGAGTTTTCGCAGGAATGTTTGGAGGCGTTTAATATGACCCGGCAAGCTCTAATTTCAACACCTATTATCCAACCTCCGGATTGGACTCTACCTTTTGAGGTTATGTGCGATGCTAGTGACGTAGCTATAGGAGCTGTTCTTGGACAACGAAAGGAAGGGCGAACCCATGCCATATACTACGCTAGCAAGACGCTAGATGAAGCGCAGCTCAACTACGCCACTACGGAGAAAGAATTTCTAGCTATTGTCTATGCTATTGACAAGTTTTGCTCTTATCTTGTAGGTGCAAAGGTGATTGTCTACACGGACCATGCTGCGATCCAGTACCTCCTTGCAAAGAAGGATGCGAAGCCAAGGCTAATTAGATGGATTCTTCTCCTACAAGAATTCGATCTAGAGATCCGCGACAAGAAAGGTTCGGAAAATTCTGTTGCGGATCATTTGAGTCGCCTAACACATCTAGAGGACGACCACTTACCTATAGATGACTCCTTCCCGGACGAACACCTACACATTATTGAGGAGTGCATCGATGTGATCTCCAAAGGTAACGAACCATGGTTTGCTGATTTTGTTAAATATTTGGTTTGCCAGGAGATACCGCCCGGATTATCCTACGCACAAAGAAAGAAGTTCTTTAAGGATGTTCGGGAATACTTTTGGAATGAACCTCTCCTCTTTAAGAGAGGTCCGGATGGCATCATTCGGCGATGTGTGCCAGAAGATGAGATGCAAAGTGTCATCCGCCATTGTCATTCACTACCTTGTGGCGGACACGCTAGTTCGATCAAGACTAGCGCAAAGGTATTGCAATCTGGATTCTTTTGGCCTACTTTATTTAGAGATGTGCAATCCTTTGTTTCTTGCTGCGATGCTTGTCAAAGAACAGGTAATATATCTAGGAGGAATGAGATGCCTCTCAATAACATTCAAGAGGTGGAGATTTTCGACGTTTGGGGAGTAGATTTTATGGGACCGTTTCTATCATCTTGTGGAAACCAATACATACTCTTAGCGGTGGATTACGTTTCTAGATGGGTGGAAGCGATTGCCTCTCCCACCAATGATGCCATGGTGGTGGTTAAGTTCTTTAACAAGACCATCTTCCCACGATTTGGGACACCAAGGACTATCATTAGTGATGGAGGTTCTCATTTCATTGCCCGGCGCTTTGAAACTCTTCTAGCTAAGTATGGGGTTACTCACAAGATCGCCACCCCTTATCATCCACAAACAAGTGGACAAGTTGAGATCTCAAATCGGGAGATCAAAGGAATCTTAGAGAAGACGGTTTCAAGGACTAGGAAGGATTGGTCTTTGAAGCTTGATGACGCATTGTGGGCATACCGGACTGCGTACAAGACTCTCATAGGAACCACACCATACAACCTTGTGTATGAGAAGTCTTGTCACTTACCGGTAGAGTTGGAGCATAAGGCGTTTTGGGCTATCAAATGGTTGAATTTCAGCATGAAGGAAGCGGGAGAGAAGCGTCTCTTGAACCTTAATGAGCTTGAAGAACTCCGCTTGAATGCCTATGAGAACGCCAAGATTTATAAGGAGAGAGCAAAGCGTTGGCATGATAAGCATATCATTCCAAAGGACTTCAAAGAAGGAGATCAAGTTCTCCTCTTCAATTCAAGGCTTCGTCTCTTTCCAAGTAAGCTTAAATCTCGTTGGACCGGACCTTTTCTAATTAAGCGTATTTTCCCCCATGGTGCAGTTGAAGTATGGGGTGAAGCGGGCGGAAGCTTTAAGGTGAACGGTCAACGACTCAAGAAGTATACGCCGGAACTCCAAGCTGAAGAGTTCGCGCCTACCGCACTCGAATAAGTGCGAGAATGGTCTAGCAACAGACCTTAAATAAAGCGCTTCTTGGGAGGCAACCCAAGGTATTGCATTCACATTTTTGTTTTCGATTCATAGTTTAGCTTAGTTTAGACGTTTTTGCTTTGTTTTACCTTCGATTCCTTCCGGTATGTTCGTGTTTGTGGATGTAGGAACGGTGGAAAAGGAAAGAGGAAGAGTTATTTTGAAGAAAAGTGACGAAACTTGGACTTTGGAGCATTACAGAGAGTTCCACAGCCTAAACCACGGTCGTGACAGCTACAGTGACCGTAATTTCCAAAAGCCTTTGAAAAATCACCAAAACCACGGTTCCGTACATTTCCACGGCCGTGGAACCCCCCGATAGACCGTGGTTTTCAAAAATTTTGCCGGCCACTATATAAACCACATTCTTCACAAAAACTCACCAAAATCCCAATTCCACGACCCTCTCTCACCGATTCCACGCCCTTCGCCTTAAATCTCCGTTCATTAATCGTTTTCAACGATTCTTCGTTCCAAATTGAAGAAAATTCGACCACCAACGAGATCCAAGCAACGAATCGAGCGGCAATTCACCAAGGAACGCACAATTCGGATTTTAAAATCCGAAACCTAGGTTTTTTTCGCTCTTCTCTATCTTCGTCAATTTGGGTTCGTTTTTGCTAGAAATTTTAGGAGAACTGATTGAAATTGGAAGGAATTAGACTAAGGCTGCCTGCTTGCTGAATTTGAGTGCTGTTTGTGGATTTTTGAGAAAAGTCGAGACAAATCACGGTCTTTGTCAGTTCCACGGCCGTGGAAAAGCAAGAACAGACCGTGGTTTGAACAGTGATGGATTTTGTTAGGAGAGTTTCAGTGAGGATAAAAGAGAAGAAGAATGAGCAGAACAAAAAGAGGAAGGGTAACCCCTCTTCCTCTTCATCCTCTAGAGCACCACCACCTTCCTCCCCTTCACCTCCATCATCACCTTTATCACCCGCACCCCCTAGCCCTAGAGTACCCACCATTCACGAGGATCATCTCGATGCACTCGAGAGGATCCATAAGAGGGCAATTATCGGACCTAGGTATCTATGGTTGGAGGATCTAGTTCCTCTAAACATAGTAGATGACCTTACTTGGCTCTTGGATAGAGCCGGTCTTATCGTCTTCTCGGCTATCCAAGAAGACGCTTATGAGGAGATAGCGAGAGAGGTTGTGACGTCTTTCGAGCACAGCCATGTGGACAAGACCGTTTCTTTCCGCCTTATGGAAATAAACTATGATTTTACCATCCGTGAGTTTGGAGCCTTCTTTGGGTTCCAAGAGACCTTCAATGGTCGCTTTCCTAGTGGCGTTTACGCCAAAGACTTTTGGGAGGAGGTAGCTATGATTTACGCCAGCGAGGACCGCTGACAACCTGCTGATACCAAGGCTAAGTTGATGTATCACTTATCCTTGAAGATTGCTCACCGTGTTCTTTTGGAGTGTCTCTTTCCTAGGACGGAGACACCTCAAAAGATCAAGACGGATGAGCTCTTCCTTCTGTATTCTATGCTGTATGGGCGCCCTGCTGATTATGCCACCCTCTTAGCTGCTACCATGAGCAAGCTTAAGAACAAGAGGGCGGGGAACATTGGATATGGTGGGATAGATACCCACCTTGCTAGGATGTTGGGGGTTGATTTTTCTGCATGCACACGCATACCAGCTGTACCCCTAGGACTCCAGGCCTTCATGACTAGAGGCCTTATCTTCCCTACACATAGAGGTCCGCCTTATGCAGCCATGCCTTGGGAGAGCAGGACAAGTAGGGGCATTGAGTGGCTACAGGAGTACTCCATTATGGCTGGACGCCATAATTGGAAGGCTACGTTCGCAGCTATGCATGCGAACAAGATTGCAGCTCCTCCGTATGTCCCACCACCGCCAGTAGTTGAGGAGGAGGAGATGAGGGATCAGTATGAGGGAGGAGGAGGAGCAGAGCAGGAGTTTGGCACGTTTCCGGATCAGCCGGATATTGCTTCTGATGTGCCTAGACGTTCTCCACGTCCAGCCAGAGCTTCAGGTTCGTCCTCTCGCCGCGCCAGCGTGAGTGAGAGACCCACTTGGATAGATACACCTCCTACATGGTACGGAGCTCCACCTCCATGGTCCTCACAGCAGCCATCAGCACCAGCACCAGCACCATCCGACGCTCCAGGGTGGTACAGCCAGGCCCCGGGATGGTATGAGCAGATGCCAGATTGGGCCACCAGTCTTTCTGAGAGAGTAGGAGCATTGGAGATCCGAGCCGATGCTAGAGATGGACGCCTGGACGACCTCGATCACATGATGAGAGACGTCTACGCCAGCAGTTTGGGCCGCACTACGACTCCAGCTTCTCTCCATTCCCGCCTCCACCAGCGCCGCAGTGATGATGATGATGACCGATAGCTTTAGCCGCTCCACCGCCACTATGTGAGTTTCTTTTTCTTTTCTTCTTTTCTTTCTTTTATTTGAACATTAGGGACAATGTTTGTTCCAAGTATGGGGTGGGGTGTGACTAAAAGTTGTAATAACTCTTACTCACTTTGATTGTTTCTATCGAGACTATCTTGCATGTTCATTATATTGTTGCATGTTTCATTATTGCATTGCATGAAAAAGAGTTTGAAAAACCCATAAAAATTGAAAAATTTTGAAAAATTTTGTGCCTCTAAGGAATTGAGATGATTTCTATGATAATCGCTACTTGTGAATTGAGTTTGATGACATTTGCATGCTTAAACAAATAGTGGATTGAAAAGAAATTGAATAAGTTGATTATGCCTCTTTTACAAGTTTCATAATGTGATGAATATTACCTAAATCATGTTGAGGAATTGAAGTTGAAATCGCACTATAAGTTCTTATGCTTCTTGTTGAGATGATTAAGGCAATTCGATTTTTCTTTCTTCTTTCTTTGATCATTTAGCTCCTCATTGAAATATTGACCTCCTTTACCTATCCGGGAATTTGGAGGAGTTGATTGAAAAAGGCATGTCTGATGTGGGAGGGCCATGAAAGCAATACTTTGCATTCAAAGGAATAGAAAGAAATTATAGGTTTGGGGAAGTCAATCATGACGATGAGTAACTTGGCACCATTCACATAGCCGGGTGTTTGTGTCTTGCCAAAGTCGGATTGAGCGATATTCCTAGCGGATTATGGTATGTGCGCTAAGGGTTTGAGGCATCTCATAAAAATTGAGAAACGCCAATCTCCTAGGCTTTGGTTTTTGTTCACCTCTATCCATAACTCCAAAAGTAAAGTCGAAAAATGAAAGGAAGAGAGCGAAGTTCTAAGTTGAAGGTGTTGCGGAAACCGCAAGAGAAGAAGAAAAGAGTAGTTGTCCACTTTCCCGGATTCATTGCACCACGTTCCTTAAAGTTTCCTTCCCTTTCCACATTCTAGACCTTTTTCTTTGAAAGTCCTTAAGATCAAAAGAATGTTATATGACTTGGTGATCTAAATTGAAGTTTCTTATGATTGATTTTGATAATGTTTAAGGGTTGTGATGTTTGTATGGAAGTTTGATTGATTCATGAGCTTTCTTTACTCTTTACTCTTTGATTAAGTGTATGAAAGTCTTATAAACGATTGAAGCAAGGTTTGAGAATGATCTATTATTTAGAAGACACATTCATCCAAAAAGAAGTATTGCTTTGAGAAGGTACACATATTTCATCCTAACTCTTGTTTTAAAGTTTTTGAAAGACCTTGCTTAGGGACAAGCAAGTGGCAAGTATGGGATTATTTGTTAGCATGAAATATTGTGATATATTTGACACGTTTTCTAAGTGTATTTGATTCATATTGATAGTTATTGATTGAGCATTGATACATTTGTGAGCTAGTTTGTCTATAATGTCGATATAGAGATCTACACAAGCTTTATGTTGAATTTAGGTAATTGAGAGCTATTTCTGAACGGAATCGAGCAAGGATGGAGTTATTGAGCAATGTCCATGGATTGAGGACATTCCTAAAAGCTAAGGGAATGCCAATTTGAGGAGTGCACGAGGCTAGGGAAGAATCACGTTCTTGCCCTAAACCACGCTCTAAAATACGGCCGTACCACTTTCCACGTTCAAGTCCACGGCCGTGGAACCATGGCTAGGGAAGCGTGGTTCATTCCAGTAACTTCTACGGCCGTGGAGAAGATGGTTCAAACCGTGTTGATTTCCACGCTCTAAATTACGGCCGTGGAACCCTTCCACGACCGTGATCTTGGCAATCTTTTTCGCCATACTTTAAGCCACGATCTCCTACGCAATTGGGCCGGGCCGATATTTTATCTTACACTATAAAAGGACGGACGAAGGGAGATTCCGTCACCTCCGCTTAGACCTCGCTTTACACATACACTTGCGCTTGGAATTGCCCTAATTTCGCATTTGGCGGAGATTTGTTGGAGAGATTTTTAGCGCATTGTTATTGGCGATTTCCGGATTGACGGAAGATCGAAGATTCGGAAGATTGTTCGCAAGGAGATTTCGCTTCTTGCTTAGGTTTGATTTAGAAGACGGATTGACATCCCGTTCTTCCTTCTTATCTAAGATTGTGTTTGTTTGTTATATTCCGAATCTAGTGACAATATTTGTTCTTGATTGTGACTTTGAGATTGGGTTGAAGTTTATTGAAGGTTTTCGGAAGTTTTCATCTTTCAATCTTTTAATTCTTGAATTTGATATCAATATGACTATTGTTGGCTAAAAACCCTTAACAGTTCTAAGGTGAATGTTTGATAGTTGTGGCTTAGATGATGATAGATAGTTCGTAAACAGATTGGATCCTGAGAGTTAGAGAGAATCGCCGATGAACCCTAATCCACGGTCTGTTCTTGAGCTTCCACGGCCGTGGAACTCAAGAACTAGCCGTAATTTTGTGTTAAGTTACGAACTTGCTTTTACTTTAATCCAAAGTTAAAGATTTGCTTTAACTTAGTTTAGGCTTGCCTTTTCTAGGTGGTAGTGAAGCCTCAACAACCTCTACCTCGATTGTGAGTGTCACAACCTTAATCGATTTAGTTAGTCTTGATCCTTGGATTACAAGTTTGGGTATTTGACGTTAATTCTCATCTTTAGAACCTTTCTATATTGAAGCCTCAACAACCTTTATAGAGAGTGTCTTGTAGGTGAGTCATATAAGGTTTTTGGAACTTCACCGTACGATTACCTTACATTAGCATACCTTTGCATATCTTAACTCTGTCCTTATATCATTAGTATATCTTGAATCGATTGCCACAGCTGGATTCCTGGATCTTTAGGATTGTTGTTTTCCCAATATTCGAAAAGCTTCTTACATTTATTTGCTTGATAATCTACAATTGAATTTGTTCCCTCCAAATCCCTGTGTTCGATACTCTGGAATTCTTGCTTAACTACGTCGATCCGTACACTGCTGGTTCGCTTGCTTGATTTCTAGTTTTATAAATTTAAAGCTTATTTGCACGCACGCTAAGTGGTGAACACTAGGTTAAGGCAAATCTTTAACTTTGGATTAAAGCAAAAGCAAAGGACGTACGACAGAGGAAACCACCGCTAGATCTTGAAGAACCACGGCCGTGAAACTCAAGAACAGGCCGTAGAAAAGGTTGTCGACGAAGTTTCTCGCAACTCTCAAGGTCCAATCTGTTTTTGTTCAATCTATCATCATCTAAGGCACAACTATCAACCCTTCACCATAGAGTTGCTAAAGGGTTTTAGCCAATAACCATCGTCATTGAATCAAATATTAAATATAAAAGAGAAAAAGGTAAAACCCTCAAAAACTCAATAACAATCGAAAACAATCTCAAATCCGAACAACCAAAGTATGTGTTTCATGAATGCGGAATAGGGAATAGAAATTCTCACAACAATCTTATGGAACAACAAAGAACGGGATGTCAATCCGTCTTCTATCAAAACCCTAAGATAATCTCGAAGATCCTATAGGGAAAAATAGGGTTACGAGAAAGCCCAATAGCCATCGCTGACGTGGCGAATATGACATGTGGCAACGTCATGGAAATCACGGTCATGTGCAATAAACCACGGTCGTGGTTTAGGGCGTGGAACTTTCTGATGTTCTCCAAAATCACTTTCCACGAACTCAATGCATAACCACGGTCGTGGTTTAGGTCGTGGAACTCAAAAGCCTTTGTGAAAGCCTTCGTTTCGTGAATTTCTCAAATTATGCTCCTTCCTTAGCTTCTCCAAAGCATCTCCTTGACATCTAGCATGGTCTAATACTCCATTCCCTTCATATATGCTCCAATTCAAGCCCTTATTCACCTATAAACATAACAAAGCTTGTGTAGATCTCTATATCGACAAAATAGGTGAATGTGCTCATAAATGCTTCAAACTCATATCCATGTACACATCTAGAAGGGAAAAACAATAAAAACAAGTGCCTAAAATATAGTCATATTTCATGCTATCAAAATACTTCATACTTGTCGCTTGCTTGTCCCCAAGCAAGGTTTTCAAAAGCTTAGACCATAAGGTAGAATGAAATATGAATGCAAAACAAAAGAAAAACAATCTTTTTGGTAAGGTGCTTCTAATCAATAGATCATTCTCAAATCTTGCTTCATGCCTCCTTGAAAATGTTCATATACATAAACCAATATATGTAAGGCAAAGGAAACATCATAAATTGCATAAACTTCAAGACAAACATCATAACCTTCAAGTATTGTCAAAGTCAAACATGTGGAACTTCAATTTGGATCACCAAGTCAAATAACATTCTTATGATCTCAAGGACTTTCAAGTAAGGTCAAGAATATGGAAAGGGTGTGAAACTTGTAAAGGAATGTGGTGTATGAATCCGGGAAAAAGGAACAACACAAACTCTTTTCTTTTCACCAATTGAACTAGCCACCAACTTAGAGCTTCGCTCTTTACTTTTTACACATAATTTTTCGACTTTACATTTGGAAATATGGACAGCGGTGCACAAAAACCGAAGCTTAGGAGATTGGCGTTTCTCAATTTTGAGATGCCTCAAACCCTTGATGCACATACCATAATCCGTTAGGAATATCGCTCAATCCAACTTTGGCAAGACACAAACACCCGGCTATGTGAATGGTGCCGAGTTACTCATCATCATGATTGACTTCCCAAACCTATTTTCCTACACTTTGAATTCAAATAATTGCTTTCATGGCCCTCCCACATCAAATATGCCAAAATCAACTCTTCCTAAATCCCGGATAGGTAAAGGAGGCAAATATTTTTATTGAGGGGCTAAGTGATCAAAGAAAGAATCAAGAAAATCGAGGTGCCTTAATCATCTCATAAAGAAGTATAAGAACTTATATTGTGATTTCAACCTTCATTCCTCAATATGATTTAGATAAAACTTTCACATTATGAAACTTGCAAGAAAGATTAAACAACATACTCAATTTCTTCACAATTCATAATTCAATTCAAGCATACAAAAGTCATCAAAAACTCATTCCACAAGTAGATTCATCATAGAAATCATCTCTAATCCTAGAAGCACAATAATTTCAAAATTTTCAAAAATTTTATGGGTTTTTCAAATCTTTTCAATGCAATGCAATAATGAAACGTGTGACAAATAAATGAAAGATGCAAGTGTTCATGGAATAAAAAGCAAGCAAGTGTATCGAGTTATTACAAACGAGAGTCACACCCCATCCCATACTTAACATACACATTGCCCTCAATGTTCAAGAAAAAATAAAGAAAAGAAAAGAAATAAAGAAAACTCACTAATGTTATTAGAGTGGCTCAAAACATCCATCAACAATCACTATGAAGGAGGTGGCGGATATGGGAAAGAGTCGGAGCTGAAGGGACGCCCAAACTGTTGGCGGTATACGTCACGTAAGATCCTAGTGTTCTCATGTCGCTCCACATCATGCGCCTGCTGGTGGATCTCCAAGTCTCCCACCCTCCTGGAAAGGTTGGTCGCCCATGCCAGCTGCTGCTCATACCATGCGGGAGGCTGCTGTAACCACTCCGGCTGCTGTTGTTGAATAGGCGTCGGTGCAAATGGTGGCTGATCATACCAAGGAGGTGGAACTCCCATCCATGATGGATGTTGTCCATACCAAGTGGGAGGGGCATCCATCCATGTTGGGCGCTCGCTAACGCTAGCCCGGCGTGAGGAAGAAGAACCGGAAGGCCTCGGCTGGTAAGTAGACCTCCTAGTTGGCTACGAAATGTCCACTGGCTGCTCCGGGAATGAGCCAAAGTACTGCTCATCCCCTCCTGCATCCGGATAGTCTCCTCCTCCCATCTCCTCCTCATCATCATCAACTGAAACCTCAACTGGAACCTCATCAGGCACATATGGAGGAGCTACTAATCTATTGGCATGCATCAGGACAAAGGTCTCCTTCCAATTACGGCGGCCAAGCATGAGAGAGTACTCTAGGAGCCATGGAATGCCTCTACCACCTCTTTCCTCCCAAGGCATGGCTGCGGTAGGTGCACCACGGTGGCGAGGAAAGATAAGTCCTCTAGTCATGAGCCCATTGAGACCCAAAGGTCTCGCAGCTATCCTAGTGCAAGCGGAATAGTCAATGCCCAGCTGGTTGGCAATGTGAGTCACCATACCTCCATATCCTATATTCCCGGCCGATTTGTTCTTCACCTTACTAAGGGTGGAGGCAAGCAAAGTGGCACAATCCGCAGGATTACCGGTAAGCATGCAATAGAGGATGAAGAGCTCATCGGCTTTGATCTTTTGGGGTGTTTCGGTTTTGGGGAAGAGGCATTCCGATAGGATCCTATGAGCTATCTTGGTGGCTAAATGGTATATGAGCTTAGCCTTAGTATCGGCCGGTTTCCAACGGTCCTCGGAAGCATAAATCATGGCTATCTCTCTCCAAAAGTCTTTAGCATTCACTCCCCTAGGAAACCTTCCATTGAAGCTCTCATGAAACCCAAAGAAGGTTCCAAAATGCATTATGGAGAACTCGTAGTTACGCTCCATCAACCTAAATGACACCGTTTGGCTAACGACACTATGCTCGAAGGAAGTTATGAACTCCCTTGAGTTCTCTTCATAAGCATCCTACCTAATGGTGGAGAATATGATCAATCCAGCTCTATCTAATAGCCAAGTCAAATCATTCACAACATTCAGCTCTTCAAGCTCCTCTAAAGCAATGTACCTAGGTCCTATCACAGCTCTCTTGGAAATTTTATCCATGGCCCTTTCATAATCCTCATGGATTGTAGGGATTCTAGGGGATGATGGTTCATTAGGAGGGGGTTGGGAAGAAGAGGAACTATCACCCTTTTGCTTCTTATTTCTACTAGACTTCCTCCTAAATATTTTCACTTAAAACAGAAAATTTCACGGTCTGTTCTTCAGAATCCACGACCATGGTTTTGTACGGCACCCGTAGAATTCTCGAAATTCCTAAAAAACTCAGCAAATTCACAGCAACTCAGCAATCACAGTCCTAAACTACTTCTAATTCCTATTTCGTCAAGTTCTCCTAGAAAGTTGCAAGAAAAACGAATGAAATCGACCAAGAAGAGAAAGAGAGAAAACCTAGGGTTTGGATTTGAAAAAATCCAAAATCCTTCCCAAATGTTGATTGTTTGCTCAGCTTGTGAATGGATCTTGTAGAGGATTCGATTTACTCCACTTTTGGTTGAAGAGTCGTTCGAATCGGTCTCTAGATGAGGAATCACGAGAAGGGAAAATTTTCGGCTCTTTGAACGTGGTTTGGGGCGTGGTTTGGGGAAGAAGAGTGTGTTTTTGTGAAGGAGAGGGAAATATATAGTTGCCGTAAAATTTTGGAAAACCACGGCCAGTCGGGGTGTTCCACGGCCATGGTTTTGTAAGGAAACCCGTGGAACTCTCTGATTTGTGCCAAAAACTAGGAAAATCACGGCCAATCGGGGTGTTCCACGGCCGTGGTTTTGTACGGACACGGTGGAACTCTCTGATTTGTACCAAAAATCCAAGTTTCGTCATTCTTTCCGACTTTTCCTCCCTTTCCTTGCTCATTCCTTATTCCTGACATCAAAAAACACAACATACCGGAAGGTATCGAGGGGAAAACAAACAAAAACGACATCTAACCTAAACTAACCTAATAAAGAAAGAAAACAAAAACGATAATGCAATACCTTGGGTTACCTCCCAAGAAACGCTTTGTTTTGGGTCCGTAGCTAGACCGTTCTTATATTCAAATGAGGACAATTGGAGCGATTTCCTCAGCTTGGAGCTCCGGTGAGTACTTCTTAAGTCGTTGACCATTCACCTTGAAACTTCCGCACTTCTCACCCCATACTTCAAATGCGCCATGGGAAAAAACACGTTTAATCACATAAGGTCAAGTCCAACGAGATTTAAGCTTACTTGGAAAGAGTCAAAGTCGAGAACTAAAGAGGAGAAATTGATCTCCTTCTTTGAGGTCTTTTGGAATGATATGCTTATCATGCCAACGCTTTGCCCTTTCCTTGTAAATCTTGGCGTTCTCATAGGCGTTCAAGCGGAGTTCTTCTAGCTCGTTAAGGTCTAAGAGGCGCTTCTCGCCCGCTTCTTTCATGATGAAGTTCAACCACTTCACAGCCCAATACGCCTTGTGTTCCAGCTCTACCGGGAGATGACAAGACTTCCCATACACAAGGTTGTATGGTGTTGTGCCGATGGGAGTCTTGTAAGCTGTCCTATATGCCCATAATGCGTCATCTAGCTTCAAAGACCAATCCTTCCTTATTTTTGAAACCGTCTTCTCAGGGATGCTTTTGATCTCTCTATTTGAAATCTTCACTTGTCCACTTGTTTGCGGATGGTAGGGAGTGGCGATCTTGTGAGTCACCCCATACTTAGCTAGTAGAGCTTCGAATCATCGGGCTATGAAGTGTGAACCTCCGTCACTAATGATGGTTCGTGGTGCCCCAAACCTTGGGAAAATAGTCATATTAAAGAACTTGACAACCACCATAGCATCGTTAGTTGGAGAGGCAATAGCTTCAACCCATCTCAAAACATAATCTACAGCGAGAAGTATGTATTGGTTTCCGCAAGATGAGGGGAATGGTCCCATGAAATCAACTCCCCAAACGTCAAAGATTTCCACCTCTTGAATGTTGTTGAGAGGCATCTCGTTTCTCCTAGAGATATTTCCTGTTCTTTGACAAGCATCGCAACAAGAAACAAAGGTTTGCACATCCTTGAATAAAGTACGTCAAAAGAATCCGGATTGCAATACCTTAGCGCTAGTTTTATGGGAACTAGTGTGTCCCCCACAAGGAAGTGAATGACAATGACGAATGACACTTTGCATTTCGTCTTCCGGCACACATCTTCTAAGGATGCCGTCGGGACCTCTCTTGAAGAGTAGAGGTTCATTCCAATGGTATTGGCGAATATCCCTAAATAACTTCTTTCTTTGTGCATAGGATAGTCCGGGAGGTATTTCCTGACAAACCAAGTAATTTAGAAAATCAACAAACCAAGGTTCGTTACCTCTAGAAATCTTGTCGATACACTCTTCCATGATGTGTAAGTGCTCATCCGGGAAGGAGTCATCGATGGGTAGGTCGTCGGTGTGTGGTAGACGACTTAGGTGATCCGCGAAAAAAATTTCGGCACCTTTATTGTCCCGAATCTCTAGATCGAATTCTTGAAGTAGAAGAATCCATCTAATCAGCCTTGGTTTTGCATCCTTCTTGGCGAGCAAATACCGTATTGCTGAGTGGTCCGTGTATACAATCACCTTCGCTCCTACAAGATAAGAACGAAAGTTTTCAAAAGCATATACAACGGGTAAAAATTCTTTTTCAGTTGTGGCGTAGTTGAGTTGCGCTTCATCTAGCATCTTGCTAGCATAGTAGATGGCATGAGTGTGGCCTTCTTTCTTTTATTCAAGCACCGCTCCAACAACTACGTCACTCACATCACACATAACCTCGAATGGAAAGTTTCAATCCAGAGGTTGGATTATCGGGGCTGAGATGAGAGCTTCTCTAATCTTATAGAAGGCATCTAAACATTCATGTGAAAAATCAAAAACAACATCCTTCATCAATAGATTAGTTAGTGGTTTCAAAATTTTCGAGAAGTCTTTGATGAATCTCCTATAAAACCCTGCATGTCCTAGGAAACTTCTTATCCCCTTCACCGAAGATGGAGGAGGAAGCTTCTCTATCGTCTCTATCTTAGCCTTGTCAACTTCGATCCCTCTATTAGAGATCAAATGTCCTAGCACAATGCCTTCCTTAACCATGAATTGACACTTCTCCCAAGTTAGAACAAGGTTAATGTCTTCACATCTTTGCAAAACAAGAGAAAGGTTAGCAAGATAATTGTCAAATGAGGAACCATAAACTGAAAAATCGTCCATAAAAACTTCCATAATTTCCTCAATATACTCCGAGAAGATGGCCATCATACACCTTTGAAAGCTGGCTGGAGCATTACAAAGTCCGAATGACATCCTCCTATAAGCAAACCTGCCCCATGGACACGTGAATGTGGCCTTCTCTTGATCGTCCGGGTGAATCGGAATCTGAAAGAAACCACAATAACCATCAAGGTAACAAAAGTAGGAGTGTTGTGCTAACCTTTCAAGCATTTGATCTATGAATGGTAGCGGGAAGTGATCCTTCCTAGTTGCATTGTTCAGCTTGCGGTAGTAAATGCACATCCTCCAACCCGTCACGGTTCTCGTTGGAATGAGTTCGTTGTTCTTGTTGGTCACAACGGTCATTCCTCCCTTCTTGGGAACGACTTGAACGGGGCTCACCCACTTGCTATCGGAGATAGGATAGATGATACCTGCGTCAAGTAACTTAAGAATTTCCTTCTTCACGACCTCTTTCATGACCGGGTTAAACCGTCTTTGAGGTTGTCGTGAAGGCTTGTAATCCCCTTCTTAGAATCTTTTGCATACATAAAGATGGTTTAATTCCTACAAGATCCTCTAAGGTATAGCCTAAGGCTTTCCTATGTTTTCTCAAAACATTCATAAGTTTCTCATGTTCATCTTCCTTTAAATCGGAACTAACAATAACGGGAAAGGTGGAACTAGTTCCAAGAAAAGCATACCGAAGATGTGTGGGAAGTGGCTTCAATTCCAAAGCTATTGATGCCTTTAATGTGTCTTGATTTGTGCTCGATGTTTCCTTAGAAGTCTCTAAGGATGGGAGAGTAGTGGAAGAAGTCTCAAGAGTGGTTGTACGAAAGACGGAATTGTTCTCAGAATTTCCCAAAACCACGGCACACCTGTTACTTCCACGGCCGTGGTTTAGGGCGTGGAAGTCTCTGATGTTCTCGAAATAACACTCTACGGGTTGAATTTGTGGAACCACGGCCGTGGAATAGCACGACCGGCCGTGGTTTCTTCTGTTTTCCGAGCCATCATAGAATTTTTCGAACTCTTCATCTTGTACCTCTTTTAGCTCCTCCAAAGCTTCAACCTCAGCATTGCAATCCTTTTCTTCTCCCTTTTCCATGATGCTCATGGTTATAACCTTTTGCAATGGATCTTTAAATAAGATCGAACTTACTTCCTCTATAGACACCTCTTCGGCATAGATGTTGAACATATCCTCTCCAAGTGCAGGTTCTTTCACCAAGGTTGAGAGAACAAATTCAACCTTCTCTTCTCCTATATCGAAGGCTAATCTAGCGTTCTTGCAATCCACCATACAACCGGAGGTTGCAAGAAATGGTCTCCCGAGTATGATCGAGACCGGACAATCTGCAGGAATGTCAAGCACAACAAAAATCTATAAGAATATAGAACTTACCGAGCTTGAATGGGACGTCTTCAATGATACCTACGGGTCGAGTTATGGATCGATCTGCCATGTACAATGTCATCTTCACCGGTTTAGGTTCACCTAAACCGATCTTCCTACACAAAGCAAACGGGATGATGCTTACGCTTGCTCCTAAGTCACAAAGAGCATCATATGTGACTTCTCCAAATCTTATTGGAATACAAAATGACCCCGGATCTCTCAGCTTTGGGGGCATCTTCTCCGTCATTGTTTTGATGAGCTCTGAAGATTCTGAACTCATCTTGACTTCTCCAAAGTCTTCCAGCTTCCTCTTGTTAGAGAGGATCTCTTTTAAGAACTTCCCGTAAGCGGGCATACCTACAATTGCATCAATAAAAGGTATGTTAATATGCAGTTTGTTCATTAGATCAATGAACTTACCGAATTGCTTGTCTAGACGTGCTCTTGCTCTAGATTGCGGGAACGGTAGAGGAGGTCTGTAAGCTGGAGGAGGAACATAGACATGTTCCTTCTCCTTCTCCTTATCTTTTCCTTTCTCAGTAGGGACTTCTACAAACTTGGGTTGCGGATTGGTGGTTGGTACACCACTTCTAGTAGTAATCGCCATTACCCTTCCTTTCATGTTATCCTCCGTCTTTCCGGGAAAGTTCCCTTAATCTCTAGGAACTTCTTCGGCCTTGCTGAACACTGGGTTTTCTAAGGCTTTTTGTGCCTTATCAACCGAAGTGATGTGATTCTCTAGTCCTTGGAGCTTTTCTAAGATTGTCTCCATCATATCATCATGCTTATCCTTATCCGACTTGCCTGAGCCATTCGATGTTTGACCCTGGCTTTTCAAGGGAGTAGAAGAAGATGGAGGTGTTAGTGAATTATCATTTTGCGAATAGGAATTACCGGAGTTTTGTTGGTTGGATGTTCAATTGTTGTTGTTGGAGTTCCTATTGTTGTTGTTGTTCTAGTTATTGTTCCGATAGTTGTTCCTATTACCATGGTTATTATCCCTCCCTAGGTAGTCAGCTTCTTGCTCCTTCGTCTTTTGAAGGCCAGCTCTTATGACTTCCTTCAACTCTTTGATCTCATTGTTGAGGAAAAATATTTGAGTTTGTGCAGCTTGAGTCAACTTAGCTCCCGGATCTCCTTGATTCCAATTGCTAGGATCCACCTTTCGATGGGAATACTTCTCAATCACTTGGGCTTGCTTCTCAATGAAGTCCCAAGCGTCATCTTCTCTCATGTCCATGAATGTACCACAAGATAGAGATTGGAGTTTAAATTGTGTCTCTATATCCAATCCTTTATAGTAGATCTCGAATAATTCCAGCTTTGAAATGCCATGGTGTGGGCAATCCAATAGAAGATCATGAAACCTTTCCTAAGATTGAAACAAACTTTCGTTAGGTTTCATAGAAAAAGCATTAATCTTACCTCTCAACTCTGCCGTCTTGGATGGCGGAAAGAACTTGGTGAGGAACTCCGAAGATAAATCATCCCATGTGTTAAGTCTTCCAGCCGGAAGAGCTTGATACCAAGACAAAGCCTTGTCCTTCAAAGAGTAGAAGAACGGTTTTATCTTTTAATTGTTGTAGACAACCCTCTTCGGCTTCAATGTCTCCATAAGAATCTCGAAATTCTGTAAGTATTGGTGTGGAGATTCAGCACTCGTTCCACCAAATTGGCTTTGGCGAACCATGGTGATAGCATGAATTATAGTCTATATTTTGGGGTTTGTTTGGACGTTTTATCTTTCATAATCTGCATGTTTGTATGTATATTGTGTGATTATATTACCATTTCATCTACCTTTGCGAAAATTGAGGTATACACCTAGTTTTGTTGTAATTGTAGGTAAAATGGTACGTTTTGTATCAAAAAGGAACAAAAGGAGCTATGGAGTCATTGGAGCTACATTAAGGAACATAAGGAACCATCCAGGAAGCATAGCCATGGATTAAAGATTCACTTTGGACCAGTTTTGAGAGATTTCACATTCAGTTGTGACTCACCTCGGTTGACCAGAGATTCATCTCGACCGAGGTGATCCAGAGACGCCGACTCGACCGAGGCGAACACCTAGGGCGCGGCGAGAATATTTTATTCTTGGCTGAGATCTTTTATCTTTGGAAGGTGATCTTATATTTTTGGGCTTGGCTCTTGGAAGGAAGAAGATCTTATATTTTACCTATTTTTATGGGAGAAGATCTTTCTAAGATATTTTATCTTTGGAGGGTTATTTTCCTATAAAAAGGGTTGGATTTCCACAAATCCAAGAGCTCGCTTACACCCCGTTATACATGGAACACTAATTACGCAGCAGCCATACTCCAGCTGGGAGATTTGAAGAACCTTTTTGAAGGTTGAAGGAAGATTGAAGATCATAGCTTTTATAGCTTTTTGAAGGGTTTTTTTGTAAGATTATCTTAGATTCCCTTCCTTGTTGTCTTGTCTTGTTGGATTGCTATCCAAGGAACGCTTTTGTTGTGATATTTGATTCAGTTATTGAAGTCTTTTCATTAAATTCTTCTTGTTCAAATATTCACCTTCTTCCCATATATTTGATTAATACTTTCATGATGATGAGTGGCTAATTTCCTTGTGTGATTCTAGGGTGATTGGCTGAAGGTTATGGGAAAAACAATGATAGAATAATCTTAGATTCCAGTAGGACCCTGAAAGTTCGAGTCTTTAACCTTAACCCTAAGCATCTCGCTCAGTCGATGAACATCTCGGCCGGGGTGGAATTTGGCTGACCGAGGTGACTTATCTGATCCTAAATTGAGAGTTAAGTGTTAGAGTTTGTCAAATTCTATTCTTATTACACCTTTCCTGATCCAATGCAAGCTTAGGATGAGACTTACCCGGTAATTCCTTAGTTTGTGTACCTAAAATTATAAGTATAGGTAATAAAGGTTTATCCTTTATTGGGGTTTGAGTGTGCTTCCATCCCATCTTTGTGAGTTAGCCTGAGACTTACCCGGTAAAGGTTGATTCTATTCCCTTAGATGGTGTGTTAGTTTGAGGTTATAGTTCTTTATCTTAATTCCTTGAGACTTACCCGGTAATAGGAGTTACGGTTTTGGATTAGTGAGTAGTGAGACTTACCCGGTGATCTATTCCACTTTAGTAACACCTTCCCCATGCAAAAATCTCAGCTTTGTCCGCTTATCTTTAGATCTTGAGTTGGAACCACAACTAGATGCTTTAATCCCTAGAATTGCATGTTCGCTTTATTGACTTCTTATTCATCTTTGATTGTTTTAATTGCTCTTGTGGTTAGTAATTACGAAGCTTACCATTATTGACTTTGTTTCACCGAGTCCCTGTGATCGACCCCTGGAATTTCTTGCTTTTTACTACGATTGGCCCGTACACTGCGGGTTCGCATCCTTGTTTTAAGCTTAAGTCTAGGGTTATAAATTTAAAGCTTGCACACACCGTTTGGAGCGAACAAGTTTTTGGCGCCGTTGCCGGGGACTTGGTCTAGACCGAGCCGGTACGGTTTGCTCTTGGGGCACTTGCCCCCGTGTCATCTAACCACTCTACTTGAGTGACTTTTGCAGGTTCTTTCTTAGGTTTATGCGAAGAACCCGCACTAGGAAGGAAATCGTTCCTTACGATCCCGAACCAGAAAAGACATACAAGCGACGTTTAAGAGAAGCAAAGATGGCCCAACAAGACAACCGCGATCTTGAGGCCGAATTGAAAGAGGCGTTAGAGCTGCTACGCCTCAGCAGGGAAGAACTAAGGCGAGAGAAGGAAGAAACTCGCACCAAAACTGAAGCAATCGAAGCAGAAATGGCCGTCATACGAGACCAGATTCTACTTCGACCGAGGGACGATCCAGTTCCCGATGCTGGACCGAGGCAGGTCCCAGTACCTGACGCCCCGGCCGAGATACTTCCACCTCAGATGCCAGTCCGAGATGTTCTTTTTGCAAGAATTCCACAAACCCTAGGTCAAAGGATGGACCCTAATCAACAACTGAGGCGTCCAGGAGTCAACCTAGGGGATCCAACGGACCATGACTACGAGCTTCGACCGCAAGTTCTATCCATGATTCGCCAATGCCAATTCGGAGGGATGGAGAAGGAATCACCACATCAACATCTTCAAAACTACGAGATCTTGATGGAAACCTTGCGACCTTCCAGAATTGAAAATAACAACTACAAGGTAAGACCTTTTTACTTTTCTTTAAAAGATAGAGCTCTTACTTGGTATCAATCTCTTCCTCCAGGTAAAATTAGCACATGGGAAGAAATGTCTACGGAGTTCTTGACCAAATTCTTTCCCCCCTCAAAGACAGCTGAAATGAGAGGGAAGATAAATGCTTTCATTATGAAGGACAAGGAGAGCTTGTCCAAGTCATGGGAGTGGTTCAAGGACATTCTTTTGGATTGCCCACATCATGAGATTCCAAAGTTAGAGTTATTGGAGATTTACTTCAAAGGACTGGACGGAAGCACCCAGTTCAATCTCCAACTACTCTCCGCCGGTACCTTCATGGACATGGCGATTGACGAGGCTTGGGACTTCATCGAGAAGCAAGCCTTGCATATGGAGAAGTACACCCACCAAGGAGCTGAAGGTGGAGTTAAAAGAGTCAACTTTCAAGAGACTCAATCCAACAACAATCAACTCACGTCTTTGAAGAATGACGTGAAGCAATTGAAGGAACTCTTGGTTGCTCAAACCAAGAAGGAAGAGCAAGGACAAAGGAACAACAACAATGGATACCGTAACAACAACAACGGTTCCCGGAACAACAATTACAACAACAACAATAGAGGGTCCAATAGCAATAATTGGAGGGCGAACAACCAAAATAACGGTAACAATCATTCAAACTCCAACTCTAACGATTCCTCTAACCCTTTCCTCTCTTCCCCTTCTTCTTCTTCTTCTACTCCATTGAAAAGCCAGGGGCAAGGATCAAGTTCGTCTCAGCCAGAAAAGAAAGACGCAGTTCTGGAAGCTATCTTGATCAAGCTTAGCGCTATGGAGACTTCTATGACTTCATTTTCGAGGGCCCAAAAGTCCTTCGAACAACAACTTGCAAGTAGGGCGAATGAAGCGCCAAGAGATCCAGGGAAGCTTCCAGCAAAGACGGAAAGCAACCCTAAGGGCCAGTGCATGGCCATAACGACGAGGAGTGGACTCAAAACTGCAAATCCAGTACCTCGTTCGACGCAGACCACCTCGGTCCAGATCCAGTCGAAGAACACCTCGACCGAGATGCCAACCGAGGTGGAGCCACAGAAAGCGGAGGGGAAAACTGAAGTTTATGTTCCACCTCCTGCATACAAACCACCACTTCCATTCCCCCAGTCAAGGGCCAGAGCACATCTAGACAAGCACTTTGGTAAGTTCCTTGACTTGATGAATAAGCTGCATATTAACATTCCTTTCCTTGATGACATTCTAGGAATGCCCGCTTATGGGAAGTTCTTAAAGGAGATCCTATCAAGGAAAAGGAAATTGGAAGACTTTGGTAAAGTTAGGATGACATCTAAATCCTCGGAGCTTATTAAGATCATGAAGGAGAAGATGCCACCTAAGTTGAGAGATCCCGGCTCATTTAGCATTCCCATTCAAGTTGGGGATGTCACTTGTGAAGCCCTTTGTGATCTAGGAGCCAGCGTGAGCATCATACCGTTGGAGCTATGTATGAAGATCGGACTTGGAGAGCCCAAGCCGGTCAAGATTCGACTTTATATGGCAGATCGCTCCATCACCCATCCCGTGGGCATCTTGGAGGACGTTCCGGTCAAGTTAGGTAATTTCTATCTACCTATAGATTTTGTTGTACTTGACATTCCCGCAAATTATCCTGTTCCTATTATTCTCGGAAGGCCATTTCTAGCAACTTCGGGTTGCAACGTGGATTGCAAGAATGCCAAGTTGAAGTTCAACATTGGTGGTGATGAGGTGGAGTTCGCACTACTTGCAGCCATGAAAGGAGAGCAGGTAACTGATGATATCTTCAACATCTACGATGAAGAAGAATCAAGAGAATTGGTGAGCTCTATCCTTATTAACGATCCACTCGAAAGAGTTATTAGCTTCAGTTTAATGGAGGAAGGTATAGATGCTTCTTGTGATACAGATATACGAAGCTTAAAGGCACTGGAAGAGGATCCAGGTGCAAGAACTGAGAAGCTAATCCAGGAGACGAAGATCTCCAGTTTCGGTTCCAGTTGCAATACCTCGACCGAGGCACTTCCTGGACTGAGCGAGGCGACTGAAGAACATCTCAGTCAACGTCTCTGCACCTCGACCGAGGTCGATTGCGAGATGATGTCAACTGAGACTACTGAGAATAACAAACTTCTTACTCCCTTCTCAGACATTCATCCTCAGTTGGTGGAACATTCGATCCACCAACTTTCTGATAAAAACGGACCTTGGTATGCTGATATCGTTAATTACCTTGTATGCCAGGAAACACCGCCCGGATTGACGTACTCTCAAAAAAAGAGATTCTTCAAGGAAGTGCGACATTATTACTGGGATGAGCCGCTGCTATTCAAGCGTGGACCGGAGAGGATGCTTCGAAGATGCATTCCGGAAGATGAAGTTAATAGCGTCATACGGCATTGCCATTCACTTCCTTGTGGAGGACATGCTAGTACCGATAAAACATGCGCTAAGGTATTACGTTCCGGTTTCTTTTGGCCTACATTATTTAAGGATGTACAAGCTTTTTTTGTCTCTTGTGATGCATGCCAAAGAACAGGAAATTTATCAAGGAGGAACGAGATGCCACTTAATAACATCCAGGAGGTGGAAATCTTCGATGTATGGGGGATTGACTTCATGGGACCTTTCTCATCCTCCGGAGGAAACCTCTATATCCTTCTTGCGGTTGATTACGTCTCTAGATGGGTTGAAGCCATTGCCTCTCCCACTAATGACGCCAAGGTGGTTGTGAAGTTCCTAAACAGGACCATCTTCCCACAGTTTGGAACTCGACGCATTATCATCAGCGATGGAGGAACACATTTCATCAACCGGAAGTTCAAAGCACTTCTATCGAAGTATGGGGTAACCCACAAGGTATCAACTGCTTATCACCCTCAAACTAGTGGGTAGGTCGAGATCTCTAATAGAGAAATCAAAGCAATTTTGGAGAAGACCGTCTCTAGAACGAGGAAGGATTGGTCCATGAAATTGGACGATGCTCTTTGGGCGTATAGGACCGCATTTAAGACTCCCATAGGTACCACCCCTTATAATTTGGTATATGGAAAGTCTTGCCATTTACCCGTTGAATTGGAACACAAAGCGTATTGGGCGATCAAATGGTTGAACTTCGACATTAAGGAGGCCGGCGAGAAGCGACTATTGGAACTCAACAAGCTGGAAGAGCTGCGTTTGAACGCCTATAAGAATGCCAAAATCTATAAGGAAAGGACGAAGAGATGGCATGACAAGCGTATCATCCCAAAAGAGCTTAACGAAGGAGACTTAGTTCTACTCTTCAACTCCCGCCTCCGCCTTTTTCGAGGTAAGTTGAAATCAAGATGGACCGGACCTTATGTTGTGAAACATGTTTTTCCTCATGGTGCAGTTGAGATATGGGGCGAAACTAGCGGAAGCTTCAAGGTCAACGGTCATAGACTTAAGAAGTACCAACCGGAAACTCCGGTTGAGGAGGTTGCACCGATATACCTCATTTGATGACGCATAATGGTCCACCTAGCGACCTTAAACCAAGCGCTTCTTGGGAGGCAACCCAAGGTATTGTTTTCTTTTCCCTTTTTCTAATTTAGCTTAGATAGTTTGCTTTTGCTTTGTTTTGTTTGTTTTTGGCATCCTAGACAGATAACAGGTTACAGCTAAGGAAGAAGAACCAATCAGGAGCATAACTGGAAGCACAGAAGTTCGAGAATTCGAGAAGACGAAGTTTGACTGAGACACCTCGGTTCAGTCGAGGCCACCTCGACCGAGTTGATTCATGAGCAACCGAGGTGACAAGGGTTTCTGCAGAACCACCTCGGTCCGTACCACCTCGGTCCAGTCGAGACCATCTCGACCGAGGTGACAGCAGTTCCACGAACAGTATAAAAAAGGGAAAAATTTCTGTTTTCACTTTTTTACCCTCTTCAACTCCACCGCGGCGCCTCTCCACCTCGCTTCCTCGAATCTTGCTCGTTTTCGAAGATTTTCGCTTCCAAACTACGATTGAAGGGTAGAGGATCCCATTGCAAGTACAGATCTGCGAAGAAATCGAACGAATCGACCGAAACGAGCTAAAAACAGTCGAAACCCTAACTCGCTCATTCGTTTCGATTTGGGCTTTGGTTGCCCTTGCATCTGCTGAGAAAAAGCTTAAGTACCCCATAGGAAGCAATTGTAGTGATTTTTGGGGGAAAAGAACTGGATTTCTGAGAATTGAATCGCGAACTGCTTCCGCCTCGGTCCAGTCGAATTGCGCCTCGGCTGAGGTGATTTCTGAGAGTTGTCAGTGACCGAGGTGACCTGACAGTAAGATATTTTTGAAGATGAGTTCTGACAGATTGCTTGCCATTAGGGATATATCCTCTCCTTCCCCTTCTTCCTCTTCTTCCCGACCTTTGTTAGCATGAAATATTGTGATACTTTAGGCACGTTTTCTAAACGTATTTGATTCATATTGATAGTCTTTGATTGAGCTTTGTTGCATATGTGAGCTAGTATTGCCTATATTGTCGATATGGATGTCTACACTAGCTTTATGTTGAAATATAGGTGATTGAGAGTCATTTCCGAACGAAATCGAGCAAAGAAGAGTTGATTGAATATGTCCATGGATTAAGGGCATTCTAAGGAGCAAATTGGAGTTCAACTTGAGGAATGCACGAGGCTAGGGAAGAATCACGTTCTTGCCCTAATCCACGCTCTAAAATACGGCCGTACTACAAACCACGTTTAGTTCCACGGCCGTGGAACCCTGCAAAGAGAGGCGTGATGCATTTCAGTAACTATTACGGTCGTGGAACATATGGTCCAAACCGTGACACATTCCACGCTCTAAATTACGGTCATGGAACCTTCCACGACCGTGATCTTGGCGATCTTTTTCGCCACACTTTGAAGCCACGATCTTTTGAAGATTGGGCCGGGCCGATATTTTATCTTGCCCTATAAAAAGACGGACAAAGCAAGATTCCGTCATGCCCGCTTACAACCCCGCTTACACCACGCTTACAAGGTCGCTTAGGGATTTTTGGTAATCCACGCTTCATCTTCGCTTAGCGGCATCGATCGACGCCTTAGCCCTCGCTTGGAAGTATTGACATCTCATTGGAGATCGAAGTTCGCGTTTGGGAATTGCCCTAATCTCGCACTTTTAGTGGAGATCGCTGTTGAGATCTCCGGATTGGCGGAAGATCGAAGCTTTCGGAAGATTGTTGCAAGAAGACTTCTCTTCTTGTTTAGGTTTGATTTGGAAAACGGATTGACATCCCGTTTCCCCTTCTTTCCTAAGATTGTGATTGTTTGCTTTATTCTGAATCCATTGATAATATTTGTTCTTGGTTGTGACTTTGAGATTGGTTTGAAGATTATTGAAAGTTTTCGGAAGTTTTCATCTTTCTATCTTTTAATTCTTGAATTGATATCAATATGACGGTTATTGGCTAAAGACCCTTAACAATTCTAAGGTGAAGGGTTGATAGTTGTGGCTTAGATGATGATAGATCGATCGTAAACAGATTAGACCCTGAGAGTTAGAGAGAATCGTCGACGAACCCTAAATTATGGGCTGTTCTTGAGTTCCACGACCGTGGAGTCTCAAGATCCAACCGTAATTTCCCTTAAGTTTACGAACCTGCTTTTACTTTAATCCAAAGTTAAAGATTTGCTTTAACTTAGTTTAGACTTGTCTTTTCTAGGTGGTAGTGAAGCCTCAACAACCTCTACCTCGATTGTGAGTGTCACAACCGTAATCGGCTAAGTTAGTCTTGATCCTTGGATTACAAGTTTGGGTATTTGATACTAATTCTCACCTTTAGAACCTTTCTATATTGAGCCTCATCAACCTGTATGGAGAGTGTCTTGTAGGTGAGTCATATAAGGTTTTTGGAACTTCACCGTACGATTACCTTACATTAGCATACCTTTGCATATCTCAACTCTGTCTTTATATCATTAGTATATCTTGAATCGATTGCCACAGCTGGATACTTGGATCTTTAGGATTGTTGTTTTCCCAATATTTGCAAAACTCTCATATTTACTCGCTTGATAATCTGCAATTGAATTTGTTCCCACCCAAATCCTTGTGTTCGATACTCTGGAATTCTTGCTTAACTACGTCGATCCGTACACTGCGGGTTCGCTTGCTTGATTCTAGTTTTATAAATTTAAAACTTATTTGCACACACCTCTAGGGGCGAACAACCTTACCGCCCGGTGATCCATGAGAGACACCAGGTGGATTATGACCGTATAGCTAGCCGTCCAGTGATTGCACCACGTTTCCTGGACGTATCCGCTTTTGACTGCCTAGGGGTAGATGGAGACCTTAGGAGGATGATTACCACAGTTGGGCTGGATCAGTTTACTGAGATCCGAGCCCCAGCCTACTTGGAGCCGACCTTAGAGTTCGTTAGCTCCTTCACCTACCATCCCACAGAGTAGTCTGTGAAGTACCGGTTGATGAACCGGAACTTCTTAGTACCGCTCGAGGTTTGGAGAGACATCTTCGGCTTTCCTGAGCCCACCGCCACTGACTTCCCTTCCCGATCTGTAGCTAGGGAGTTCTGGGGGCAGATAGCCCATATTGTTGAGCATGCAGATAGATGGCGCCTTGGAGATTCCAGGGAGAAGGTCATCTTCCACCTAGCCTTTAGGTTAGCCCATAGGATATTCAGCGAGACACTTCTGGGGCGTACTGAGATGCCCCAGAAGATCCGACAGGGCGAGCTTTTCAGTCTATACTGTATGGTTACGGGGGGTTTCCCAGACTTTGGCTTGATCTTGGCAGAGGACCTGCACAAGATCAAGGCTAAAGCGAAGGGAGACATCTGCTGCGGAGGGCTTGTCACCCACATAGCTGCTTTTCATGACATGGACCTCAGTGCTTGTACGATGGTGGCGGCTCCGAAGCCGCTTGGATTGCAGGAGATGATCACTCGGCGGATTCTCGTCCCCCGACGTTTGACTACTCCATATGTGGCTATGCCGTGGGAGCTGACTGCGCCACAGGGGATCCGATGGTCTGCCCAGTTCACCATTTATGACCCGCATTATTGGCAGACAGCTTGGGCTCCACTGATGGAGGATTATAGGGAGGCAGCAGCTGCCCCAGCTGAGGAGGAGGAGGAGGCTGATGACGAGGATACAGTGGATGAGAGAGATGGTGGAGTCCCGATGGATACAAGGACAGTTACTACAGGGACGAGCGCACCGCCGATTATAGATCTGGATGATGATGATGATGAGACTGAGCATGCACCAACTGATGCACCTGCCACTTCTCCAGTTAGACCTGCTAGACGCAAGAGACACAGAGTGAGGGATCCAGATGCCCACAGACGGATCGATGACCTGACGGATCAGGTTATTGATTCGTATGCTGCTTTGTCGCTGGATATTTGCGAGATGCAGGAGCGGCAGCATTATCAGCACATTATGGCCCAGCTTCAGTTCGAGCGCATCATGGGTCATCCATTCGACCCGACTCAGTATCCATACGTGCCACCACCACCACCACCACCGGATCGCGACTATTAATGAGCTGCAGGATTTTCTTTATTATATTTTTATGCAGTTCAGCTATTTATCCGGTGAGTACTCTTATTTCTAGACTTATATTGACCCACTAGGACAGTGTGTCCCAAGTATGGGGTATTTGTTGTACTTATTTGATTACTTTGATGTATGACTCATACTTTATCGGATATTTCATGTTTATGCTCCACTTCTGCATTTATATGTTTATCTGAGATTGCATGCATATTTACAGGTTATTTGATTGAGAAAAACGTCGAAACTGAAAAACGTACCATTTTACCTACAATTACACCTAAACGGCGTGGTTGTTGAATTGAATCCATCCGTTGTCCAAGGGTTCGTGGTTCATCCCCTCCATCAGCGGTTCTCACATCTCCAACGAGAATGAGAGGATCAACATATGGTATAGGATTGTCACGAATTGGAGGATTATTGGTGCAATATCCTCTAGGTCCGGCATGTCATCATCGTCGGATGATTCATCAATAGATTTCTTAGCTTTCTTCTTCTTTTCAGCCATCTTTTTCTCTTTCAACTTTCTTCTCAAAGTTTTCTCAATTTCGGGGTCAAAAGGAACTAGATCTTTGGTAGATCTAGTCTTTCGCATATACCAAAAAAAAACTGCAAAAATCACTCAAAAAGACTAATCAAATCACAAGAGCAAAAGCTCCCAAGCTCGACAACTGAGAGCCAAAATTGGCCTAAACCAAATCCCCGGCAACGGCGCCAAAAACTTAGCCTCAAAGTGTGCGTGCAAGTAAGCTTTAAATTTATAAACCTGAAATCAAAGCAAAGCGAACCCGCAGTGTACGGATTGGCGTAGTAAAGCAAGAATTTTAGAGTATCGAACTCAGGGATTTGGGGGATCAAATTCAGTTCACAAATTATCGAGCAAGTAAAGTATAGAAGCTTTGCAAATATTAGGAAAACAACAATCCTAAAGATCCAAGTATCCAATTGTGGCAATCGATTCAAGATATTCTAAAGATATAAGGACAGAGTTGGAGTTGCAAAGGTATATCTAATGTAAGGTTATGTACGGTGAACTTCCAAAACCCTATATGTCTAACCCAAGGACTCTCTCTATAAATGTTGTTGAGGCTGCAATATAGAAAGGATCAAAGGATGAGAATTACTCTCAAATACCCATGCCCAAACCCAAGGAATCAAAGATAAACCAAAACGGTTAAGGTTGTGACACTCGAAACCGAAATAGAGGATGTTGAGTCTCACTACTACCTAGGAAAGGTAAGTCAAGACTAGGTTAAGGCAAATCTTTAACTTTGGATTAAAGCAAAAACAAAGGACGTACGACAGAGGAAACCACGGCTAGATCTTGAAGAACCACGGCCGTGGAACTCAAGAACAGGCCGTAGAAAAGGTTGTCGACGAAGTTTCTCGCAACTCTCAGGGTCCAATCTGTTTTGGTTCAATCTATCATCATCTAAGGCACAACTATCAACCCTTCACCATAGAGTTGCTAAAGGGTTTTAGCCAATAACCATCACCATTGAATCAAATATTAAATATAAAAGAGAAAAAGGTAAAACCCTCGAGAACTCAATAACAATCGAAAACAATCTCAAATCCGAACAACCAAAGTATGTGTTTCATGAATGCGGAATAGGGAATAGAAATCCTCACAACAATCTTATGGAACAACGAAGAACGGGATGTCAATCCGTCTTCTATCGAAACCCTAAGATAATCTCGAAGTACACAATCTTCAAATCGCGTCTTTCTCAGAATCTTCCCAAGCAACGATCCAATATCTCTCTCTTCGGGTATAAACCGCTGTAAATGCAAGCGTATGCGACCGGCTGCGAAGTCTAAGCGAAGATCCTATTTTCTCCCTCCTTCAGCCTTCTTATAGGGAAAAATAGGGTTACGAGAAAGCCCAATAGCCATCGCTGACATGGCGAATATAACATGTGGCAACGTCATGGAAATCACGGTCATGTGCAATAAACCACGGTCGTGGTTTAGGGCGTGGAACTTTCTGATGTTCTCCAAAATCACTTTCCACGAACTCAATGCATAACCACGGTCGTGGTTTAGGTCGTGGAACTCAAAAGCCTTCGTTTCGTGAATTTCTCAAATCATGCTCCTTCCTTAGCTTCTCCAAAGCATCTCCTTGACATCTAGCATGGTCTAATACTCCATTCCCTTCATATATGCTCCAATTCAAGCCCTTATTCACCTATAAACATAACAAAGCTTGTGTAGATCTCTATATCGACAAAATAGGTGAATGTGCTCATAAATGCTTCAAACTCATATCCATGTACACATCTAGAAGGGAAAAACAATAAAAACAAGTGCCTAAAATATAGTCATATTTCATGCTATCAAAATACTTCATACTTGTCGCTTGCTTGTCCCCAAGCAAGGTTTTCAAAAGCTTAGACCATAAGGTAGAATGAAATATGAATGCAAAACAAAAGAAAAACAATCTTTTTGGTAAGGTGCTTCTAATCAATAGATCATTCTCAAATCTTGCTTCATGCCTCCTTGAAAATGTTCATATACATAAACCAATATATGTAAGGCAAAGGAAACATCATAAATTGCATAAACTTCAAGACAAACATCATAACCTTCAAGTATTGTCAAAATCAAACATGTAGAACTTCAATTTGGATCACCAAGTCAAATAACATTCTTATGATCTCAAGGACTTTCAAGTAAGGTCAAGAATATGGAAAAGGTGTGAAACTTGTAAAGGAATGTGGTGTATGAATCCGGGAAAAAGGAACAACACAAACTCTTTTCTTTTCACCAATTGAACTAGCCACCAACTTAGAGCTTTGCTCTTTACTTTTTACACATAATTTTTCGACTTTACATTTGGAAATATGGGCAGCGGTGCACAAAAACCGAAGCCTAGGAGATTGGCGTTTCTCAATTTTGAGATGCCTCAAACCCTTGATGCACATACCATAATCCGTTAGGAATATCGCTCAATCCAACTTTGGCAAGACACAAACACCCGGCTATGTGAATGGTGCCGAGTTACTCATCATCATGATTGACTTCCCAAAACCTATTTTCCTACACTTTGAATTCAAATAATTGCTTTCATGGCCCTCCCACATCAAATATGCAAAAATCAACTCTTCCTAAATCCCGGATAAGTAAAGGAGGCAAATATTTTTATTGAGGGGCTAAGTGATCAAAGAAAGAATCAAGAAAATCGAGGTGCCTTAATCATCTCATAAAGAAGTATAAGAACTTATATTGTGATTTCAACCTTCATTCCTCAATATGATTTAGATAAAACTTTCACATTATGAAACTTGCAAGAAAGATTAAACAACATACTCAATTTCTTCACAATTCATAATTCAATTCAAGCATACAAAAGTCATCAAAAACTCATTCCACAAGTAGATTCATCATAGAAATCATCTCTAATCCTAGAAGCACAATAATTTCAAAATTTTCAAAAATTTTATGGGATTTTTAAATCTTTTCAATGCAATGCAATAATGAAACGTGTGACAAATAAATGAAAGATGCAAGTGTTCATGGAATAAAAAGCAAGCAAGTGTATCGAGTTATTACAAACGAGAGTCACACCCCATCCCATACTTAACATACACATTGCCCTCAATGTTCAAGAAAAAATAAAGAAAAGAAAAGAAATAAAGAAAACTCACTAATGTTGTTAGAGTGGCTCAAAACATCCATCAACGATCACTATGAAGGAGGTGGCGGATATGGGAAAGAGTCGGAGCTGAAGGGACGCCCAAACTGTTGACGGTATACGTCACGTAAGATCCTAGTGTTCTCATATCGCTCCACATCATGCGCCTGCTGGTGGATCTCCAAGTCTCCTACCTCCTGGAAAGGTCGGTCGCCCATGCCAGCTGCTGCTCATACCATGTGGGAGGCTGCTGTAACCACTCCGGCTGCTGCTGTTGAATAGGCGTCGGTGCAACTGGTGGCTGATCATACCAAGGAGGTGGAACTCCCATCCATGATGGATGTTGTCCATACCAAGTGGGAGGGGCATCCATCCATGTTGGGCGCTCGCTAACGCTAGCCCGGCGTGAGGAAGAAGAACCGGAAGGCCTCGGCTGGTAAGTAGACCTCCTAGTTGGCT
>BSUD01000006.1:29700259-29715710 GCA_033239045.1 Fagopyrum esculentum
CTTCTCCAAAGCATCTCCTTGACATCTAGCATGGTCTAATACTCCATTCCCTTCATATATGCTCCAATTCAAGCCCTTATTCACCTATAAACATAACAAAGCTTGTGTAGATCTCTATATCGACAAAATAGGTGAATGTGCTCATAAATGCTTCAAACTCATATCCATGTACACATCTAGAAGGGAAAAACAATAAAAACAAGTGCCTAAAATATAGTCATATTTCATGCTATCAAAATACTTCATACTTGTCGCTTGCTTGTCCCCAAGCAAGGTTTTCAAAAGCTTAGACCATAAGGTAGAATGAAATATGAATGCAAAACAAAAGAAAAACAATCTTTTTGGTAAGGTGCTTCTAATCAATAGATCATTCTCAAATCTTGCTTCATGCCTCCTTGAAAATGTTCATATACATAAACCAATATATGTAAGGCAAAGGAAACATCATAAATTGCATAAACTTCAAGACAAACATCATAACCTTCAAGTATTGTCAAAGTCAAACATGTGGAACTTCAATTTGGATCACCAAGTCAAATAACATTCTTATGATCTCAAGGACTTTCAAGTAAGGTCAAGAATATGGAAAAGGTGTGAAACTTGTAAAGGAATGTGGTGTATGAATCCGGGAAAAAGGAACAACACAAACTCTTTTCTTTTCACCAATTGAACTAGCCACCAACTTAGAGCTTCGCTCTTTACTTTTTACACATAATTTTTCGACTTTACATTTGGAAATATGGACAGCGGTGCACAAAAACCGAAGCTTAGGAGATTGGCGTTTCTCAATTTTGAGATGCCTCAAACCCTTGATGCACATACCATAATCCGTTAGGAATATCGCTCAATCCAACTTTGGCAAGACACAAACACCCGGCTATGTGAATGGTGCCGAGTTACTCATCATCATGATTGACTTCCCAAAACCTATTTTCCTACACTTTGAATTCAAATAATTGCTTTCATGGCCCTCCCACATCAAATATGCAAAAATCAACTCTTCCTAAATCCCGGATAAGTAAAGGAGGCAAATATTTTTATTGAGGGGCTAAGTGATCAAAGAAAGAATCAAGAAAATCGAGGTGCCTTAATCATCTCATAAAGAAGTATAAGAACTTATATTGTGATTTCAACCTTCATTCCTCAATATGATTTAGATAAAACTTTCACATTATGAAACTTGCAAGAAAGATTAAACAACATACTCAATTTCTTCACAATTCATAATTCAATTCAAGCATACAAAAGTCATCAAAAACTCATTCCACAAGTAGATTCATCATAGAAATCATCTCTAATCCTAGAAGCACAATAATTTCAAAATTTTCAAAAATTTTATGGGATTTTTAAATCTTTTCAATGCAATGCAATAATGAAACGTGTGACAAATAAATGAAAGATGCAAGTGTTCATGGAATAAAAAGCAAGCAAGTGTATCGAGTTATTACAAACGAGAGTCACACCCCATCCCATACTTAACATACACATTGCCCTCAATGTTCAAGAAAAAATAAAGAAAAGAAAAGAAATAAAGAAAACTCACTAATGTTGTTAGAGTGGCTCAAAACATCCATCAACGATCACTATGAAGGAGGTGGCGGATATGGGAAAGAGTCGGAGCTGAAGGGACGCCCAAACTGTTGACGGTATACGTCACGTAAGATCCTAGTGTTCTCATATCGCTCCACATCATGCGCCTGCTGGTGGATCTCCAAGTCTCCTACCTCCTGGAAAGGTCGGTCGCCCATGCCAGCTGCTGCTCATACCATGTGGGAGGCTGCTGTAACCACTCCGGCTGCTGCTGTTGAATAGGCGTCGGTGCAACTGGTGGCTGATCATACCAAGGAGGTGGAACTCCCATCCATGATGGATGTTGTCCATACCAAGTGGGAGGGGCATCCATCCATGTTGGGCGCTCGCTAACGCTAGCCCGGCGTGAGGAAGAAGAACCGGAAGGCCTCGGCTGGTAAGTAGACCTCCTAGTTGGCTCCGAAATGTCCGTTGGCTGCTCCGGGAATGAGCCAAAGTACTGCTCATCCCCTCCTGCATCCGGATAGTCTCCTCCTCCCATCTCCTCATCATCATCATCAACTGAAACCTCAACTGGAACCTCATCAGGCACATATGGAGGAGCTACTAATCTATTGGCATGCATCGGGACAAAGGTCTCCTTCCAATTACGGCGGCCAAGCATGAGAGAGTACTCTAGGAGCCATGGAATGCCTCTACCACCTCTTTCCTCCCAAGGCATGGCTGCGGTAGGTGCAACACGGTGGCGAGGAAAGATAAGTCCTCTAGTCATGAGCCCATTGAGACCCAAAGGTCTCGCAGCTATCCTAGTGCAACCGGAATAGTCAATGCCCAGCTGGTTGGCAATGTGAGTCACCATACCTCCATATCCTATATTCCCGGCCGATTTGTTCTTCACCTTACTAAGGGTGGAGGCAAGCAAAGTGGCACAATCCGCGGGATTACCGGTAAGCATGCAATAGAGGATGAAGAGCTCATCGGCTCTGATCTTTTGGGGTGTTTTGGTTCTGGGGAAGAGGCATTCCGATAGGATCCTATGAGCTATCTTGGTGGCTAAATGGTATATGTGCTTAGCCTTAGTATCGGCCGGTTTCCAACGGTCCTCGGAAGCATAAATCATGGCTATCTCTCTCCAAAAGTCTTTAGCATTCACTCCCCTAGGAAAACTTCCATTGAAGCTCTCATGAAACCCAAAGAAGGTTCCAAATTGCATTATGGAGAACTCGTAGTTACGCTCCCCTAGGAAACCTTCCATTGAACCACGGCCGTGGAACTCAAGAACAGGCCGTGGAAAAGGTTGTCGACGAAGTTTCTCGCAACTCTAAGAGTCCAATCTGTTTTGGTTCAATCTATCATTATCTAAGCCATAACTATCAACCCTTCACCTTAGAATTGCTAAAGGGTTTTAGCCAATAACCATCATCATTGAATCAAATATCAAATATAAAAGAGAAAAAGGTAAAACCCTCGAAAACTCAATAACAATCGAAATCAATCTCAAATCCGAACAACCAAAGTATGTGTTTCATGAATGCGGAATACGGAATAGAAATCCTCACAACAATCTTATGGAACAACGAAGAACGAGATGTCAATCCGTATTCTATCGAAACCCTAAGATAATTTCAAAGTACACAATCTTCAAATCGCGTCTTTCTCAGAATCTTCCCAAGCAACGATCCAATGTCTCTCTCTTCGGGTATAAACCGCCGTAAATGCAAGCATATGAGACCGGCTGCAAAGTCTAAATGAAGATCCTATTTTCTCCCTCCTTCAGCCTTCTAATAGGGAAAAATAGGGTTACGAGAAAGCCCAATAACCGTCGCTGACGTGGCGAATATGACATGTGGCAACGTCATGGAAATCACGGTCATGTGCAATAAACCACGTTCATGGTTTAGGGCGTGGAACTTTCTGATGTTCTCCAAAATCACTTTCCACGAACTCAATGCATAACCACGATCGTGGTTTAGGTCGTGGAACTCAAAAGCCTTTGTGAAAGCCTTCGTTTCGTGAATTTCTCAAATCATGCTCCTTCCTTAACTTCTCCAAAGCATCTCCTTGACATCTAGCATGGTCTAATACTCCATTCCCTTCATATATGCTCCAATTCAAGCCCTTATTCACCTATAAACATAACAAAGCTTGTGTAGATCTCTATATCGACAAAATAGGTGAATGTGCTCATAAATGCTTCAAACTCATATCCATGTACACATCTAGAAGGGAAAAACAATCAAAACAAGTGCCTAAAATATAGTCATATTTCATGATATCACTTCGCGATGTGGACTACTCCCCCTCTCACTTTTCCGAGGCTATGAGGGTCTTTGATCACGCCTTACGTTGTTCGGTCGAGCAGATTGTTACCGCGAGAGGGGATGGATTTGGCCCTCTTCAGTGGCGTCTTTCTACTTTACCGGTAAGCGACGGAGGGCTTGACATTCTTTCTTGTGCTGATACTCTGCACTTTGCCTTCCTGGCTTCGAGATGTCAGACCCGTGACTTGCAGGATCAGATCTTGAGTCGTTCTAGTGTTTCAGGCGATGGTGTTGCTTTTGAGATTGTTGTTGCTAGTTGGGTCAATTTCTGTAAAGACTACGACTTGGAAATGAGTGTGATGTGCCCAGTCCCGCATTTAATGAAGAAACTGGCTGGTGGTTATTACAGTATCGTATATAAGTGTTTTCTGAGAGACTTTGACCTTTCGATTAGGCAGAAGGCCTTAGTTGAAAACCTGAGGTTACCCTTGGCTCAACAGTGGCTTAAAGCGGCCCCAGATTCTGGTCTTGGTCAAGTTATGAACCCGGCCACCTTCCGGACCGTTGTCAAGTACCGCCTTCGCATTGAGATATTTAGAGAGGGTTCCAAGTGCCCTGCTTGTGAGAAAGGTATTGTGGACGCTTGGGGTGACCATGCTCTTGCTTGTGCAGCGCAAGTTGGTATTAAGCACCGGCATAACATGGTCTGTGATGTCATTTTTTATGAGTGTCTTAAGGTTGGGATTTCTGTTCGAAAGGAAGTCAATACTGGTATGGTTGATGGTGGTGGTGGGGAGCTGCGCCCCGCCGACGTCCTTTTCTATAATTGGTTTTAGGGCAAAGACACATGTGTCGACATCACTGGTACTTCTCCTTTCTCTTCATCTAGCCTTTCTAGTTTCATCCCAGGTAAAGTTGTGAGGGTCGCTGCTGATAATAAGAGAAAGAAGTATGCGGACGTTTGTAGCTCCAAGGGATATCATTTTCTTCCATTTTCCTTTTCCACGTTTGGTGATTTGGGTGATGACGCGGTGGAGCTACTTAGAAGATTGGGCTCGATTGCTAAAGAGCTACCCTGATATAGTAGGAGTACTTGCTTTATTTTGATTAGGATTGCGTTTACCATTCAAAAGGGTTGCGGAGCCCAACTTGTTAGTCGGCTCCCTTCCACCGGCGTGTAATGTGTTTTCCTTCGATATAATAATAATAATAATAATAATAATAATAATAATAATAATAATAATAATAATAATAATAATAATAATAATAATAATAATAATAATAATAATAATAATAATAATAATAATAATAATAATAATAATAATAACAATAATAACAATAATAATAATAATAATAATAATAATAATAATAATAATTTAGGTTACAAATAATTAACTTCCTGACTCACTGCAAATTTTCACTTACTTGAAGTTAAAGGAACAACTAGCTTCCAAAAACAAAATGTATCTTCTGCGTTCAGAAATGTCAGCATGAATAATTTCTTATTGATGAAATCTTTTTGTCAATCTAATTTTAATGCTCAGATTTACAACCATTATAATACTTCCATTGTTTATATACGTACTCGTAATAAATATAGGACGGGCAAGGCGAACTGCCCTCACCTATCTACTTAATTTCGCCTGCCATTCTCATATCAGTGAACCAACAATTGGGACCTTTTGAAATATAACTCGCTTTGCCAAAACCCACATCGCTCAAAAGTTGTTATCGCTCCAATGCTCGTCATAGATGATCTACTAAACGTCGTTTCCCGCATGCGATGTAAATGGCGATGAAGTCATGGAAATGAGTACAACCTTTAATCCCGAGCGGGTACGTGAATGAGCACATTATCCTAAACAGAATAAGGACGGGTGTCTCACTCTCCGGACCGAATCTGCCCCGTTGGTATATATCCACCCTGCAATATGAAAGTCGGGTCGATCACCCATCAAACCGGGTTTGAAACATGTGATTCTTTTTCGTGTTGTCTTTGGGAAACGGCGAAACTGAAAGGAAAGTTTTTACTGAGCTACGTTACTGACGTTGAGAATGTTTGAATGAATAATATATAATCATGTGAAACATCTGCCCTGTAGCTAGCTAGCTACCAATCTTCCACTACATGTGATGATTGGGTAAGAGTTATAGCCATGGATCTGTGATAAGGGTTCGGTATGGGAATTCTGCATATACAATTTAATGCAATTAGAGTATATGGACAAAATATATTCAATTCAAGATCTTATGCAGAATAAGTTCAATTTTTTTATTAATTAAAAATAATGACCATACACATGCATTTCCAGAGCTCGATCATGCTTATACAATCTCCTCTTTATGTATCTAATCACCAAATCTTGAAATAAATATGTAAAAAAAAACCCTTAATCACAGTCTTTCACTGGATGGATCATCGAACAATGCAATTTTGAATACTGAAATGATCAAGCGTAGCCACAGAATCCATGCTCACACGGGACCCCGGGAGGGCACCTATGGTGGCACATGCCGCAGTGCATGGGGTTGCGCATGATGTCGGTGCACCTGCCGTGGCAGCAGAACAGGCCGAAGGGGCAGTGGTGGCCGCAGAAACCGCAGTGATTGGTGTCCGAGAAGACATCACGGCACCGGCCGTTGCAGCACCATAGTAGGGCATTGCCGGCATTTGCGGAAACGCCCTCGCAGACGTTGAACCCGTGTTCGTGGTGACTTGTGCTGCATTTCGTGTCCTTTCTTATTCTCTTCGTGAAGATCCGGCTTCGGCTTCTCATGGTCGAGGTTGGAGAATCGATTACGTACTCGTCGAGGGAGTCGAGTTCGTCGAAGGAGATGGCGGTTGGAGGGTGGAGGATAAGGAGGAGGATGGAGAGGAGGGTAGTGCATTGAAGGAAAATACTTGCCATGTTTTGTGTGTGTGGAGAGTAGCTAGGGTTTAGAGAGTCTAGTTGCATCCATAATGCATTTGTTGTGTTATATATATAGAAGAGTGTAATGAAAGGAAAATCATTTTCAACGTACATAAATAAGTGAATGGGAACTCGATTGATGCACTTTTTTTTGTAATTTTTGCAAGCTTTGACTAGATTAACATTTGGGAAATATGATTGATTTTTATATATTGTGTAGTGACAAGTATTAGTAATTAATGTGCAATCGGTCCGGATCGATCTATTTCACACATTCACTGATATAACTGATTATATGAAACGGTTCATAGACCAGACTGAATGGGATCCAAACGGTCTTGTTCATCACAATCCGATACGCTATAATTTAAATAAATATTTTATTTGGATTAAATACCGTCCGGTTTTCAAAAAATAATGTTAAACATAAACAACTGTCCGAATCGAACCGAAACAATACTTTTTAGTACAAGATCGTAATATCATTGACCGGGACTAAACCCAGACCGGATCGGGTAATTACGGTCTATAATCAAACCGGACTGCAATTTCCGGTCCGAATCTGTACAATCCTATTAGGTACGGTAATTCCAATATATGCAACCTTTTAGCTGATATCTAAGTATTGAAATAGGTTAAGGGTAGTTTGGATTTAACCGGCCAATATTAATTTTAACTCGGATTACTTCGTAGTTCTATTTTGAGGAGATATTACCGATATCAATTTTGCTGGGTACAAATATCCTCACGTCAACACTTAAATAGTCTATTTTAGTACCCGACGGTAGTAGTTTTGCAAGTCAAGGGTGACTCCTTTAGTGAGGCTGGTGCTTTGTGTTCAGGTTAGCAAGGAATCCACAATTATGTATTGAAGATTCAAACTTCAATCCTCTAACACCACATATCCTCACGTCAACACTTAAATAGTCTATTTTAGTATATTTATATTAAATAATTCAGTTCTACAATATTCAACCTCAGTATAAATTGATTTTATTGTAAATGAAAATAATCGAACACATCATCAAAATACATTTGACGGCTCTAAATTGTATTGTCATCGACTATATTGTCATTCATTATAATATCAACAACTTAATTATCATCAATTTATTGTTATGAATCATAAGTTATAAAAAAAAATTTTCAAAAAAATAGAGGGTCAATAACTAAAAACAAAAAAAGTCCGCGATTATTTGAAAAAATTAATCCTCAGAAAGATCGTGAAAGAAAATTTGAAATTTATTTGTGAAGCATGTTCATAATATTTTCTTTATTTTTAAACATTATATATATTTATAAAGGCTATTTTTATTTTGTCCAAAAACCTCTAATATATTAGGACCGTTAAGAGTATAAACCTGACACACGCGTGAAAGTTACGGTTGATGTGATGGTCTCGAAAACAATGTAGTTATAAAACCCAATCATATAATTGTACAACAAAATTTTGCATTCTTAATTATCTTTCAAAAAAATATATTTTGGAAGATTCCGTTTGGTGCCCTTAAGGTTTGTTATTTTTGGTTGGTGATCACCAAGTTTTATATTTTCGTTTGGTGCCCTTTGGGTATAGTTTTATTCCGATCCATGTTCCGTTTCTTCCAAACCGTTAGTGTAACAGTCAAAAATCGAAGATGACCTAATCGAGAATTATAAGGAATTAAATCCGTTTTAACACGAGATACCTCTCAAGGTAACTTGCTCCTAGATGATATTGCAACCCGATGTTATTTGGAGCATTTGGGAGCTTCAATTAATAAAAATACAGTTGAGAAAAATGATCAGGACATCGGACATGTCCTAGATATGAAAAAACATGAAAAGGCAAAACGGCCAAAAGAGTCGCTATTTCGTTTCTTAGCGGCTAAGAAAGATTGCTTAGGAATACACGTTTTTCGAGGCAGTTGCGGAATAATTATCCATACAATATTTCAGATTTATTATTCCAATTTCGAGAAGTTTGGAGAAGGGGTCTTGAACCGCTTTTTCGGATCGGTGAAAGGATAATTATTGATTCCACTAAAGGATAAACATCGATCCACTAAAGGATAATTATCGTCTTCGCTATAAATAGCAGAAATAACGTTTATTAATTCATTTCCTTTCACGTTTCCTCGTAAAAGCTCTGATTTCTCTCAGCCTTCAAACTCAGATCTACTCTCCGTTTCTAATCCGATTTCAAATCCGTTTGAGTTTTTGGATTCCTCTCTTCATTCTCTTCATTTTGGTACCGAGTTTCTACATTTCCGAGCAAGGGAAGGCCTGGTCGAGCATATATGATACTAGGGAGGTTCCGTCGCTCAGATTCCGGTGAATTTGATGGTGTCCGAGCGTAGCATGCGTCGTTGTGATTCCGAATCTTCTTTCGGATCGTCAATTGGGTTAGTAACGAATAAGTTATGAATTTATTCGTTTTCCGTATTGCGATTTGGCATAAATTGACCTTAGTCTTGTCAAAATGGATAATTGGAAATTCCATTATGCTCGTTACTTTATTCTGGTGATTATGGACTGTTTGTTTGATGAGATTTGATGACAGGTGGGTTCGGAAATTGCTTGCGAGCAAAACGTTGTTCTGACGAAATTTAATTAATTAACTAAAGGTTAATTAATTTAATTGGGATTCTAGAAAATGCTATAAGCTAATTAAATTCAAAGGAATGAATTTAACTGGTGTTTGAAGCGAGAAGTTTAATACGAGGAATATGATATTCTCAGTAGGTGTTGTTGAAGGTTTTGTTTAACTATAGCTTAGTTGTTTTGTGAGCGTATCCAAGCACGATAAAGGAGGATAGTCCGAGTGGAAAACGGACTCAATAGTTGGTTTGCGAGGTTTTATTGTTCTTACCTGCGAGGTAAGTGTATATGAATTACACTTGCTTAATATATGTTATGTATTTAATATGCTATGATTTTATGCATGCTTGAGTGTATATATCTGTTTGTTATGATTGTATGCATGCTTATATGTATATGAGTGAAATGATGATGATGACTTGATATGATTTATGAATGCATGCATGAGGTACATGAGATGATAATGGAAAGAATATGATGAAAGAATATGATGAAAGCATGAAACTGAGTTATGATATGAAAGTGATAATACAGGATGGTAATTAATTAATTAATTAATTAGCCCAATTGGGTCTCGCATGGGTTTCCGGGGGACGAGGTCGCTACGTGATCTACAGGGGGCCTCAGAGGTCGCTACCTGATCTACAGGGGGCCTCAAGATAAGAAAAACAGCCAGAGGTCGCTACCTGATCTACAGGGGGCCTCAAGATAAGAAAAATAGTCCAAGATCGCAACCTGATCTACAAGGGGTCTTAGGACAAGATGGCCGAGGTCGCTACCTGATCTACAGGGGGCCTAGGACGCTATCGGGTTGGCCAACCGAAAGAAAAAAAAAGAAAGAAAGAAAAGAAATACGAAAGCACATGAGAAAATATATCGTACGATCAGTTGGGGCTAGTTAGTTAATTATCACCTATGCATCGATGCGATCGAGTCTAGCATGTTATGTGTTATGTTATGATTATTTTTATGTGATGAGATGATATGTTTATATGTGATGTGTGATAACATGCTTGAATGTTTATGTGAAATGTGATATGAATGGTTGTGGAATTATATGTGAATGTGGATATGTATGTGTGCTTTGAAATGTGAGGAAGGGTATAGAGTGTCCTTTGGGGACGGGATATTAGATACTTATATATATTGGGAGAGTGCGATTTGTATACCCTTACTGAGCGTGTGGCTCATTGTTGTTATATCCACATATTTTTTTTCAGCTACTCAGACTCGACCTGATCAAGGCAAGGACGTTGGACCCAACACCTGAATTTGAGATCATATCAGGTGGGCTGTTATGGGATGCTACCGCCTAGGATGTTTTGCATGGTTTTAAAACAGTTGTGTTTTGGTTAAACGGATTTTATGACGTATGTTAGTATGTATATATGTTGTGAATATGGTTGTAAGATAAAGTTTTAAAAATTTACGTTTTCCGCTTTTCCGCTTATTGTTTTATACAGGGTTAATTAATTGATAATCAACTAGAAATGAAACAGGTGTCACAGTTAGTTTGGGCAAAATTTTGTCCGTTTGTTAAAAAATACAATGAAAAGAAAAACATTGATAAAAACACACGTGTTGCCTTCTTTGTTGGAGAGAATACGAAGACGAACATTCGTTATCTGTTCAAAGAAAATGGTCGGGGAAGAGAGACATGAAGATCCAAGAGAAGTCCATCGAACCAGATGACCTCACTAGTAGTCATGGACATGGCTCTATATTCACATTCAGCGGAAGACTTGCTAACTGTCTACTTTTTCTTAGTTTTCCAGGAAACAAGGGACTTGCCAAGGAACAGGCAATATCCAGTAATAGAGCGGCAAGAGAATGGGCAGGAGCCCTAGTCAACATCATTGTAAGCAACAAGAGAGAGACTAGATTGCTTTGGATAAGCAAAAGCATAGTCTAGAGTACCTTTGAGATAGCGTAATAAATACGTGGCAACATGCCAATGAGGGACACGGGGCTGACTAGAAACTGGCTAAGCTGCTAGATAGTGTAAGCAATATTAGACTGAGTGAGTGAGAGATAAGTAGACGACCAATCAGGCGTTTTTAAGCTTCTAGAACATGAAAAAGATTGCCTGAAGTTAGGGAAAGGTAAGTGTTGCGTTGCATGGCAAAATTTGTGGCCTTGCATGTGAGCATTTGAGTGTCATGCAAAATATCATGTGTATACATCCTCTGATTGATGAGTAAACCAGATTGATCATGAGTGATCTCCATACCAAGAAAGAAGCATGCAGGGCCAATATCTTTGATGGTGAAAGCAGTGTCACGAGACTACTTGAGAGATATAATATCAGAGGGAATGTTGCTAGTGAGAAGTACATCACCGACATAGATCAATGCACCATTGATGCCAAAAGGAGAGTGCTTGACAAATAAGGAATAATCCTAACGAGATTGAACAAAATCAAGCTGAAGGAGATGCTTGGTAGTCTCAATATTCCACTGTCTACTAGCTTGCTTAAGTCCATAGAGACACTTTTAAGTCGATACACATGGTTAAGTGGAGCTTTGGTGTAGCCTTGAGGAGGTAGCATAAAAATGTCTTCATCAAGAAAACCATGGAGGAAGGCCTTATTAATGTCGAGTTGATGAAGAGGTCATTCTCTAGCAGCTGCTAAGGCCAGGATCACACGAATTGTTACAAATTTGGCGGCTGGAGAGAAGGTATGCTTATATTCTTTATCTTTGATTTGGTTGTAGCCTTTAGCAACCAAGCGTTCTTTATAACGTTCAATGTTACCATCTGCCTTATATTTCAACTTATAAACCCACTTAGAACCTATTGTAGTTTTCTAGAAGGGGAAGGATGTTCCAAGTATAATTGAGTTCAAGGGCTTTAGTTTCAGTGGTCATAGTTGCAACCCATAGAGGAGAATCTTTAGTATGAGAGTAGCTAGAAGGTTCAAAGGAATTTATGACATTGCAAAAGGCATGAACAAAGTCAGGTGCATGAGAAGGGAGATCAAAATGAGCTACAAAGGCCATGGAATTGCATGCATAATCCTGAAGGTATGAAGGTCGTGTTATGGTCCGGGCAGGATGAATGGATGGTATGAGGGACGGTGGAGAAATAATTACTGGAGGTGGAGAAATAGTTAAAGGAGAGGAAGAAGAAGAAGTAGGAGAAGTGAAGGGAACATGTATAGGATTGGCAAAGGAATCAGGAGATGGTGCAGGGGTAGAGGAAGGAGAGGGAGAATTATAACACCCCAAGTTCTGGGAACTCGAAGCGCTACGGGCTAAGACCGCACAATAGGTCATGACCCTCAGAGTAGCAACAACAAACGGATCCCGTCCTATAATGTACGGGAACCCCGGCTGACCACATCATCCGAATTACTCAGCAGCATCCTGAACCTGCAAAACATCTGCAACAACGGTATAAACCGCTAGCTAACATTCTAGATACTAGCAAGAGCGTAAAGGCACAAACACACATAAGGTAAAGAAAACACATAGCATGCTTACACACAACCGGTTATTATCTTCTTAAGGTTATCCATTACCAATCCAACTTCTTTTGTCACATGAGAATCTCCCGAAACTCGCCTCCGCTTCCGTCTACCAATAGGAATAGATCAGTACTATCCGTTACCTACGAGCCTGGGTTGCAAGAGCACATTCTAGTCTCCTGTAGAACTAAACAAGTGGTCACTGCCCGGTTATAATACACTTGGGCCGGTTAAGGTTATAAAGGGTGAATCCTATTCCGGTTATCCGTTATAAACATGAATAAACAACACAAACAAGCCAATACAATCCAACTAATACGCGGAATGAAGCTAAGTAAGTCCAAGGGACTTACCTCACTCGAAGGTAACTCAAAGATCAACGAACAACTCAGGAACAACTCAGTTTTCCTCAGGAAAGGAGCAACGAAAGCCTGTTCACACAAACATCACGAATCAAGAATGAAACGGTTGCTAGAAGTCTATAACTTCTAGTCTCAATGATCTCTAAGAGATCTCCACAAGCTAAGGGCTCAACCGTAGTCTAACAACATACTCCGGGAACAAGGAACATCCATAAGGATTAAGGAAAGGAACGAGGAAAGCAAGGAAGGAACCAACTCACAAGAACGGGAGTTACTGCAGAGGAAACCACAGGGGCGGCTGGACGAGGCATAGGAGCGGATGGCCGCGGGGGCGGGGATGTGCAGGCGCGGGAGCGGCTGCGTGACAAAAAGCGCTGTCGGCTTTCTCTTCGACATAACTCACAACAACACGTCAAGACTCAACTCCAGAGAGCCTGAGAACAACGATACATCAACAACAAGAAGCCAACATCAAGGTTCAAACTTGATTTTTGGAGAAGAAGAAAATAAGAGAAGAAGAAGAAAATGAAAAGAAAGAAGGAAGCATGCTACAGTACATGAACGTAAAGAAGAACAAAGAATGATGAACTTACACGTTCAACAAGATCACAGGGAAGCAAGGGAACGGCTGCAGTTCTTAGGGTTGAAGACGAATGCAAGAAACGGGAAAAAGGAGGAAAATGTGGGAATATATAGAGACGGGCTGGAAAGATAGAAGGAAGGACATTTAGGGTTAGGAAGAAGATAAGGAACCCGTCCCATAGGATAGAATATCGGGTATTTTATCTATGGAAGGAAGATAAAACGAACGAAAGAAGATCGGGCGCGATCTATCATCAGCCGCACGGGCGGCTGACCCTGCCGCGGGTGCGGCTTGCCGTAGGGCGGCACACTTCACCGCGGGGGCAGTGAAGGCAAAAGACTGGGGTCTTACATCAATCCCCCTAAAAAGAAGTTTCGTCCCGAAAGTTACAAAAGCCCAACGATCACAACAACACACAGAAACCGAGCTGAACTCATATATTCCCACTCGGGGCACGTAGCTCAAAACGTCACAAAAAGCGTACGCAACGCACAAAGGGAAAAACTGAAACTAAACGACTACGCTAAAGGTGCATCAAGCTCAGCGTAAAACTCCGGATAGTTCCTCTGGATACTATCCTTTGTCTCCTAAGTTGCCTCATCAACTCCTCGCATCGACCATTGTATCTTCATCATCGGTATGTCCGTCGAACGCAAGCGTCTCGTACTACGCTCCAAGACAGCCACCAGGTGCTCTACGAACATGTGGGCTGGCTCGATCACTAGATCCTCATGACTGACAATGTGTCTTGGGTCTGGTATGTACTCCCGTAGTTGAGACACATGAAAGACTGGGTGAACACCCTCAAGTCTCGGTGGCAAAGCAAGTGTGTATGCTGCCTCTCCAACTCGTTCAAGAATCTCAAACGATACGACGTATCAGGGACTCAACTTCCCCTTGACACCGAAACGTCTGACGCCTCGTGTCGGGGATACTCTCAACTAAACATGAGCTCCAAATCTGAACTCCAGAGGTCTGCGCCTCTTATCTACATAAGACTTTTGTCGACTCTGTGCTGCTAACATCCGCTCTCGGATCACTGCTACTCGAGCCATGTCATCCTGAATCTGCTCAGGTTCTACTCCGCTAGCACTAGGCTCGTTCCAACACAACGGTGTACGGCATCTCTGTCCGTATAAAGCCTCATAATGAGCCATCCTTGTAACACCCCGAATCCGCAGGACTTGGGATGCCACATTGGGCTAAAATCTCACAGTGGATCCTGACCCTAGCCTGAGAACAAGTTCACTGGACCTTACAACATGGCACCGACATATATAAAACAAATACACAAAACTGTACATCAAAAGGTATAGAAGATTATAGCCGAGTATAAAACATCGCCCTCACACAGGAGGTATACAAAGCATCATCCTCACGTAGGAGGTATATAAAATATCCCCAAAACCATCACCACCTAATGTACGAGAGTCCTCGGCCTATCACTCTGCCAGATCACTCAACAGCTCGCCTATCCTGTAGGGCATCTACAACATGGTAATAAACCATTAGCTAACCATACATATATAAGGTAATGCATAAGCACAAACACAATCATGGAAAGATAAACACATCAAGATGCTATCACACATTTACCCATTTATTATCTTTGTATAATAATCATTCACTCAACTCGTATATATATATATATATATATATATATATATATATATATATATATATATATATATATATATATATATATATATATATATATATATATATATATATATATATATATATATATATATATATAT
>BSUD01000006.1:29715720-29749539 GCA_033239045.1 Fagopyrum esculentum
TGAGGATCTCGATAATATATATATATATATATATATATATATATATATATATATATATATATATATATATATATATATATATATATATATATATATATATATATATATATATATATATATATATATATATATATATATATAGATAGATAGATAGATAGATAGATAGATAGATAGATAGATAGATAGATAGATAGATAGATAGATAGATAGATAGATAGATAGATAGATAGATAGATAGATAGATAGATAGATAGATAGATAGATAGATAGATAGATAGATGAAAATATGTGACACGACGACCGATACATCCTCGCCTCTGAGCCTGATAGCCAGTTGTACGAGTATCGGTCAAACAATCCGTGTACCCTATGGGAGTGGATTGCGCTCTTCCTGTAAAGCAAGTCTGGCCTGACATCAGAGAACCTCCCAGACTCCACGGCGGGATGAAAGGGAAAGGTTATCACAGCCATGCAACGGGGCAATCAATAAAACATAGGTCGGTATAAACAACATCTCATGCTATCATAACAAACATATAACGCACACACCACTCATCCAAACACCCAATATAGGGATGGTAGCTAAGTAATTCCTACGGACTTAACTCAACCTCGTACAATCACAACCACGATCAACCTCCGATCCTGAGAGACATTGCCTAATAACAAGGCATAAAGAGATATCAATACTCCTATCAATCAAAAAGGTCACACCTAGACCCAAGGGATCCATAAGGATCATACTCAATCTATAAACCTCACAACCAACTAAACCTCAATATCTCAACGTAACTCACAATGCCTCAAATCTCAAGGTAGTATCTAATCAACATTCCTCAATCTCAATTCTAATCCTAATTTAATTAATTAAACTTTCATTAATTAATTAAATTTTGTCAGAATAACGTTTTGCCCGCAGGCAATTTCTAAACCCACTTGTCCATTTTGACAAGCCTAAAGTCAATTTAGGCCAAATCGTAGTACGGAAAACGAATAAATTCATAACTTATTCGTTATAACTAACCCGATTGACGATCTGAAAGAAGATTCAGAATCACAACGACGCAGGCTACGCATGGACAATATCAAATGCACCGGAATCTGAGCGATGAAACCTTCCTGGTGACATATATGCTCGACCAGCCCTCCATATACTTGGAAATGCAGAAACTCGGTACCGATATGAAGAGAATGAAGAGAGGAATCCATAAACTCAAACAGAATTGAAATCGGATTAGAAACGGAGAGTAGATATGAGTTTGAAAGTTGAGAGAAATCAGAGCTTTTACGAGGAAACGTGAAAGGAAATTGAATTAATAAAGGGTTTTCTGCTATTTATAGTGAAGACGATAATTATCCTTTAGCGAAGTCGATAATTATCATTTAACCGATCCAAAGGCGGGTCGAACTTCCTTCTCCAAACTTCTCGAGATTGGAATAATAAATGTTGAATATTGTAGGGATAGTTATTCCACAATTGTCTCGGAAAACGTGTATTCCTAAGCTGTCTCTCTTAGCCGTTAAGAAACGAAATAGCGACTCTTTTGGCCGTTTTGCCTCTCCATGTAATTTAATATCTAGGACATATCCGATGTCCTAATCATTTCTCTCAACTGCATTTTTATTAATTGGAAATGCTTCAAATAACACCGGAGGGTAAAAATAATTATCCGGGGAAAAAGTAAAAATTTTCCCAAACGTCCAAAATTACGTCAGGAACATGACGGTGGGACTCATACTCATCACTTGCGAAATCTTTGCGAGTTATATGTCAATTACTATCAACGATTAAGTTAATCAATATTAATTAGAATTCGGAAATCCTATCTATTACAATCCTGATCGATGTGTGCCAACTGTTGTTATACGAAAACTCTACTAAGGGGAGGTGATGTGGCCACACCTATCCCCAGTCTAACACGCAGGCTCTCAACATGTCCTCCAGAGTCTAGATGGTCCCCTCAGACTGGCCATCAGTCTGAGGATGATAAGTTGTCGTAAACTGCAGACTCGTACCTAGGGCTGCATGAACCTGCTGCAAGAATTTGGATGTGAACCTTCCGTCACTATCCGAGACTATAGTCTTAGGTAGTCCATAAAGTCTCACTATCTGTCTCGTAAACTCCTCTGCCAATCGACTCACCGGCCACATTTCCTTGTTCGGAATGCAACGTGAGGTCTTCGTCAGTCGATCTACTATGACCCAGATAGAATCAAAGCCTCGACTCGGTCTCAAACCAGCAACGAAATCCATAGAGATGTCTTCCCACTTCCACTGAGGGATGGGAAGTGGGTGTAGCTCGCCTACTGGTCTATGATGCTCGATCTTGACCTGCTGACAGGTCGCACACTGAGCTATATATCTCGTGACATCAAGCTTCAAACCTCCCCACCAGAAAGAGCGTCTGATATCCTGATACATCTTACTCGCGCCAGGCTACACTGAGTAAGGTGAAGAGTGAGCCTCCTGAAGGATCCTCTCTCTCAAATCTCGATCTGAAGGCACACAAACACGCTCCTGGCGTCTCAAAACTCCATCAGCACCAACTGCAAATTGTGCTACCTCTCCTCGAGACATCCGGTCTCAGATCTGCGTCAAAGTTGAACAACTCTCTTGCTTCTGTCGGATTTCGGCCAACAAATCAAGTACTATCTCCAAGGTGGATAACTGGGTGTCGGAATCTGGAAAGTGGATATCCATCTCCAGCCATGCTAAATCTCGCTGTAACTGTGGCTCAGCTATCAGCCTAGCGATTGCCATCTCTCGGGAAGTCTTCCTACTAACGACATCTGCTACCACGTTAGCCATCCCCGGGTGGTATAAGATCTCAAGATCGAAGTCCTTGACCAACTCTAACCATCAGCGCTAGCGGTTATTCAACTCCCGCTGGGTGAATATGTACTTCAGACTCTTATGGTTTGTGAATATATGTAGCTCCGTACAAATAATGTCTCCAAATCTTCAAAGCATGAACCATAACAACCAACTCAAGGTCATGGGTAGGGTAATTCTCCTTGTACGTCTTCAGCTGTCTAGACGCGTAAGCAATCACCTTATCCCTCTGCATCAAAACACATCCCAAGCCCAGCTTGGATGCGTCGCTGTAAACCACAAAATCCTCAATGCCCTCTAGCTGAGCTAGGATAGGAGCAGAGGTCAACCTCTTCTTCAGCTCCTCGAAGCTATGCAGGCACGGCTCGGACCATACGAACCTCGTAGATTTCCGCAACAAGGAAGTGAGCGGTCGGGCAATAACTGAAAAGCCCTCAACAAAACGTCGGTAGTAGCCTGCCAATCCTAAGAAGCTGCGAACCTCCTTGACATTCTTAGGTGGCGGCCAAGATGCTACTGACTCGATATTTTCCGGATCTACCTTGATCCCTTCAGTTGAAACAATGTGGCCAAGGAATGCTACCTCGGACATCCAAAACTCGCACTTAGAGAGTTTGGCGTAGAGCTCTCTATCCTGTAAGACCTGAAGAACAATCTTCAAATGTCTTGCATGCTCCTCTCTACTGCGAGAGGAAACCAGAATGTTGTCTATGAAGACAACTACAAGCTGGTCAAGGAAGTCGATGAAGATGTTGTTCATCAACTCCATGAAGACTGCGGGCGCATTCGTAAGCCCGAATGGCATCACTACAAACTCGTAGTGTCCATATCTTTTCTGAAATGCCGTCTTGGCTATGTCCTACTCTCTCACCCTCAGCTGGTCATATCCAAATCTCATATCGATCCTCGAAAACACTGAAGCTCCATGCAGCTGAAATAAGAGATCATCGATACGGGGCAATGGGTACTTGCTCTTGATCGTCACCTTGTTCAGCTCTCGGTAGTCGATACATAACCTCATCGACCCGTCCTTCTTCTTGACAAAGAGAACCGGTGCGCCCCAAGGAGATGCACTAGGGCGGATGAAGCCTTTCTCTGCTAACTCCTCGAGCTACTTCTTCAACTCAAGCATCTCAATAGGCGCCATACGATAAGGAGCCTTAGAGATCGGTCTTGTACCGGGCTCTAGATCAATGCCAAAGTCTGCACTCCTCTGTGGAGGTAAACCTGATGGCTCTCCAAAGACGTCAGCAAACTCGCAAGCTACTGGAATCTCCTCCAAGCCGGACTCGTACTATCCTTCATGGCATAGCACCAAAAAGCCTCGCAACCCTGACTGATAAGTCTCGCAGCTTGTACTACACTGATGACTCTATCAGTGTTCCCGAGATCCCATCCTCGGAAGATCTCAACATGGCATGGATTTGTATTTATTGTCACTGTCCTCTTGTCGATGTCCAAAACTGCTCGATGTCGATCCATCCAATCCATGCCCAGAATAACTTCTTCATGTACTAAGTACATGACGAAGAAGGCAGTTGACGATTCGCGACCTCCCAATCTAATAGGGCAATCGCGAACCTCTCGTGTACCTCGAATTTTACCCCTATGGGGTAATCCTATAAAGAAGGGTGTACCTTCTACAATAACTAAGGTCAATCTATCTACACATGCATTAGATATGAAAGAATGCGTAGCACCGGTATCGAAAAGAACTCTGACAGGAAAACCATTAATATGAATGATACTTGTGGCTATTGGCGTTGTCGGCTCTACAACACTCCTCAACTCATACACTCTGGTTGATGCATCTCTGGTGTCTGCATATCCACCAACATGTCCTCTACCCCTCCCCTGTCCCGGAGTGGAACCCTGAGGAGCGGTAGAACCAGAAACCCTCTAATGTTGCTAAAATTGAGATCTTTGTCCTCCTCCAACAACATTAGCAGGTGAAGAACCCTGTTGATATAACACCTTGCCCTAACGGCAAAACGCAGCTCTATGTCCAAGCTTGCCACAAGAAAAGCAAGTCACTGTTGGCTTCTTGCAATCGACTTGGATATGACCAGCTACTTCGCAGTTATTACACTACCGTCCTCTGTCAGAACTCTGCTGGAACCCAAAACGTCTTGGCGCCTGACTACGCCCAAAACCAGCTGCTCCAACTCCAACACTGGCTGATCCAGTCTTCTCTCTCTTCTCATGTTCTCTTTTTGAAAAACTCTCCTATGACCAATCGGTCTCTCATAAGCAGAAGCTCTATCATGATAAACCGTCAAAGAATCACAACGGAAACCAGCAAGATAAGAGTGAGTAGACTCTCTCAACCTCCGGGAGAAAAGGTAAACATGTTGATCCTCAAGTGGTGCAGACGTACCCAGCAAAGACAATTCATCCTGAAACGTGATGATAATCTCAACAATAGGCAAATCCTCGAATCCAACCTCAATGAAATCCTGAAGACGGTCCCTCCTCATAGTTGCAGGGCGGTAGCGATATCTGATCACCGTCTTCATCTGCTCATAACCGGTGACCTTACTTTGAACGGCCCTCCATCAAGAATAAGCCTGATCCTTCAGTAGTGTATGTGTTGTGTTGACTCGACATCCCTATGGGCAACCGATAGCCTCTATAGCAGAATCCAGTTGTCCTAGCCAATGCTCCACCTCCAATCTAGTCTTTCCCATGAAAGTGTGAACCTTCAGCTGGTCGAAAGCCTTCAACGAACTATCGGGCTTCGGTTTCCTCGCCTCAGTCAGCGCTCTAACAACCTCAACAACTCTAGCAGGCGGGGCAACAACATGCGAAACTCTCCGTGAAACCTCAGCTGATCTCGCGCGAACTGGCGGCACTGGTGCTGGTCCTCTAGTCTTGATAGCCTCCTCAGCTCTCTTCACATAGTTGCGATATGTAGAAGCTCCGATAGACAATCAAGCGGACTTTGTCGATGGCGCTCTCTGTGCTCCAAACCTAGCAGCGGTCTCGTTTCCAGCCTCAGGAACAACACATTTAACAACCTCTTTAGCAAACGCCTCAGCGATAGGCGGATCAGCAATTGGGGCTTGGCCCCGACCTCTAGCTAGTGGAGGTCTCCCTATACGTCATCATCCACGGACGGCAGGTAAAAGTGGTGGTCGACCCCTTCCTCGCTCTTTAGCAGCGGTAGCTCTAGTGCGTGCCATCTATTATAAGGATAGGTATGTAAGCCTACATATAGATATAAGGTCACGCTACAACTAAAGCACAAATCCAAGAAAAGTACATATAAAGGCCAACATATAAGAAAAAACACTACTGAGATCCGCCGAGGTAGTGGTGGTCGCCCGTACATCTATCCCAGACCGACAAGTTAAAACAAAACCCCCTTTTGAAAACATTAGACCCCTTTTGGGTTCTATTTATTTATCCATCCGACCTTTAGAACCTTTCGAGTGTCATTATTTCCAACCTAGAGTTCTGATACCATATTGTAACACCCCAAGTTTTGGGAACTCGAAGCGCTACGGGCTAGGACCACACAATGGGTCCTGACCCTCAGAATAGCAACATCAAACGGATCTTACAACAAGGCACATACGAATGAAAACCAAAACTCAATATAAAACCAAAGGTTTAAACAAAGGAAAACGTAAAAGACTCACAACCGAGTTCAAAACAAAAGAGAAACAACAAAAGAAACAGAAACCCGATCCCGTCCTATAATATACGGGAACCCCGGCTGACCACACCATCCGGATCACTCAGCAGCATCCTGAAACTGCGGAACATCTACAACGACGGTATAAACCGTTAGCTAACATTCCAGATACTAGCAAGAGCATAAAGGCACAAACACACATAAGGTAAAGAAAACACATAGCATACTTGCACACAACCGGTTATTATCTTTCTTTAGGTTATCCATTACCAATCCAACTTCTTTTGTCACACGAGAATCTCCCGAAACTCGCCTCCGCTTCCATCTACCAATAGGAATAGATCAGTACTATCCGTTACCTACAGGCCTGGGTTGCAAGAGCACATTCTAGTCTCCTGTAGAACTAGACAAGTGGTAACCGCCCGGTTATAATACACTTGGGCCGGTTAAGGTTATAAAAGGGTGAATCCTATTCCAGTTATCCGCTATAAACATGAATAAACAACACAAACAAGCCAATATAATTCAAATAATACACGGAATGAAGCTAAGTAAGTCCAAGGGACTTACCTCACTCGAAGGTCACTCAGAGATCAACGAACAACTCAGGAACAACTCAGTTTCCCTCACGAATGGAGCAAGGAAAGCCTGTTCACACAAGCATCACGAATCAGGAACGAAACGGTGGCCAGAAGTCTATAACTTCTAGTCTCAATGATCTCTAAGAGATCTTCACAAGCTAAGGGCTCAACCTTAGTCTAACAGCATACTCTGAGAACAAGGAACATCCATAAGGATTAAGGAAAGGAACGAGGAAAGAAAGGAAGGAATCAAATCAAAAGAATGGGAGTTACTGTAGAGGAAACCGCAGGGGTGGCTGGACGAGGCGCATGGGCGGGGATGTGCAAGCGCAGGAGCGGCTGCGTGACAAAAAGAGATGTCGGTTTTCTCTTCGACAGAACTCACAGGAAGGGACACCAAAGCTTGAACCTTTGATTCCAACACGTCAAGACTCAATTTCAAAGAGCCTGAGAACAATGATACATCAACAACAAGAAGCCAACAAGAATCAAGGTTCAAACTTGATTCTTGGAGAAGAAGAAAAGGAGAGAAGAAGAAGAAGAAAACGAAAAGAAAGAAGGAAGCATGCTGCAGTACATGAACGTAAGGAAGAACAGAGAATGATGAACTTACACGTTCAGCAAGATCACAAGGAAGCAAGGGAACGACTGCAGTTCTTAGGGTTGAAGACGAATGCAAGAAACGGGAAAAGGAGGAAAATGCGAGAATATATAGAAACGGCCTGGAAAGATAGAAGGAAGGACGTTTAGGGTTATGAAGAAGATAAGGATACCGGCCCATAAGATAGAATATCGGATATTCTATCTATGGAAGGAAGATAAAACGAACGAAAGAAGATTGGGTGCGATCTTTCATCAGCCGCAGGGGCGGCTGACCCTTCCGCGGGTGTGGCCTGCCGCAGGGGCGGCACACTTCACCACGGGGGCGGTGAAGGCAAAAGACTGGGGTCTTACAAAAATGAAGTGGTGATTGGAAAGGAGGAGTATGATCCTCATCTAGAGCTGGAGAGACTAGAGGGAGGGAAATGGAAGGAGAGGTGAGGAGGTCAGAAAGAGAAAAAAGTTTGAAAGGAAATATGTGCTCATTGAAAATGACATGACAACTAATCATGATTTTGTGGATTTGTAGGTTGAAGAGCTTGTAAGATTTTTGTCTATGTGGGTAATGATGACACGATTTATGACACTAATTTAGGCACTCTTTTAGATAGTTTTCCATTCCATTCATGCATGGTTTGGCATTAGTTCATGACGTTTACGCTTAATTCATGCATATTGTCGAGATGGACGTCTACACGGACTTTTGTTGGTTTTGTAGGTATTTTGGGGAGCTTTTGTGCTTAATCGATACATTCAAGGATCGTTCCTCGTAATGACACACTTCCAGACTCATGAGGGAGCAAGCTAGGAGCAAAGAAGAGCACATGGAACCTTGTTGGTGCATGCCTTGCACCAACTCGTGACTTAATGATCCAAAGAAGGCTGAGGCACCAAAACCACGGTCACTAGGACTTTCACGGGCGTGGAAATAGGCCGTAGTTTCTGTTTGGACCACCTTGACACGTGCCCCATGATCTCTTTGGCCGACTCTTGCTCTTGGTGGGGTATTTAAGTGATCTTTGCAGGCTGTGATGGAGAGATTTCCAATCTCTCTCTTCCCTTTTGACCTAGCTTCTTCCCCAAAACACTTCTCCATTGTAGCCTCTCTTCCAAGCACCCATTATGGGTGTTCTTGGAAGAGACTAGTGTAGATTTTCGTTTTAAAGTGAGATTAGAGTGGTTTTGAGTGAGGTTTCCATTGTTGACAACTTGGAGCAGCTCTTGGAGTCTTTGTAAGATTTGGTAACTTCTATTCTAGCTTTTAATGTCTTTTCTTTGGATTATTCTTCATTATCTAGCCATGACTTGCAAGCATGCTCTATTTGTGAAGTTTGATCTTGAAATGTATGTTGTTGACTGAATAGTTGTGATTCTAGGGTGAAGGAATGATGTTTATGCTTTGGACTATGATTGTATGGACTTCCATGTTAGCTTAGGATCGATTTGTGTTCGAAACCCCAACTCAGAGGAGAATCACGGCTTGTTCTTCATGATTCCACGGCCGTGGTTTCCATGATCCACCCGTGATTCTCTCTGTTGTGCTTGTATTGATGAATCTGGATGTTAGGATGTAGATGTGTTGAAATCCTAGTATTTGTTGAACCTAACCTAACTTAGGGTGACCTATTGTTAGCAACTTAATTGAGGAATGAGACTTACCCGGTAATTTCCCCTCTTAGATACCTAAGATGATGAACCCTAGGTAGTAGTGAGCCAAAAAAGCCGCTATTGGATTGAGTGTGCTAGGATCGTTGCCTAAGACTTACCTCTTCCGAGACTTACCCGGTAAGGAGGGGTTTGACCCTTAGGTAGTGGTCGGTTTGTGTAGAATTCCCATCCTTAGGTTCCTTGAGACTTACCCGGTAATAGGACCTTAGGTGCGAGACTAGTGGAGCATGAAACTTACCCGGTAATTGCTCCCATTTGAGAAACACCCAACTCCGAACAACCACAATCTTCCTTTGATGTTTAGATAGCATGAGTCCATTGTCATAATCGAAATTCCGAATCTCTAAAATCCGCTTCCTTACCTCTTAGCTCTTATCCTTTCGTTTGTGTGTTTGTGTTGCTAGTTTGTGTGGATATAGTTGTGATCCTTGTTGATCACCCATAACCAACCAAAAATATTGTGTTTTGCACTTTCTTTATTCCTCATCTCATCTTAGTTTAGATTTACACTATCTTTGATCATTGAATGACTTGATTTCACCTCAGTCCTTGTGTTCGACCTCGGAATACTTTCTTTTCTACAAAACGTTCCGTACACTGCGGGTTTCGCTAGGTAGTTTAGGATTTTAGTTCGAGTTTATAAATGTAAAGCTTTTTGTGCTACCAAAATAGCGTGACAGGTAACCAAGCAAAATACATGGAGTAGATACAAGTCCAAACTTGTCTTTGTGAGGAAGAAGGATAAAGCAAAGGCAACCAATGACACGTAGCTGACTGTAAGATGGCTTGTTGTTGTATAAAAGCTCAAAAGGAGACTTCCATTCAATCACTAGTGAAGACATCAAATTGATGAGATATGTAGCGGTGAGAATACACTCTCCCTAGAACTGAAGAGGTAAACTCGCATGAAGCCTAAGTGCTCGAGTAGTATCAAGTAAGTGTAGATGCTTGCGTTCCACCCTACCATTCTGTTGAGGAGCATAAGAGGTTGATCGATGATGAATAATGCCTGAAGTAAGGAAGAGATATTGAAGCTGAAACTGCAAGAATTCAGCTCCATTATTTGATTGAATAATTTGCACCATTGTGTAAAATTGTGTTTTCACATAAGCCATAAAATTAGCAATGATCTTGAACACCTGCTGCTTATAAGCCATTAGAAAAGTCCAAGTGCAATGTGTATAGTCGTCTACTATATTCGGAAAATATCGAGCACCGCATAGAGGAAGAGTATGGTATTGTCCCAAGATGTCAACATGAATTAAATGAAAAGTAGATTGAGCATGTGATTTGCTAATAGGAAAAGGCAAACGATGTTGTTTACCCAAAATACAAGTGTGACATTGTAAGTCTAGTAGTTTGAAGTTAAACAAGTATCAACATGATGAATTTTTTTTATAAAGACAAATGACCAAGTCTATCATGCAATAAAGTCATGTCACAGGGCTTTCTGTCAAGTATAGAAGCAGCACATGTCAATTTTTGGAGATTAGGAAATCCAAGCTTGTAAAGACCTCCTTCCTTGTAACTAGTAGCAATGAGAGAATCATTGATATGGTCCTGGAATAAACAGGAATTGTGAGTGAAAATAACCTTCAGAGGTAGATCATGAATCACCTTAGTGGCAGAAAGAAAATTATGCTTGAAGTGTGGTAAATAGAGCACATCATGAAGTGTGATGACATGAGATAAGATCACATTCCCACGATGGTAAAATTCCTTGACATATCCATTAGGAAGACCAATAAGAATAGGCTTATCAGGCCTCTATAACATGGAGAAATAATCCTTGTGGATGGTAATATGGTATGTAGCGGCAAAATCCACAATCCATGTACAAATATTGACTGTAGTGCTCACAAGGTGAGTAATGTTACTTGCAAAATTAATTGAGGCAATGAACTGCTTGTCCATCGTAATCTTGAGAACTTCTTGATAAACTACAATTACCGTTGTTGGATCCATAGATGAGGAAGGTGCTTGTGAATCTGGAAGTTCTAGAGGATTATCATTGACAACAACTTCCAAATTATTAACTGATATAGAAGAATGAGGATTAATACCAACAAAATTTTTATCCTTAGCTTTGAATTCTTTATACCAATTTGGCACTCATGTATGCTTGAAGCAAGCTTCTCTCAAATCGTCTTTTCCCTTGCAATATGTACACATTATGTCCATCTTTTCTTTCTTAAAATCTCTACTACTACCTCCAGTCTGCCTATAGGGGATAGATCTAGAGACAACAAGTGCATAATGTGTAGGTAAAGTGTGACAGATGTTTCTACGAATGTTTAAGGACAAAATGTTTCTACGAATGTGCTCAAATTGCTCATTCAATCCCATAAGATATTGCATAACATACCAAAGAACCGAGAAGGTGATAGAATCAAGAAGGAGATACTCTAGAAGGGAGTTGAATAGAGTATGAAAACTTTTTGCAAAACAGCGTGCCAAGGCTTTGAAAGGATTGTCAAGGCCTTGAAGTCGATCTTTGAAACCTGTGATATAAACTATATCTCAAGGCCTTTAAATGAATATCAAGGTCTTGAACCTATAAAATGGTTAGTCACAATTTTAAGTAGAATAGTGTGCAGAAGTAAAAATATCGACACACGATATGTTTACGAAGTTCGGCTCTAACAACTACGTCTTCGCCTAGGGTTTCCAACCTAGGATTCCAACTATCTATTATCTCGCTTTCCTTTAGAGTCCTAGATACAATCTAGAAGAACTTCCCTTCTTCTCTCATTTGTAGCCTCACCGCTACGATCTAGTCAACTCAGTTCTAACGAACAATAGCCTAGTCACTTCGTAGAGTAACACTGAGTATAACACTTAAGATATTCCTATATCACTCTTGTGTTTAACTTGAAATCTTAACAGAAATAAAACCGATAATAATCGAGAACAAGATAAACGGTGTAGATAAAGAAAGCTTGAAGATATCTATGTAAGCGCTACTTTCTTCACTGCTTGATTGTTTCTTTTATAGGGCAGTTGTAGGAACATATTTTGTAGCCGTTTGAAGCTCAATTTGATCCCACAAAATATGCACATATCTAGGCCATTTTGTTTCCACGAAATCTGCGTGAATCTTGGTTGTTTGAGTCTTGAAGAACAACCCATAAAATATGCATCAAATCTTAGTTGTTTGAAGTTTGTTTGCCCCACAAAATCTGCGGATATATGTAACAAACACAACCATATATATCCATATATATAAATATTGATATTTGATAAAAAAACCTACCGTTCATTTGTCTTCCATCATCATGCAAAAATAAACGTTAACATATTCATCAAGGTGGAGTTAACAATCTCCCCCTTGATGGAAGAAAAAAAATATCAATGGTGCAGACAATTATAATAATATAACACATATAATAGTGCACACAAATGTCAACAGTGATTTCTTCCCCTTTTTGTCTTCCCACAAGTAAGGGAAGAAATTAAAATAAAATTTGAAAACCAAAAATTCAAAAACTCAAGACCTTGAAATCAGAAAATGTAAGTCCGGAAAAAACATACTTCAAGACATTGAAATCAAAGAGGGTACCACCGAATTTGGAAGAGGGCAATCACATACGCATTTTAAAAACAACAGACATTGCTCCCCTACGATAATGTTTCCTTAATCTTGATGATATCCCGCAAAATAACCAAACATCAACCTTTCCGGCTCAACCAAATGACAACCTTTGATCCATAATCGGGATGAACCGTGTTTTGTGGTCTAGTCCCTTTAGGAACTCAAATTTGTTTCACATGTTCTCTTAAACAAAGGGGGAAAGTATTTTGTATGATGTAAGGGTCATTTCTCCTATATGGACAAGTTGATTTGACATGTCCCTGTTTGCAACAATAGAAACATGTGGGTGTTTTAGCCTTCACAAAAGTGGTCACGAATTTCCTTGGAAAATTCCTGTTATATCCAAAACTACTCTTGTTAAGAGAGGATTGTTGTTCAACCATCATCCTTTCCAGATTAGCTTTCGAACGAGTAAATTGAATGAGTGCATCGTGTTAGTCTCTACACTTCTCACTCAGCTTGATCTTTTCTTTCTCTAACTCACTATTATGGTGAGTACGGAAGAAAGATCTACCTTTAGAATCGAATTTTCCGATTCCAAGGCCTTGACATCAATGTCAAAGGATGACTGTAAAGTTTTGAGATTTTCAACTTCCAATGACAAAACACTCATACTCTTCTCTTGTTCCAAGAACTTCTCTCTCAAGGACCTAGTTTCAAGAATGTAATTCTTTTCATTTATGAGCATGTTTAGCAGGAATACGGAGAGCATTTCAGTTGGTCTAGACAAATAAGTAACTTACCACTCCTCCAAGATATCGATTTGGATTCTCTGATTGCCCAGTCTTCAAGCATAGATTTACTTGATCATTTTTAGAGTCTGATTCACTAGAGGAAATAGAGTCACTCATTGCTTTCCTCTTTTGGTCATTCTTCCTCTTCTTTTTCTTTTGTTGGTAGTCCTTCACTAGATGATTTGTTTCTCCACATTCAAAGTAAGTGAAAACTTTAGAATTCTTACTAGGGTTAGAAAACTTACCACATTTTCCAAATCGATTTTAGAGTATTCACATCTTTAGGCACGGTGGCTCTAGTATAATTCGTCTTTGTTGGTGCTTTTGGGCCTTTCTTGACGATCTCATAGTTCCAGACCCTGGTCAATAATAAACATTTGCATTAGAGATCTCCGATGTGTAAAATTATTACCACAGAAAAGGGGTGATCGAATGGTGGATCTTCCTTGTGCAAACCCTCCATCACCTATAGAATCCATGATTAGTCTCACTGATGGTTAAATCAAATATACGTGAGTCTAGCTCTAGTACCAATTGAAGAACCGAGTAGGTGATAGAATAAGCAAGGTGATACTCTAGAAGGGGGTTGTATAGAGTATGGAAACTTTTTGCAAAACAACGCGTCAAGGCTTTGAAAGGAATCTCAAGGCCTTGAAGTTGATCTTTGAAACCTGTGATGTAAACTGTATCTCAAGGCCTTGAAGTGCATCTAAAGGTCTTGAACCTGTAAAATGGTTAGTCACAGTTTCAAGTAAAATACAGTGCGAAAATAAAAAGATCGACACACGATATGTTTACGAAGTTCGTCTCTAACGCCTACGTTTCCACCTAGGGTTTCCAACCCTAGGATTCAAACTATCTATTATCTCGCTTTTCTTTAGAGTTCTAGATACAACCTAGAAGAACTTCCCTTCTTCTCTCACTTGTAGCCTCACCGCTACTATCTAGTCAACTCAGTTCTAGCGAACAATAGCCTAAGCATGTCCACGGGTCGGACCCGCCGGGTCGACGGGTCCGACCCGCCGGGTCAGGGGTCCGGGGAGGGTGACCCGGACCCGTATATGTGGCCGACCCGCCGGGTCACGGGTCAGACCCGGCGGGTTGACGGGTCGGCCACCTCACCATTAAAAAAAATAAAAAAAATAAAGGAAATAAACTTAAAAAAATAAGAAATAAATAGAAGAGAAAATTTGGACTTAAACTTAAAAAGGAAGAAAATAAACTAATAAAAAATTGGAGTTAAACTTAAAAAAGAACAAAATAAACTAATAAAAAGAGGATTTAATCTTAAAAAAATTGAACTTAAAGTTTAAGTCCAATTTTTTTAAGTTTAACTCCTTTTTTTATTAGTTTATTTTGTTCTTTTTTAAGTTTAAATATTAAACTTAAAAAATAAAAAAAAGGGAAAAATTGGACTTGAACAGGAATCCCGGTTGCTTATGTATCCTCTCGGAGAGGAGGAATCAAAGCTCACGTAGTTCTCTTACCTTTGTTTATATCCCCGATTGGCCCTTACCTAAGTCGGACTCTCCCGCCGATACATCCGATGGCGTTTGTTGTCGCTCGTCGTCATCTTCGTCGCCTTCCTCCGCCGAGAGGTTTTTTTGTGTTCGCATTTTCGCTTTCCTCCAATCGGCTAGGAGGACTTGTGCCTCCAACGTCTCGGGCAACATGTTTGATCTCGTCGGATCGAGCACCTTTCCACTCCGGCTAAAGGTTTGCTCAACCGCTACCGTTGAGGCGGGAACGGCGAGAATTTGTGCCGCGATCCTTGAGAGGGTAGGGAACCTCATTCTCTCCGGTCGGCTCCACCATTCTAATATGTTGAAATCCTCTTCTTCTTCATCATTGGCAAACTCAAAAGAAATGGTTAGATATTCGTCGAGTTCCGAGTTGGAACTCGACGTGGTTTTTGCCCTTTTTGAGCCAAACAAATCTCTAGCAATTGATTTAAATTTAGATGAACTTGAAGATGAAGGACGAGGAGGGGGTTGAGAAGATTGACCTCGATCGGAAACACGATATTGAACCAATAATTCATCAAATAATTTTCTAACTTTAGCAATTATGGTAGGAACATGACAATTGGGATATTGTTCTAAACCTAAAAATTCATAATAACCTTCTAAAAATTGTTTTAAACCATCCATTTTACGTCTAGGGTCTAACACAAATGCAACAAGAAAAACATCGGGAATGGTTGTATAATAATCTAACCATTTAGTTCGTATTGAAAGTATAGCTTGTGAAATATTTTCAATTAAAAGACCTTGTTGAATTGCAAATGCAATATTAATTGCTACATAACAAAATATGTTTGAAGTTGGTGTATAAACATAACTAAAAGTGTTAGTAGCATCATAAAAATATTTTAAAACCTCCATTACATCTTTTGCTAAAATCCAAGATTCACCGAAAACAAAATTACCGTCAATATGTTGTGCGGCAAAACCACTAAAAAGTTCTAGATATTCATATGATTCGTAAATCATTTTGTAAGTAGAGTTCCATCTTGTACAAACATCTTTTGAAAACTTTTTAGGATAACCGCCATTTTGTTTACAATATGCATACCATTTAGTACACACACTTTTTTTAGACCAAAGTTCATTAAGAATATTTCGAATAGGTTGTACTAAATGTCCAACGTATGCTAAACCGTCTTGAACACACAAGTTTAAAATATGAGCGGCACACCTAATGTGAAAAAATTTACCTCCAATCGCCGGCTTACAATAGTTGGTTAAATCTCTAATGGAAGCCGTGTTAGCGGAGGCGTTGTCAAAACCGATTGAAAAAACTCGTGAAACTAATCTATATTCTTCCAAAACATTTGCATCAAACGGGCAATGTTTTGGACGGTGTGTTGTTCGTTGAAAACTCGTAATGCTAAAACTCTTTTGTTTAAAATCCAAAATTTATCAACAAAATGACAAGTAATACCCATATGAATTTTTTTGAAAACCGTCGGTCCAAATATCACTACAAATAGAAACTTGAATATCACCGTTGTCCATAAAATATTTAATCAATTCTTCTTTACGAATTTTATATTTATGCATTATTTTTCTTTTAGCGGTTTGGCGAGAAATCGGTTTATATGCGGGTTGAGCATGATTTTGCATCCAATCATTAAAACCACATTTTGTGCAAAACTAAATGCTAAAGAATCTACGGCCAAAATTTCCGAAATTGCATCCATAGAAGAAGAATGATCATATGTAAATAGAGAAGGAGGTTGGTTAGAAGTAGATGCGTACCTGGTAAGTTGTGTTTGCCCTCGTGTTAATCCCATTTTTTCGGGATGCTTGTTCCGGATATGCCTCTTGTAGTTCCCGTAGCCTTCTCCCTTTTTGTTCTTGTATTGTGCTGCACAAAAACTACATTTGGTATAGTAAACTCCGTTGGCATCGGGAGCACCTTTTGTAAACCAAAATCGGAAGACCGCCGCCGTTAGTTGATTGTTGTTCAACGGCGGCTCCTCCTCCGGCTCCTCCGTGAATTCGGTCTCGGATCCTTGGGTGTTGGGGAAAGTAGGTGATTCCGTGATACCCTCCTCCTCGAAGATCTCGTGATCTCCACTTAATAAGTCTCGCCTTAAATCCAAACCGGTTGGAGGACCGCTAACGGAATGCCGTCCTCGGATAAAACCTTCGCCGGATGAAGGACCGGCACCGCTAACGGAACGTCTTCCTCGGCTAGACATTTTTTTTAATAATAGAATGTAGTAGTAAGTAAGAGTAGTAAAATGAAAAATAAGAGAATGAGAATATGAGATTAGGAGAGTAATTGAATGTAAGAGTTGGAAATTATGGAGAGAGTGAATAGATGATTGAATGATGAGAATTGTTGTGAGATGAAATGAATTGGGCTTGGGGTATTTATAGAATTGTTTTTGGGTTAGATTTACGGGTCGACCCGACGGGTCACGGGTAAGGATCTTACGACCATTACCCATACCCGTACCCGCAACCCGGGGGAAGCCGGACCCGCTGGGTCGGTGACCCGCCGGGTCACGGGTCACCCGTGACCCGTGGACGTGCTTACAATAGCCTAGTCACTTCGTAGAGTAACACTGAGTATAACACTTAAGATATTCATATATCGCTCTTGTGTTTAACTTGATCTCTCAATAAAAATAAATCGAGAACAAGATAAACGGTGTAGCTGAAGAAAGCTTAAGGATATCTATGTAAGCGTTACTTTCTTCACTGCTTGATTGTCTCTTTTATAGGGTTGTTGTAGGAACATAATTTGTAGCCGTTTGAAGTTCAATTTGATCCCACAAAATCTGCACATATCTTGATCATTTTGTTTCCACGAAATCTGCATGAATCTTGACTGTTTTTTGTCTTGAAGAACAACCCACAAAATCTGCATCAAATCTTGGTTGTTAGAAGTTTGTTTGTCCCACAATATTTGCGCACATATGTAACAAACACAACCACATATGTCCGTATGTATAAATATTGATATTTGATAAAAACCTACCGTTCATTTGTCTTCTATCATCTTGCAAAAATAAACGTTAACATATTCATCAAGGTGGAGTTAACACATGATACTTTGCCTTTATGTACGCTATTTTCTTAAGCAAATCACATCTACAATTAAATATTCCTCGACAGATACATGAAGGAATAACATCAACTGATAACAATTCATCCCAGTGTTTCTTCAGTTTTCCAAAATAAACTACTACTGTGTTATTGTCTTGTTTCAGAGATGCTAAATCTTTGTGAATTTGGTAAATGAGATGAGCATTTGATACCTCAAACTCTCGATAATGTCCTGCCAGAGTTCCTTTGAAGATTCTGCATAAGTGAACATTTCTACAATGTTTGATTTCATAGAATGCAAGATCCAGCACCTGATCATGTAATATGCTCGAATCCATCTAGTAAGCTTGCCTTCATCTACAATTGTTAGTTTTGTACATGATCTATCGACAAAACCTAGCTTCTGTTTGGATCCTAGTGCCATACATATGCTTCTTCTCTAGGAAATGAAGTTGGAGCCATTGAAGAGGACTGAAACAAGCTACATTCCTGGATTGTCCGAATTGGACAAATACAAGGGATCATTCATGTTGTTGACTGTATTTCGATCCATGTTTGGATCTGGTGTAAGACTTCCGGATCCAAGCTCCTTTCTGTTGGCCATAGAACTCGAAGAAGCTGAAGAGAACTATGTATGTGTTTGTATGACATTTATGTGTATGGTGGAAGAAAAGATGATCAAAAAGCCGAAGCTCTGATACCATGATAAATGATAGAGGAGATGACTGAATAACTCGTATATTCGAGTAAGAGAAGATACAAGCATATATATACAGTATAGGCTAGGCTATATGGTTGTTAGGAGTTTGTTAGCTTTTAAGCTTTATTACAAAAGTGATCCTTTTATTCTAATAATAGCAACATATAGCCTATACGTATCTCATAACTTATTTGTTGTGTGACATATAAAATATAGGTTTGTTTTTTAAATGCTGATTTTTGGTTTGTACTTTATAAATGAAAGATGATAAAAGGAGCGCAAATAGGAGGTAAAAGGAGTGTCCATGTTTTCACGTCTAATGAGATTTGCTTATCTTATTAATCTTTTTCTAGCATTGTCAAAAGTATTCTTTCGAAGGAAAAAGGAGCACAAATTAGTACATTAACACAAACCAGAAAAGTACAAACATCGGAGCAGATCAACATAACACATCAACCGCTGTCCAACTGAAAAAAAAAACAAGAATGGAGCAAAGTATCTCTCGTTTTATACATGATAATATTACTTATTTTTCTAAAAGTTCGAGTAGCACACTAGATATTCCAAGGCATTTGGACCTTTCTATATTGTTAATATATTAACTCACATTTTCTTTCTACTAAAGGATTTATTCAACTTGAGATTAAGTGCAGAAAATTTTACAGCTTGAGATTATGTGCAGATGTATTCAACTTGAGCTTATGTGTAGATTTATTCAACTTGACCTTATGTGCAAATCTATTCAGCTTAAGATTACGTGCAGATTGTGCAAAAAGTTTATCTTGTGCAAAAATTTCACAATGATTGTAACTAATGCAAAAGTCTACAAAAAAATGTGCAGAATTTTTCATAACAGTTCAACTTGTGGAGAAAATACAAAATTTTCACAACAATTCAGCTTGTGCAGAAAGTATATGGAGAAAATTCATCAACAATTATAAAGATTAGCAACAAGTAAACTAAACAAATCAGCAAAGTATAAAAATCAACAAGTAAACTAAAGAAATCAACAAAGTATAAAAATCACCAACAAGCATAAAATCAACAAAGTATGCAAAAAGTTCACAACACTTGTAATGTATTCAAAAATCTACAAAAAATTCAACTTGTGTAGAAAGTCTAAAAATCATCAACAAGTAAACTAAACAAATTAGAGCAACAAAATTTAAAAAACAACAACAATATAAAACCAACAAAGTGTGCATAAGTTTTAGTATGCAAAAAGTTCACCGATCTACATAAGACTAATGACATTGTTACTTGATCTTGCTTCAAAAATACAAAAAATCACCATTACATAATACATTGCTCCAAAACATAAATTGAACCGAGATCAGATACAACGCAAACTTAACCAAGATCCAAATAAAACAGATACTAATCAATGTTGACGTGAAGGGCCTTGTGGTGCCGTCCATGTAATATGGTTATGCGTTTAATTGTTTGATTTCATTAAATGTAGTTGAATTCTAGTAAAAGCACTACGATTTATATAATAACCGGATTGTATATCTCTAACGATTGTCTTACTCCAAGTTTAGTCATTGCACATTAAATTAAAGGACACAATTCCTTCAAGTTATTTGTAACATATATATTTGATTATGGGTATGTAGATTACGGTGGATATAAGGAAATACACATTTATTTATTTATTATTAGCTTTCGATCTAAACCGTTCATATATATTGATCTAACTATACATGGATCCGGTTTGGGCTACACCGCCAAACCAGCGGTTTTCAAACCGGCCCAAACCACCGGTTTGGTTGAACAGCCGGTTGGCGGTTAAACCGGCGGTTAAAGCAACAACTCTTTTGGGCCCGCCAACAGCTCTTTCAAAGAGTCGTTAGTAGGCCCCACGTTTTCAGCGGCTACTGGCCATTGGAAATGTGTTTTAATATTGTTTTTTGTTAATGATAAAGGCTTTAAAAAAATAATAATAACACACCCCTTTCCTATATATACCAAACCACTCTTCCATTTTTTTCCCACACGGATATTCTCAACTCTCTCTACTAATACTCCCAACTCTCGAGTCTCAATCTCGTATTCTCATAATTCTCGATTTCTCATCTTTTTTGAATTCATCTCTTATTCTCGTAACCTCAATCTCGTAATGGAAAGCCCGCGCGACAACATTTCTTCTCATTTCTTCCCTAGTACCCAAAAAAGCGAAACTCAAATGCCCAAAATATCACAAGGTGAATGGGCATATTGACAAGTTCCTCAACCAAAAATGCTTACATCCGGCATTTTTACAAAGCATTACAAGAAAAGTGAGGCGGTGAACAAATATTGTCAAGTCTCATGCAACTATTGTCCAAAGGTGTACAAGTGGAGGGTGAAGGGGGCTACAGGACTTTGAAATCCACATGTAAAAAATTCATCCCAAGAAGCTAGGGATATCATGGGGACATTCGCAGTTGTTCCACGGGTTTGCATCTTCTTCCTCTCAATATTCTTTATTTATGAATAACCATAGTGAAGAAAGTTTAGGATTAGATGTTCACATGCACTTTCATTTGCTTATCCGAAATATTAAGAAGTTCGAGCATATAACACTAAATATCTTGAACCTTCTTTTAAACCAACTTCTCGCAAAACCGTTTCCAAGTTAGTTTCTAAATCTTACGAACAAAAGAAGCAAAAAATTATTTCGATTTGGCCATCTTTTTCGCATCAAGTTTCAATTTGTACTAATATTTGGAATACACTATCACAGAAAACATTTTTACATGGGCATTATTTTACATTTGATTAATCACGATATGTTTTGCATAAATATGTTATTACATTTCATCATTTGAAGCAAAGACATAATGCCATAAACATTGCAAATTTGATAAGAACGATCTTACAAGAATATAATTTACAAGGTCGAGTTTTTCATATTCATTTGATGATGCATCCGCTAACACCTCTTCCGTAAACGAATTGGTCGAGAAGGCGGGAGAAAATTTGCGAGCTCCTTTTAACAGTTATGTTAACCCTCATCACCGATGTAATTGATCGTATTTGGCACTCCTCCGATTTGAGTATAAAAATGAAGAACATTATGTTTATCTAAGAATGTTCATTTAATTGCATTTTCAAAAGACATTGGTACTTAAGATTTTAGTGGTTATGCTAACCCCCATCACCGACGGTATTGATCATATTTGGCACTCCTCTGATTTGAGAAAAAAAAATGGAGGAAATTATGTTTCTTAAAGAATTTTCATCCAATTGTACTTTCAAAAGATATTGGAACTCATTGGAAATCTACTTACAAATACTTAGTCAAACCCTTCATTACAAAGAACTTTTACAATAATTTTCCGCACAAAATATTTTTTGGTCAATTCTTGATGATGAAAATGTTTGACAAACTTTGATATTTGTAATGTTTTAAAGGTTTTTAGTGATGCAACTAATCACATAAGTTACGTTTACACTCCCACTTCTTGTAGCTTTTTAGATATAGCCGTAAACGTTTCCGAAGCTTTTCATCCAACCCTTATAAACTTTATACATGACATGAATTTGAAATGGGTAAAATATTACAAGGAAATTTCCTTGATTTATCTTATTACCGTCATTTTTTATCCTAGACTTAAACTTGATGGTGTTTCCGATTTGTTAGTTATTTTTTATGATTGTTTGGGTTTAGATTCTAGTAATTTTACCAACACTTCTACCATTATTCATAATGTTCGTATTGAAATTGAAAATTCTCTTTCTTCATTTCAAACAAGTGTTGTTCTTCTTCTACCATACCTACTCCTACACCCTCTTCTTCATCTTCTTTACTTTCAAAAGCACAATTTTTTTTAGCTAAAAGGACAAAAACACAAAAACATTCTTCCTGTAATGCGGAATTTGAAGATTATCTAATAACGTGTTTTAGCTGTGATAGTGAATCTTTTTAAATTCTGGGTTGGTGGAAGAAATTAACCCCAAAATATATTATGCAACAACTCATGACCGTGCCCGCATCAGTTGTTGCCGTGAAGCAAGCATTTAATCAAGGAGGGAATATGCTCACCTACAAGAGAAGCCAGTTGAATGCCAAAAAGTTGAAGGCACAAGTTTGCATTTAAAATTGGATAAGGGCAAAGAAGCAGCAACAATGGAATGTCACGGTGTATGACTCAAAATCGGATTTCAACTCCGATGATCCGGGCACCACTTCCGAGTTCGATGCGGAAAGGTACGGGGGTAACGAAAGCAACTCAGAAGTCCGACAAAAGGTAAGAAAGGTAAGAGAATTGCATGGGCTTTGATTCCTTTTAACCCTGAGATATGTAAGCAATCGGAAAACCGGTTCAAACCCTTTTTTTTATTTATAGTACCGTTGAATATTTGGTTTTAAATTAAAATTAAATTTTTTTTTATTAAAGTACCATTGGCTCCCTGAGAAATCTGGGGTGAGATATTAGTTATTTAGGCCGAGATAACCAATTGCTCACCCAAAATTTTCCATGTCAAGAGTAATCTCAATTTTTTTTCTAAATTTTTAGTAAACCGGCAAACCAGTTTGGGAATAGCTTAAGTTTAGGTTTGATCTAAACCGAAACCTAAACCGTCAATTTAAATTTTCAGCCCAAGTCTAGATCTAACGTATGAGATTCTCTCTCTCTCTCTCTCTCTATATATATATATATATATATATATATATATATATATATATATATATATATATATAATCATCTTATTTCATTATTCTTGTACTACTGGTTTATTTTCAAAATATTTAAACATTTGTTTCATATTCCATCAAGTAATTATAGTTCATAATTACCCACTTAGAGTTTATATGTTGGTAATTTTGTATCGAATGTAATAGTTTTAGTTGAATTACTCTTATAATGTTTTTTTAAAAAAACTTGCCTTACTGCAAAGTATGGCATAACGAATTGTACGGCCCATGTTATTAGATATTTTTGGTGTTTAATTGGGTTGAGAAGGAATAGTATCCTATTCAAACACGTGTAATTGTTCCCAATCCTTTTCAATTAATATGAATTTAATTGATTCCATATGTTGTTGCACCATCACAATTCATAATACATACTTGGGACAAATGCCTCACATTTTATAACATTTATGACTTATTTCTCATACTATTAATTGATTTTTATAATATAACTTTGTTTACTTGTGTTAGGGTTTAATTATAAGAGAATGAGATGCGAAATCGAATATAAATTTAATATATAAACACGCGGAAAGACGCACTTTGTTGGTGCATGCTTTGCAATTGAGATCATTACTCGTAAAATTAAATTAAATTCATAAATGGGACCAAAAGTTAGTGGGAATTACTGAAATTGGAGTTAATTAATGGGATTGGGGGGTAATTGTTAACCATCGAATTACTAACACAACAGAATCAGGTCACTTTAGCAATTATAATAAAAAAATTGCATAAAAGATATTCCACTGAGAATTTGTTCTTGACATTTTATTAACGGGGTAGTGAATTGTCCATTCTTCAAAAATCGTTTTCTAATGCCGTCATGTTATACGACATTTTTATACGTACATATAGTGGTAATACGTACCGTATTTCATAAACGCAGGGTGCAATATTCGTTTTCTATCAAACAAATCCGGTCATGTTAATACGCTCATTGGACGCCACTAATATACGTTTTTTTTAAAAAAATATCAAATAAACTAATTGTACATCGAACGTAGTACTCATCATGAATTCTTGTCAATATTACTCAAATATTCTAAATTCTTGTAAGTTTATGGGCCGTTCGATGGCGTGGGAGTTTATGGGTTATTGAATTTATGGACATGAAATTTATCATTTTTTTTTAACAATCATCTAATGTAAGTTTAAGGGTTTAGTGGGGTTTATTTTAAGGTGACTTGGTTAAGTAGGTACTTTACGTATCTTTGTGTATAAAGTAGGTATCTTTTGTTTTAGGTAGGATTCAAACTCTAGACATACCAGTTGGACTAATTAAACTTTGTGTATTATTTTGATGATACACAATAGTAATACATAATTTCAATTACACAATAGTAATACATAATTTCAAATACACAATGTTAATAAATAAAAGATTTGTGTAACCAAAAACCTTGTGTACGAGATACTCGAGCGATATAAAATGACTCAAGCATACATAATGTACCTACATATTATTCAGGAAAGAAATTCAGTAAATGTATTTCGTACACAAGGTTTTGGTTACACAAGTTTTTTACTATTAATATTGTGTATTTGACATTATGTATGAATATTGTGTAATTAAAATTGTGTATTAATATTTTGTATCATCAAAATAATATACAAAGTTTAATTAGTCCAACTGGTATAAGGGTGAGAGGGAGGGACAACTCGTCCAGAGTTTGTATCATCTTTTACTTATAAATCATGGGAGTCAGGACATGTAAAAGTGTATAACTTTGATAGTTAAAGATTAAAAGATTTATAACGATAAAATTGTTCATAAAGTTGGATTTTTTAATTATTTTTTTTGAGAAGAAAGATGAGAAATTGAGACTAAGTAAGAAATCACAAGATTCACTACTCATAATTTCCTTTTTTAAATTCTTTTTTAATTTGTTATTCTTACTTTTTTTTTTATATATAAATGTATTTACTATTTCTTTGAGGGAACGTTGAGCATTGAGCAAGATAAAAATGGCATTTGATCTCTAGTTTATTCCTTTTTTTTTTCTTTTCTTTATTGTGAACGGTGCAGGTAAGAATGAGAAACCTTAGCCACCAAACACAATCGTTTGTAGAAAATGAGTGTATTGGTTCAAAATTTGTGAGTTTCATTTTTTCCATAAAGAAGAGCGTGGGTTAAAAGTCAGCTCTGTCTTCGGTACTCGACTCTAATTAAGAAGCACTTTGCCTAAGGTAGCCCGTTTGGAGGTGACGAATCTAGGTGTAACGCCGATAAGGGCTTAGATCAAACATATGTGTTCGATCTAGTTGGAGATGGGAAGAATGGATCTTGAGGCAGAGATAAGGAAAATTTTTGTTCTCTTTTCTAGGTTCTCAAGTCGAGAGCGATTTCATGGATAGATTTCATTTTTGGTTGTCAAGAAGCTTATTGCTTTAGCTAAGTCAAGTAATTTTTATTTGTTGCTTCTTTGCTACGGTTTATAGAGGTCGGATTGTTGACCACGAGGCGTTGATGAGGGGTGTATGCAATGGAAGAATAGGAGTTTGTCAAAAGGGTTTGGGATACGCCTCTACCGTCACTTTTACTTTCATCAGGATGAGTTTGACATGATTGTGAATCCCCTTGTTTTCATACATATTACTCCAATAATTGATGTTGAGAACAAGAGATTTGTTGATTTGTTGTTGAAGAAAGCTAGGGATTTTCCCCTTCTCAAAAAGAGAATTTTGTTAAAGTTGCTAGGGTTAGGCGGTTGTTGAAGATGCGGAGAAGAGAGGATAATAAAGTGTACAACAGGCTGGTTGACCTTATTTGTAACATTATGAAGGAAAGCCGTATCCGGAATCGGAGAATAATTGTTGATCTATGATAGTAGGTTGGTAGCCATGAGCTTTGAAAGAGATGTCATCCCAGGAAGAAAAACTCCAATAGTAGAAAAGACTATAATTGAGAGCATTTCCTCTTATTTGGCTCTGAGCGAAGCCTATGTTAAAATTATTGCCGACCATCATATTTATATTGAAATTATGTGTCGACAAATCAAAATACTTAAAATATAATATTAGATTCACCGAACCAAAAAAGCTCGAGGGATTATCTTATATTTTCACTACAAGTTTATTTCATTTAGTGCGGGAAATCTCATTAGTTTGTGTGATATTTTTGGTTATGATATATATTGTTTTATCTCAAGTTATTTTGTTAATGGGACTTCCATTCGGTCAGCCGGATGAGGCAGCACACTCGCAACTCTCGGGCACAATACGGGTGCGCCTCCTGGTCACATCGTAATTGTTCCCTGTACTTATACTACGAATGCGTCCGGGCCTCCTTCTTTCGAACGTTGTCCAACGGTCATCAAACTAGTCGTTTGATTCGAAAATTTGTTCCATTTGTTGGAGGATCCTATGTATATACACACATGTCAAATAAAATCACTATTTACATCTCAAAACCAAAAAACCTCGTAAAAATATCGACATTTTTCAAAGAATTTGAAGTTGAATCCGATGGTGAAAGCGTTAATCTTCCATTCGATTAGAAGAAATATAGTAATCCACGTGAGCTTGTTACAAATATCCAAGTAAGTTTACTATTTCATTTAACATGATTGTTTTTCCTTCTTTTTTGTCATTCTAGTTTTAAACATGTTAGAATATAAAATCGATATCGTATAATTCATACTTTATTTCATTTTAATTAGTTTTATTTTAGACATGTTAGAATAGATCACTAAAGTAGTGGAATTCATACTTTATTTTTTTTAAAATAGTTTTAGACATGTTAGAATTGGGAACCGAAATTTTAGATTTGATACTTTATTTCGTTTTGTTAGGATCTTATGAGCTATTGTCGTGTTATTGGTAACGTGATCAAAGAATGATCGACCCCAATGTAGTTAAGGTCTTCCATCTTAGTAAGGCAACTACATCTGGCCAATCTAAACAACGAATATGGGTCATCTAAATCACGAGGTCACTCACGTAGTTTCTTGATCCCATCAACTCATCAAGTCTCTTCGGGACTCTGACCGTCTCGGTATCGTCCTACTTTAATATCAAGTATTGGCATAATATGAATGAAAAAGGGAAACAAAGGTTTTTAAATCAAATCTTATAAGCAAAAAAAAAGAAAAGAAAATGATACATTGCTGACCCATATCACGCTAGTTGTGTGCTTATGGTATCATGTCAAATGCTCTGGGATAGCCAAATCACCCGTCTAGAGATCGTGATGAGGTTAGGGCTCAATTCCCTCGGGAATTTGTGCCTAGTCACGATGAGGCTCTTCTTCTCCGGTATATGCTCTTTCGGTATCCGCTCCTCCGATATCTTCTTCGTAGGTATATGCTCCTACTTACCAACTACATACTCCTACTCACCAGGTCGAATGTCATCCAGATGTGAATCATCCTCTGATACCCTCGAATGATAATTTGCAACATAGTGTGATGTTCATGGTATTGCATCATCGACATCTACCTCCACGTGAACAAGATGTGTCTGCTCCGTGTAGGTATCTCAACGAAAATAGGAGGTATCACCTCCTCAATAGCTAATTCAACTTCAGCAAAAGGAGGTGCCTACTCTTCGATGGGTACCACACTATCTCTCGCAGCTTGACGGACGGATGTCGTCACTTGTCTCATTTGTCGTCTTTTATTATTTCTATCATTTTTATACGTAATATAAATTTTTTAAAGTTAGAAGTATGCACTTATTATATGGAACAATTTAACTTTATATATATATATACACATGTATGTATATATGTATGTATACATATGTATATATATATATTCTGGTGGCGCGTGTGTGGATCACTTTCTTTAAGGCGCAACGGGATCGCGTCCCATGCCGTTCTTTTTCTTTGACGCAAGCTATCCATGGAGGGGAGAACTCTAATTTTTCAAAAATAACACAAATAAAACTCCAAAAAAAAAGCCAAATCTTGCAAATTCTAATCCCAATTCTTTGTGACTAAAACATTCATTCAATCCAAACCTGATCTTGCAAATGGCAAGATCAGTAACGACTCCTTGGGTCTTGGATGTCGGTTTCGAACGAGCACCAGGCTCCGGCATCGAATAACAGTAACGACTCCTCTTTCCTTGGGTCTTGGATGTCGGTTTCTCGGAAATCAAGAAAGACGAAGGTCGTTGTCCCGTCTAGTTCACCGGCAATTGCAAAATCAACCACCCATAACCCCTATCAAGCTCTCGCCAATGACGCTGATATCGACAACGCTGCCAGTAACGGCCCATTCACTCCGAGCATTAATGTGACGAATGCTAAACAGTTGGCCGTTACAAAATCAATCATTCAGAGCCATCAATCAGCATCATCACCACCGCCAATTACTGCAGAAGTTGCGACGGCTCACAACATTAATTCTACCCAGAAACTACCCAAACGACCTAAATTAGTGGGCCCAGAGACACACACCATGACATCCCAAAAGCCCACTAACCCTACTACAATCCAAAACCCCACCTCACACGCCAATCATAACATAACCGCTAGGGTTTCTAAAGGCGCCAATCACCCTCCTGCAATCCAAAACCCCACCTCACACGCCAATCACCCTTCCTCTTCAATCAACGTACATATCGCTGAGAATGCGGTTCCACCCGCCGGTTCGGCAACACCTGATATGGAGGTTGACACAACCCAGACGGTTCCTTCTGATGTTCCTCCTGATCGTGGTGACATTCAGATGGGCGAAGCTTCTCAACTCCCCACAACCAACATGGCAACCGGGTCCGTCACTACAGATGGTTCCTAATGAATGTTCTCCTGTGGAACTGCAGGGGGCGGGAAATAGACGGTTCCGCAAGGCCATGAACTATATGATTAACCGTCACAAAATAGAGCTATTGTTTCTATTCGAAACTAAAATTTCTAGACACGTCGCTGAGGAAGTTTGTCTACGATCTAAATTTTCGGATTTTGTGAGAGTAGAGGCTATTGGTTTTGAAGGAGGGATCTGGCTACTGTGGAACTCTGTTGTTTTATCGGTATCTATCAAACGCAAGGAAATCAACTTTATCCAAGCATTGATCAAGATAGGGAGTATTGAATTGGATTTGTTTGGAGTCTATAACCCTCCCAGCCCCCGTCGGCGTTTACCTTGCTGGGATGCTCTACAAAATGCAGTTTCTTTTTGCTCTGGGCCTGTTTTGGTTGGGGGCGATTTCAATTGTGTCCTGGATTCTAGTGAGGTTGGTGGGTGCTCATATTCGCTATCTACTGACACAACGACCTTTCATGACTGGGTCAACGCTACCCAGCTCATCGATATGGGCTTTAGTGGCCCAAAGTTCACATGGAACAGAGGCAATGACCCGGACAGGAGAATCTCCAAACGTCTCGATAGGGTTTTTATGAACGATGTTGCCAGACTTCGCTGGTCTGACGCCATTGTCCGTCACCTACCATCCCTTTTTTCTGATCATAATCCGCTTCTGCTCCAACTTTGTCCCCAACGTCGGTTCAACAAAGAGAAATGCCCCTTTCGCTTTGAAGCCGCCTGGGCACTACATCCCGAATTTTCTTCGGTTGTGAACGAATCCTGGACGTGTCATAGATCCAATCTGCGCAATGCTCTTTCGGACCTAAAAGCTAGGCTTCTGAGATGGAATGACTCTACTTTCGGAAGGATTGAGTTCAAAAAAAGAGCAATCTTTGATAGACTTGCAGCCATTCAAAGTGAAATCGAGAGGAATATATCCCAAGGGCTCCTGGATATGCAGGCCTCTCTCCAAGCCGAATTTGATGAGATCCTTGATCAAGAGGAGGTACTATGGTTACAAAAGTCCCGGGAAAAATGGTTAGTGGAAGGAGACAGACACACGGCATGTTTTCACGTTAGCACTACTGTACGACGAAGATACAACCGGGTGGATTGTATCAAAACCGATGATGGCGTTTGGATTTCAGATCCTGAGTTACTTAAACGTAACGCACGACAATACTTCAAGGATTTATTTGCACCTGAGGCATCAACTTCCGCTACCGCATCTTCGGGTACGTTTATAGCTAATTTCCCCCAACTCTCTCAGGATGAAGCTACCTTTCTTTGCAGGCCCTTTTCGGATTCTGAGGCGCAGAAGTGTATTCTTAGCATGCATCCTCTTAAGGCTCCTGGTAGCGATGGGTTTAGTGCGGTCTTCTATCAGAAATCTTGGGATACGGTGGGAGTGTCTGTTTTGGAGTTTGTCAAGCGTTTCTTTGAGTCGGGAGTTTTTCCTGGTGGTGTTAATGACACCCTGATTTCACTTATCCCCAAGAGCCGCAGTCCGGAACACATATCTGGCTTCCGACCGATCGGATTATGTAACGTTAATTACAAGTTGATTTCCAAGTTACTCGTGGCTAGACTTCAACCCCTCATGAACAATCTAGTAAGTCCCCTTCAAAGTAGCTTCATTCCGGGAAGGATGATTGAGGATAATGTTGTTATTGTACAAGAGCTGATCCACTCTATTACTCGAAAGAAGTCCGGTAAACAGTGGATGTCTATTAAAATCGATCTTGAGAAAGCCTAGGATCGGCTTTCATGGAAGTTTATAGAGGAAACATGTGATCTGATTGGCTTTCCGGTTATTTGGAAAAGATGGATTTCTTCTTGTATCAGATCTCATTCCATGACGGTTTTATGGGATGGAGAAGTAACGGAAAGTTTTGATCCCAAACGTGGTGTTCGACAAGGGGACCCTTTATCTCCCTACATCTTCGTACTTTGTCTCGAACGTCTAGGCCACGCTATTCAGCAACTCGTCCATAGTAGCCGTTGGCAGCCTATCAAGGTTAATCGATCGAGTGCGGGGTTCTCTCACGTTTTTTTTGCTGATGACATTGTCTTTTTTGCGGAAGCCTCTGTGTCTAATATTTCGGTAATTAAGAATTGTCTATCGGAATTCTGTGCAGCTTCTGGTCTCAAAGTCAGTTTGGCTAAATCTCACATTTCCTTTTCACCCAACGTGAAGATTGACATGCGTAATGCTATACAGGAGATTGTTGGGTATCAGATTGTGGCCGAATTTGGACGTTATTTGGGCTTTCCGATCCTTCATTCTCGTATGTCCAAAAACAATTTCAGTTATCTTGTGGAAAAAACGAAGAAGAAACTTGCATCTTGGAAGGGACGGTTATTGAGTTTCGCTGGCACGACTACTTTAGTCAAATCCGTTCTTAGCTCCTTCCCTTCATATATCACGAGAGTTTTCAAACTTCCGGTTGCGATTTGTAATGAGCTGGATAAGCTATGCCGTTCATTCTTATGGGGCGATACTGATATCAGAAAGAGAATCCATCTAGTGGCTTGGAAGGATCTTTGCCGACCGACCGAGTATGGAGGACTGGGGATTAGAGCGGTTGCCGATGCCAAAGTTGTCGGGTTGGGGAAGCTCGCTTGGCGGTTTTCTCAATCGCCTACGGCCCCATGAGCTGTCCTGCTGGCCTAGAAATATGGGATATGTAATTTAAGGTCCTTCTTCGATTGTAGGTTGACGAAGAAGGGCTCATTCATTCTCAAAGGCCTCTTGTGGGCTAAATCGAACATTTTATCACGAGGTACTAAATGGGTAGTCTTTGTTGGATTGCATGCCCGTTTTTGGTCTGACGTGTGGTGTGGTGATTCACCCCTCACATCTTCTGTTGATGAATTGCCTATGGGTGCCGACTTGGAGGACTGCGTAAGAGATTACTGGATCGATGGAGCCGGTTGGGACTGGAATAAGTTTAATCATGCTCTTTCCGCTCAGATGTTGGTGAAGATTGCCAACGTTGTTATTACGGAGGATAGTACAAACCATGATTGTGTTTACTGGTGCATGTCGAGCAACGGTATGTATACAACTAAGTCGGCCTATCTGGCATTGATTCAGCAGAACACGAGTCATGTTCCGCAAACCATCTTATTCAACTTGATATGGAAACTCGAAGTTCCGCAACGTATCCGTTCATTCCTATGGTTAGTTTCTCTCAACCGGACTCTAACTAACGCTGAGAGAGCAAGGCGTCACCTGGCCCAGGACGGTTCTTGTGCTCACTTCTATGGTGTCTCTGAGACGGTGTTACACGTCCTAAGGGACTGCCCTTGCGCTACTGGAGTGTGGAGCAATCTCCTTTCCTCTGATCATGCTGGGGATTTTTATGCTGTTGATTTGCAGGAATGGTTATCTGTCAATCTTGCTAGAAAGGATCTGATTGCCCCTAATATGCCATGGTATACATGCTTTGCCGTTACGTTGTGGTGGTGCTGGAGGTGGCGGAACGAAGCTACATTCAGGTCGTTTGTTCCTCCTCCTAATAGGGTGGCTCTGATTGCTTCTTACACGAAATCAATAATTTATGCCAACAGTCGTACCATTAACACAGTTAAGAGGAAGCGCAAGGAGGCGCTCATCTCGTGGCTTGCTCCGGATGAGGGGTGGGTCAAGCTTAATTCAGATGGGTCTGTGAATAGGGCGCTCGGGGCTGCCTCAGCTGGTGGGCTATTTAGGGACTTGCACGGCCAGTGGTTATGTGGGTACGCTATGAACATTGGTGCATGCACTGTGCCTATGGCCGAACTATGGGGACTCTATTTGGGGCTATATCTTGCGTGGGAGAAGGGATTCCGCAAGCTTATTGTGGAGATCGACTCGGAGTTGATTGTCAACATGGTCCAACGATCCTTACCTAACTACCACCCTCTTTTTAGTCTGGTATGTCAGTGCCAAGGCTTCCTTCGTAGGAATTGGATTGTCCAGATCCGTAACATATATCGCGAGGCTAATGCCGCTGCCGACCATATGGCATCCATTGCTTCCACTTATCCACTAGGTTTTTTTTACGTTCAATCCCCTCCGGTTTCGGTTGTGCAAATGTTGAAAAACGATGCCCGCGGAGTAGCGACCCGTAGGGTTATCCCTTGTTAGCTTCATTTTTAATTAATAATAGTACGGATGTCCACCTGACATTCCGTAGTCATTACCAAAAAAAAATTAAAAAATTGTAAAAACAAGAAGAAATAAAAAAATTAAAAGCACACCTCTAATCAAGATAATCGAAGTTTTTGGCTAGAATTTACTTCTGGTTGTTGTGGAGTTTGTTACAATGTGTAATCACAGTTCATACAATCAGAGAAAGAGAGTGAGAGAGAATAGAGAAGAAAGCAAAAAATCTTTCTCATTATCATTTATGTGCAGACTGTTACAGAGTATTTATATTCTGTTTTCTATTAGTTTGTTACACTTGATTGGCTAAGAATGTGCCAGCTGGCATACTACTCGTATCA
>BSUD01000006.1:29749723-29778283 GCA_033239045.1 Fagopyrum esculentum
CCCCCCCGCAAGCTGGACGATGGTGAATCATGAACCATTCCCAGCTTGGAAAGCAAGAGGTCTTGTTGTGTCGAAGGTACGACTTTAGTGAGCACATCAGCCAATTGAGAGGCAGTAGGTACAAAATGAAGTTGGATAAGACCTTCCATGACCTTATCCTTTGTGAAATGGCAATCAATTTCTATATGCTTTGTACGTTCGTGGAAAACCGGATTTTGAGCAATCTGGATAGCCGAGTTGTTATCACAGTAAAGATGAACTGGCAAAGTAGGAGAAAGACCTAATTCAGTGAGTAAACGAATCAACCATGTTATCTCAGCAGCAGCATTAGCCATTGCCCTATATTCGGCCTCTGCAGAACTTCGAGATACAGTAGTTTGTTTCTTGGATTTCCAACTGATTGGTGACTGTCCAAGAAGCAAAACAAAGCCAGCTACCGAGCGCCTTGTGGATGGACAGGCTGCCCAGTCAGAATCAGAATAAGCAAGAAGAGTAGGGGAATCACATCTATTTAGAAGAATGCCATGACCCACTGTACCTTGTACATAACGCAGAGTATGATGCAAAGCTTGTAGATGGGATAGACAGGGATTTTGCATGAATTGACTAAGACTCTGAACAGCATAGCACAAATCTGGTCTTGTATTGGTAAGGAAATTCAGCTTACCCACAAGACATCTATACAATGAAGGATTTGGAAGAGGCTCACTATCATCAGGAGCAAGCTTGAGATTGAGAGGAAAAGGTGTGCAGACAGGTTTGTCATTTGGTAAATGAGCATCACGCAAGAGCTCTAGAGTGAATTTTCTCTGAGAGAGCAAAATTCCAGAAGATACATAACTTATCTCGATGCCAAGAAAGTAATGGAGAATTCCAAGATCCTTAATACCAAAGGTTCTATCAAGATCAGACTTAAGCTGAGATATTTCTTCAATGTCAGAACCTGTAACCAACAGGTCATCAACATAGACAGCAACAATAGTGACAAAAGAAGTTCTATGTTTGATAAACAAAGAATAGTCATTCTTTGATTGAATGAATCCACGATCAGAAAGATAAGCAGTGAGTTTATTAAACCACTGTCGAGATGCCTGTTTGAGACCATAAAGAGATTTTCGAAGCTTACATACCAAAGAAAGAGGATTGGGTATGCCTGGAGGGAGCTTCATGAACACATCTTCATGCAAATCTCCATGGAGAAATGCATTGTTAACATCAAGCTGATGTAAAACCCACTCTTTGGAAGCAGCAACTGCAATAATGCTTCGTATTGTAGTCATCTTAACGACTGGTGAAAAAGTCTCATGATAATCAATACCATCTTGTTGAGAAAAACCTTGTGCAACCAATCTGGCCTTATACCTTTCAAGGGTGCCATCTGCTCGTAACTTAACCTTAAACACCCATTTACACCCAATAGCCTTTTTGGAAGAAGGAAGAGGGACAAGATCCCAAGTATGATTTGTTTGTAAGGCTTGGTACTCTTTCTGCATAGCTAAGACCCAATTAGGATCCTTAGAAGCTTCAACATATGTCGTAGGTTCAACATAAGATGAAAAAGAAGACAGAAAGGCATGGTGAGAAGAAGGAAAAAGGGAGGAGTGATGCATACCTGGTGAAGGTGAAGTGCAGGAACTATATGAGCAAACAAAGTCTCGTAGGTAAGGAGGTGGTTTATGAGATCTAGTAGAGCGTCTTGGTGATGAAGAAGAAGGTAAAGAAACATCATGTTCCACTGGACTAGGAGAAGGTAATGAAGAAACAACTGGACTAGGTGCATTATCCAGAAAGTTTGGTGAAGAAGAAGATGAAGGTGGAGATGATGTAGAGGGTAGAAAAATGGAAGTGTCAAAAGAAGGAGAAGAAGTTTGGATAGGGAGAGTAGGCTGAGAAGAATTTAAGTGATGGAAGGGAAAGGTTGTCTCATGAAACACAACATCTCGTGAATATATGATTTCTCTTGAGTGAATGGTTAAGGTTTAAAAACCTTTCTTTCCAAATGGATAACCAAGAAAGATACAAGGAGTGGCTCGTGGTTGGAATTTGTCCCGAAAGGGAGCTTTGGTGCTAACAAAACACAAGCAACCAAAAACTTTCAGTGAAGAATAATCTGGTTTCTTGTGAAATAAAAGCTCAAATGGTGTTTTGTGGCTTAGAACATGTAAGGGACAACGATTGATAATGTGAGTTGCAGTTAAGATGCAATCTCCCCAGTAATTAAGAGGAACTTTGGATTGATGAAACAATGAGCGTGCCACCTCAAGAACATGCCTATGTTTACGCTCGACAACACCATTTTGTTGAGGGGTATAAGGGCAAGATGTTTGATGAATGATGCCCTTTTGGTTATAAAATTCAGTAGCAAAGTGGCTAGAAAACTCAAGAGCATTGTCTGAACGAAGTATCTTAATATTGGCTTGAAATTGGGTATTAACAAGAGAAACAAACGATTGTAGTATAGTGAGGGAATTGCTCTTGTGAGCCATAAGATAAGTCCAAGTAGATCGAGTGAAATCATCAACAATGGTCAAAAAATACGAAAAACCATTATAAGTAGTTTGTTTATATGGCCCCCATGTGTCAACATGAATCAAATCAAATGGCTTAATGGAATGTGTAGTAGAAAGAGGGAAAGGTTTTCTGTGTTGCTTGGCTTGAGGACACACTTGACAAATAGAATGATTCTTGGTAGTCACATTAATAGAATCAATATATTGCATTCTATCAAAAGGTAAATGGCCTAAACGGCAATGCCATATTTCAGGACTTAAAGTATGACATATAGTGGAACATGAAGTTGAAACATAGGGCTCAACATGAGAATCATTATTATAGGAAGAGGAAAAGGTATTCTTAGGATTTGAGACTTTGTTCACCACATATAATCCTCTGCAGACTTTACCAATCACCAATGGCAGCTTCATCGAAGGGGCCTGGATAAAGCATTGGTCAGAAGAGAAAGTGACTTGAGTCGTCAGTTCATTGGCTAATTTGTGAACAGATAATAAATTATACTGGAAATCAGGGACATGAAGAACATGATACAGTTTGATTTCTGACGTAAGGTTCACAGTTCCAATATGAGATACCGAAGCATGCTGACCATTAGGCATGGTAATGAACATTGGATGAGACACAGATTGATAAGAAGAAAAGAGATCAAGATTGGGAGTAATATGATCTGTTGCACCACTATCAATAATCCATGGTGATTGAGCATCTTTAGACAAGAGACAGAGATATTTACCAGCTAAGAAGGCTCCATGAACACTCTTACTGGTGTCTGTAGAATTTGGCTTGTTGATTAAGGATAGCAATTGATTCATCTGTTCTGTAGTGAAATTGTTGGTGGAAACAGCAGCCAATTTGTGACCTGCTGGATATCCGTGAACCTTCCAGCATTTAGCAAGAACATGACCAGCAATCTTGCAGTGATCACAGAAAGAAACACCAGGAGCTGCTGTTGTAGGATAGCCATGAAGCTTCCAACACTTGTCAATGTTATGGTTCTTGGCTTTACAATGATCACAGAATAAAGATTTGCTGAATGATCCAGTATTATTCCGATTATGAGATGTATTTCCTCGATGTTGTGAATACAAGGCTGTAGCATCATCAACAACAGCAAGAGATGATGTCAAACCTCTTTGTGCTTCTTCTTGCAACACCATGTTGTAAACCTCTCCAAGATTAGGCGATGTACTCATCATAAGTACATTCGATCTCACCGTAGTGAAGCTCTCATTAAGACCAGCAAGAAACTGTATAATCTGCTGATCCTTGAGTATATTGAGCGCTATTTCATTCGATCCACAAGTGCAAATTCGATCTTCTATAGCTATGAGATATTCATCCCAAAGCTTCTTCAAACGTGTGAAATAAACCGTAACAGAAGCATTGCCTTGCGAAATTGAACTAAGATCCTTCTGAATTTGGTAGAGATTAGTTCGATTCGACTTAGCAAATCGAGCGGCTAATTCCTTCCAGATTTGAGCAGCAATCTTGCAATAGAGAATGGACTCAGCAATGTCCTTCTCTACAGAATGCGTAAACCAGGAAATCAACATATTATTACATTGATCCCACCTAGAAATGAGTTTCGGATCCGATGTCGGTCGTTTGCATTCTCCGGTGGCAAAACCTAGTTTATTCTTCGCCATCAGAGATATCTCAACAGAACGCCTCCATCGATTGTAATTTGTGTCGTTGAGCAGCGTAGTCGAAAGCTTGAGAGACGGTGAATCTGAGTGGTGAAGATAAAGCTGTCCAAGAACATCAGCATCCATGGACATTTGTGAGAAATTTTCAACAGTTTCTTGAGATTGGAGAGAACCTCCATTATTAGAGTTGGGAGGAGGTGGAGGATCGGTTTGTGAAGCCATTATCGCTCTGATACCATGTTACAATGTGTAATCACAGTTCATACAATCAGAGAAAGAGAGTGAGAGAGAATAGAGAAGAAAGCAAAAAATCTTTCTCATTATCATTTATGTGCAGACTGTTACAGAGTATTTATATTCTGTTTTCTATTAGTTTGTTACACTTGATTGGCTAAGAATGTGCCAGCTGGCATACTACTCGTATCAGAGTTACAACATTCGAGTCCCGATCCATTGTTGTACGCGAGTTTGCCAAAAATCCTTCCGATGAAGAACTGATGTGGCGGCTGGGAGCGAGGCGCACGGGAGGGTTTATAACCCTTGTTGGGGCTCAGGCGCATTACTCCCAGGCTCGCACTCACCCTTTGCCTCCATCTCATCTTCGTGTTCCAATTATATTGACTAAATGTAATTTTGAGTCTGACAAGACAAAATATATCTTTCTTCAATAATTAGTAAAATATTGAATAACAGAAGTTTAAATCGGTGGTGTAATGTTATTTATAATGAAGTCGAATGCAGTAATTACTAATAATATAATTAATCCAAATTAGAGTTTTGGTTAAATTATTGTGGAGGAGTTGAGTTTTATAGTCTTAAAATTTAGGTGAAATTGGTGTGATAAGACATGACTTTGCATTTATTAGGTATAAAACTCGTTGTTATGCATTAGAAAAACGTGGGGAGACGGTAACATAAATTAGCCATAAATTTGTTGAATGAGTGGTTAAATAATGTAACAAAATTGGAGGAATGACCTAATCCCCTAACCAATTACGCTAATCCCTATTATTAACGTGACTCTGACTAAGGTGGTGAGGTGAGGCTAAACCTTCAACTGCCGCAATTTATGAATTTGGATAAAGAACAATACATGTGACGAGACCAACTACGTTTATTATAAAACCGTCTATTACAGGTTTAAATAATCCAATACACCAAATCTTGTTGACTCCTCTCCTACTTTCTTCACCTTCAACTTCTTTAAACCAAATGCTTACCTAAACTACAAAACGGAGTTTCTTTAATAGTTTTTAATGAGCGTGTAAAGTTATAAATAAATTTAATTTGTTTTTAATATCACATCTTATAATAAATAGTTTTAGTTTTTTTAATCAACGTCATAGCTTCCGAATTTTACTCAACTAGTTTAAAGTTGTATTTATTCAAACTGAACGCAAACCTAGATGGGGGACGTTGTGGAATCCACGTTTCAGCAGGAAGTATAACTTCCCCTTGAAAGAGTTTCTACTCTCTTGCTTTCCGACGACAAGACACAACACTTGTTCATTTATCCCCTGTCCTCTCTATGTTTTGTGAGAGTCGATTGTTCCTCGCCTTATTTCATGGTTTGTTAATTTGTTCGTTCCAACTTTTTTTTTGATCTTTTTTATTTATTTATTTATTTTCACTTTTTTGGTGTTTGTTGTGTTTTTTCTATTTGCATGATAGTTTGTCCATTTTCCGCTTTGACCTCTCGATACACCAATTTTTGATTGGTGTAGTCGACCATCTTACCTTTTTATCAAAATAAAATTATATATATTGGTTTAAGTAAGAAGATTCGATAAAGAGAGTGAAGAAAAAAATTGTTATTTATTTTATAATATGTGTATTTTATTTTGATAATTACTTTTTTTTTTCATATGAACAAAAAAATACGTTTATTTTTTAGGATAAAGTTTAATTTTAAAATATATAAAAAATAAACGGTTAGTAATAAAACCTGAACTTGATAACCCTGGTTACCCAAACCAATCCCCTATATGTACATAACCTATAGGAGGTTGAAATACACGAAATGAATGAAGCGAGTGAGGTTGGGAACTAGGATGTATCCCAAACCAAATGATGCCCCATGACACAACATACACACAAAAGAGAAAAGAGAGGCTCTGAAGTCAATGCTTCCCAATTGTGCTTTGAAAATTCACACTTTAAAGTCTCTCTTTTCATGCTTATGTTCCCCTTCTCTTTTGTTTTTTTGTCTTTCTCCCCTCCCTTCAAATTATTTAATGCTCATCACTCATTACCATTTACCATCTCCATCCCTCTTCCCACCCCCAAACAAAAACCCACAGATCAATGGAGATAAGCTCAAGAGCAGTCTATCAAGATGCACAGAGCAGCCATGGAAGCAGCAGCAGCTCCTCAACACCTTCAACACCAACGCACCTTCATTCTCCCCTACCCATAACCAGATCCGACCCGAACAGCCCTTACCCGACAACATTCGTCACAGCAGACACCGGATCTTTTAAGCAAGTAGTCCAGATGCTTACCGGATCCTCCGAAACACCACCTTCCAACTCCAAGACCTCAAACGATCATCTCCCACCCCCACCTTCTTCTAGAAGCTTCGTCATCCCGCCTGTCAAAACAGCTGCAAACAAGAAGCAACAACTTTACGAACGAAGAAACAGCTTGAAGAATAGTCTCCTCATGATCAACCCTCTCCCTCGCTATCAAAACGCTTCGTTTTCGCCTCGGAAGCCCTCCGATATTCTCTCTCCCAGTATTCTCGACTTTCCAGCACTTACCTTGAGTAGTCCGGTTACGCCGTTAACGGTGGCCGGAGACGAGGATCAGTTCGATAAGTCATCGCACTCCTCGGAGGAAGAGAGAGCGATTGCCGAGAAGGGGTTTTACTTGCATCCATCGCCGATGTCGACCCCAAGAGATTACGAGCCTCAGTTGCTTCCATTGTTTCCGGTCACCTCACCTAGGGTTTCTGAATAATCTGACCAGAGAAATTAAAGCGATTAATTGTCCATGTATGATTGATTACATGAAATTGAGTTCCATCTTTATGAGAAGATTGGAGCAGGTCCTTTAATTTTGAGGCAGTAGTAGACCTCTCTCTAGCTTGTAATCCTCTTCAATATTGTGTAATGTAAACTAGCATGAGCAGAAGATATTACTGATCGAGAGGGAAACAAAGCAAATCGCTTTACAGTATACAGCCAGTTATCCATCTGTATGTCAGCGATGCAGGTGGTGGCAATTAAAGATGGTGATTCAAGCTGAGCTGTTCATTACCCAAAATTCCCTTTTCTTTCGATTTCTACTGTATCATGCCTAGTTCGGTGTTGTTTTTCATGTCCAGTATTTGAGCCTTGAGGGTATATTTTCATGTAACTAGAGTTCTTTGTTGCATCGAATTTTCAGTGTATGTCCTTTGTATCTGTAACTTTAGCAAACCTAAAACTCAAAAAAGATGTGATTAAATTCACCAGGGCATCAAACATTAAGAATCTGCATAAAATGTCTTGTTTATCAAATTAGGTAATCAAATTCTTGGTGAAACTTGCTTTTTTGACTCGTTTGAGCACAACTGAGTTGCACCTCTGCAAGTGCCAAACACACTAGCTTGCAGGACAAAAAGGAGGTGGTGGGTATCAAACCAACTTTGAACATATTCTTTTCATCAATTATATCAACATAAAAAATGACCTAAATCTCTAAATCTAAATCTCTAAATTATTGACCCATAGAAAGAAGGACGATTGAAACAGAGTGTGAATCCTACAAATGAAAACATTATCAACCTGGTGTGGGTGACATATTATTTATGCAGAATATGTACTCTTTGTCAAAATATTCGGCAGCTAAACCAGTTTTCAATTGCTGCAACTTTGTAAGTGGCAGCTTATCATATGTGATAAAAGTTGATCGCAGTCTGTTGATTATAGCTTACATCACCTTCGCGATTACATACTCCCGTAATCGATCAGATCCAAAAACAAAATTTACAGTATCGATCATCACCGACTTTGAAAAAAAAGAATAATCTTGGTAGATTAGTCGAGAAACACCGGTCACAAGAATTGATTTTTCTTCGTCAGTAGACGTGGAATGTGAAAAGCAAGGTCAAAACTGAAGGAATTTAGACGCTGTCAGAGATTGAAGTGATCAGTCAGAGAAACATAAGATAACTATGAAGCTTTGTGTCGAATTGGTGAAATCCTAATCTAGAACTAGAAGAGGACAATCACTTGCCGCCCTACAATTTGAAGCCGTAGCTTCGTAGTAGACATCTCTCACAAATATTCTTTCTTAGGAGTGGTCACAAATCCAGGTTAATCTCTTCCCTCTTCCCGTACTATTTCGATTGAATTTAAAGAAGGAATTGTATCCTATCCAGTGAAAAATTTTGCGGAACGGGACACGAGATGAAAACTTTCAATCCCAATTAATTCCGTTTCGTCCTGTCCCCTCACACATATATATATATATATATATATATATATATATATATATATATATAGGGTGTGGTTCCCATGAGAACACCCCTAACGTGAGAACATGAGAACAATCGTACACCGTTGGATATGAGTATTAAGGGTTGAGATTTAGAGTAGATATCAAAAATAATAATAACTACGAATAATAATAATTAGAAATCCAACAATAACTACGAATAATCCACTCAACCAACAATAACTACGAATAATACATTAAACGATATGACACATTCGTAACAAAACTGATAATAATTACGAATTTGTTCTCATGTTCTCACATTAGGGGTGTTCTCATAGGATCTATACTCTATATATATATATATATATATATATATATATATGAATAATATTTTTATATTTAAAAAAAATATTATGTAGATAACAGTATATATAAATTATAATTTTATATTGATAAGATTATAAAAGTAATAAAATAATAAAATAGCAGTAAACAATAATTGTCTTATACGGTTATATACTTAGGGTTTTATTCAAGTAAGGCCCATTATTCCGGTACGGCCGTGCGGCCGTCTGTACGGCCGACACGTGTCCCGGAAAAAAAAAAATTTCCTGAACGAGTTTTTTTTTTTTTTTAAAAAAACGAGTAAAAGTAATAGTTCAAAACTTATTATGGAATAGTTCATAACTTATAAAAGGATAGTTCATGAATTATAATAGAATAGTTCATAGTGTAAAATTTATAAAGGATTGAAAGTAATAGTTCAAAACTTATTAAGTAATAGTTCATAACTTCTAAAAGGATAGTTCATGAATTATAATAGAATAGTTCATAGTGCAAAATTTATAAAGGAGTGAAAGTAATAGTTCAAAACTTATTATGGGATAGTTCATGAATTATAATAGAATAGTTCATAAATTATAATAGAATAGTTTAAAGTGCAAAAATTTATAAAGGAGTGAAAGTAATAGTTCAAAACTTATTGTGGGATAGTTCATGAATTATAATAGAATAGTTCATGGATTATATTAAAAAGTAATAGTTCATGGATTATATGGAAATAGTTCAAAGTTTATAGGATAATAGTGCATAAATTATAACATGGTAGTTCAAATAAATTTTCATTAGTTTCCGGAAAAAAAAAAAAAAATTCGGGACACGTGTCACCCGTACGGTCGGCCGTACGACCGTACCGCAATAAAAGGGCCGTACCTGAACATTTACCTATATACTTATACATTATACACACTATCGTACAATAATATTAATTAGAATATTTTCAATTAATATTCTAATTTTTCATATTAATGGTACTTAACAATTGACATGAGTCGCAAACCTAAACCGCCGGTTTAGTTGACCAAACCTAATTCTAAACCGTCATTCTCAAAACTGACAGTTTACCGATTTAATAAAAAAAAGTCGAGAGGAATCTCGGTTTTCACCCGAGATTGCTCTCGAAATGGGAAATCTCGGTGAGATATTAGTTATCTCGGCCAAGATAACCAATATTCCACCCGAGATTTCTAATAACTCACCAGATATATTATTACTTTAATTAAAAAAAAAAAGAAAGGATTTGAACCGGTTTTCCGGTTGCCAACGTATCCACTCGGGGTTAAAAATAATCAAAGCTCACGTAGTTTTCTTACCTTTGCTTACCTTTTGTTGGACTTTCAAGTTGTTTAGTTGCCCCACTTACCTTCATGCATCGGACTCAGAAGTTGTTTCCAGATCATCGGAGTTGGAATCAGATTTTGAGTCATACACCGGGACATTCCGTTGTTTCCACTTCTCCGCCCTATCCAATCTTGAATGCATACTTGTGCCTCCAACTTTTCGGGCTTCAATTGACTTCTCTTGTAGGTGAGCATACTCCCTCCTTGGCTAAATGCTTGTTGTAACACCCCAAGTTCTGGGAACTCGAAGCGTTACGGGCTAGGACCTCACAATGGGTCCCACCCCTCAGAGTAACAACAACACAATGGATCTTACAACAAGGCACAAATAAATGAAAACCAAAACTCAATATAAAACCAAAGGGTTAAACAAAGGAAGCGTAAAAGACTTGCAGCCGAGTTCAAAACAAAGGGAAAACAACAACACAAATATAAACCCGATCCCGTCCTATAATGTACGGAAACCCCGACTGACCACACCGTCCGGATCACTCAACAACACCTATATCCTGCAAGGCATTTACAACATCGGTATAAACCGTTAGCTAACATTCTAGATATCAGAAAGACTGTAAAGGCGCAAACACACATAATGTAAAGTAAATATATAGCATGCTCCCACTCAACCAGTTATTATCTTTCATTAAGGTTACTCCCTTTACTAATTTAACTTATGGTTATTACACGAGAATTGCTACGATCTCGCCTCCGTCTCCTTTCACCAACAGGAACAGACCCAGTTTCCCCATTTTGAACTGGACAAGCGGTAACTGCCCGGTTATAATACACTTGGGCCAATTAAGGTATAACAAGGTCAATCCTATTCCGGTTATCAGTTATACGATAAACAACAACACAAACAAGTCAAAACAATCAATCTAATATACGGAACGCAACTAAGTAAGTCCAAGAGACTTACCTCACTCGAAGGTAACACGAAGGGCCAGCAAACAACTCAGTTTCCCTCAGGAAAGGAGCAAAGGAAAGCCCGTTCACACAAGACATCACGAATCAGAACAAAACGGTGGCTAGAAGTCTATAACTTCTAGTCTCGATGATCTCTAAAAGATCTTCACATGCTAAGGGCTCGACCTTAGTCTTACAACACTCTCAGGGGGTAAGAACATCAACAACAACCAAGAAAAGGAATAAGGAAAGCAAGGAAAGAAGCAACTCACCAAAGACGGGGAGACTGTAGAGGAAACCGCAGGGGCGGCTGGACAAAGGCGCGGGGGCGGAAATAGGCACTTCCCGCGGGGCGGCACAGCAGAGATGCGGGGCGGTTTTTGGTGCAAAACGTTGTCGACTCCTTCGACAGCAAGGAACACAACAAGGGCCAAAGCTTGCTTCTTTCAACACACACGTCACAACTCAACCAAGGGAGCTTGTGAACATCAATGCATCAACAACAGAACGCTCCACAATAATCAAGAATCAAACTTGATTCTTGAAGAAGAAGAAAAGAGAAGAACAAAGGAAGAAAACAAAACAAAAGGGAAGGCATGCAGTAACTCATGAACGTGCTGAAGAACTCAGAGAAGAAGACTTACACGTTCAGCAAGGGAAGGAGGGCAAACGGCTGCAACTCTCAAGGTTGAAGAAAACGTATGCAAGAAATGCAAAAAAGATGGGAAAAGAGGGGATTTATAGGAAAAGAGTGACAAGATAGAAGGAAGGACGTTCTAGGGTTAGGAATAAGATAGGAAAGCCGGCTCATAAGATAGAATATCGGATCTTCTATCTATGGAAGGAAATAAAAACGAACGGAAAATAAATCGGGGCGATTTGTGGCAAATCTGCAGGGGAGGCCTCTGTCACCGTGGGGGCGATGACAGACGCCATCTTGCCGTAGTAGCGGCCGCTGTCACCGTGGGGGCGGTGACAACCAAAAACTAAATGTTACACTTGCTCCACGACAACCGTTGATGCGGGCAAGATCATGAGTTGTTGCACAATTTTGATTAAGGTTGGATACTTCAGGGCAAACCTCTTCCACCGATCCAAAATTTCAACCATCAAAACTAAAACACGTTGTTAGATAATCTTAAAATTCCGCACTTGCGGATGAATGCCTTGGTGTTTTTGTTCAGTTAGCTAAAATTTGTTTAGCTTTTGAAAGAAGAAGAAGAAGAAGAAGAAGAAGAAGAAGAAGAAGAGGGTGTAGGAGTTGGTTCGGCGGTAGAAGAAGAGCTAGAACTTGTTTCAAAAAAAGAAAACAATTTATAAATTTCAATACGAACATTATGAATAATGGTAGAAGTGTTTGTAGAGCCTAAACTCAAACATTCATAATAAACACCCAACAAATCAAAAACACCTTCAAGTTTAAGTCTAGGATAAAAAACAGCGGAAATAAGATAAATCAAGGGACATATCTGATGCGCCCTTGGATGTCCCTTTTACGTTGACCATAGACGAGGAGGACGAGGCTCTTAGAGTTCGTTCAGATGGACCGATCACCCGATCCCGAGCTAAGGCCATTGCTCGAGCCACCGGATCCATCATCGCCCGCATTACTTCTTCACTTGGTTCCATGACCGGCATGTCATGTCTCTACACCACCATGGCATAGGCTACCGGTTCCGTTAGCGGCATGTCTCGTCTTTCCGACTCAATGACATGAAGCTAGCTTATTTTCGAACTATATTTTCATGTTTTCATTTTTATGTAATAAAAGGGATATTCCGTATAAGAATATTCCCTTTTGAACGTATCCTTTTAGGGTTTTCCCTTTTGGGCTTTTCTTCATGTATTTTTGTTTGGCCCGTTGGCCCATAGGTAGGCAAGACTCTCTATATAAGAGATATCTTGCCTCACTTATTTTCCATGTTCAATATTACTAAGTTTTGAGAAGAATTTCCTCCTACTTAGCTTGGGCATCAAAACCTCTCTTCTATCTCTCAAATTTCTTCCTTGGATCTCGTCTTTGATCCCAGAAATCCATATTCGAGGATTCTTCTTAAGAATCAACCTTCGATCCACACAAAAAGGTGTATTCGATCTCTCTAGATCGAAGTAGCCTTTGTTTCTTCATCGCTTCCGCCCCTTTGGATCCGAAACGATACAACGTTGCACAAAGAATCAAGGAGTAGTTGGAGTTTTCCATGATCTAGATCCGGAGTTATCCTTGGTTACCTCCAAGGACGCATCAAATTGGTATCAGAGCAAGGGATCAAAGCTAAGTTCTCTTTACTCTTGTTTTTGTGCGTTATTATCTTAAATCTTTTTAGCCTTTTTGTTCATGATGTTCTTCATTTGTTCTTCATGATCTTCATGTTATTCATCATGTTCTTCATCATGTTCATCCATTTTCCTTGAATTTTTTTCTTTTCCGTGTTTAATTCAAAACAAAAAGTACAAAAATAGGAGATATTTGGTTTGCCTTCAAACCATTTATCAAACCCGTCTTTTTCTTAAACCGACCCAATCCGACAATTTTGTTAATTAATTTCACCAAATCTCTTGGGGTATTTTGTTAACGAAAAGTTCGGATATCTCGCATTTGATATTCCAAGAAAAGCAAAAAAACTCTTCATCAATACGGATTTGTGTTCAAAAAAAAAGAAAAGAAAGTGTTGCTCAAAACGTTTCAAAGAAACGAAACACACAAAGTGAAAAGACGTCCGGCAAACCGATCCATCCGAAAAATCGGATTTTACAAAACGGTCAAAGACCGAAAGCAAGCAAAGCTTGCCGAGTGAACAATCCGTCCATCTTCTATCTCTCCATTTTCTTACATACGTTTGCAAAATATCACTTGTTTATTTGTGTGTAATTGGTTCAATTTTGTTGTATTTGCCTTCCTTGCCTAACCGCCAAACGGCCTTCCCCAAAGTAGAACCCGATAACGCACTTGAACTTGGGTAAAGTTGACCTAACTTGTCACCTTGCTCACTTGATTGCCTGCAACTGTGTGCTGATTTGGAGCAATGACTAACGTTGAAATGGAAACTTCTCAGGATTCTGGTCCGCAAGAGTTCAGTGAACCCTTGGCTCAAGAAACTGCTCCGTTGTCCCTCGAAAATGACTCCATAAGGCGTGAATTGGAAGTCTTGAAGGCACCATAAAAGTTTGATGTCTTGACCCGAGAAAACATTGCCTTGAAAAAAGAGCTCGAAGCTCTTAAGGCCCTTCAGAGTGCTCAACGTCCCACCCCAACATATCCACATGAGACCGTGGCCAATGCTTCCACATCCGATGCACAACGGAAAGGCAAGGGACTTTTGGGAGCCGGACCATCAAACGTTACCCGGCTTGCGTCTGTCATCGAACGCACCCATCCTTTACCTCTTGACGGAAATGAGTCCCATGAAGAAGAGGAGGAATTCCCGACCCGCGTCACGATGATTTACCCATAGTCGATACGTAACATCGGCACCAATATTATGAGCATCAACATGAACGGTATGTCCCTTCTCCACCTCCACCTAGTGTGCCCCGCATTGACCGTCAAACCCGGGAAGAGCCCCGCTACTATCCCAACTCAACCACCAATCATGGTCGTGAGCATGATCGTTCCGAACACCGTCGCAAATGGTCAACCCGGCAACCGAGGACCCTTGACTTTGATGAATACGATGAGCAACACAACTTCAACGAGTTCTCTGGTGATGAATCCGATTTAAAACGGGTAGCACATAACCGCCCGTGGCACCCACCCGTCATAGACCCTTATGAGAACCAAGACCGGGGTGAAGAATGGTTGCCTCCCCCTAATCCACCTAGGCAGGCCCCACCCGTTCATGGGCTCCAACGGCCTCATGGCGGCCACCGGCGAGCCCGTGCCGATGATGCCCACATTCCACCGCCCCGACCGGACCCCTACCGAGCTCTTAGGGAAGGTAAGGTTAAGTTCCCTACCTTTCATGGTGAATATGATCCGTGTGTTTTTCTTGATTGGGCGCAAGATATGAAACGAGCATTAAAACATTGTCATTATGAGGAGGAATACGAGAAAATCGAAGCGGCAACTCTATACTTTGAAGGAGATGCCAAGTCTTGGTGGAAACTGTATGAGTTCACCCGTGAGAGGCGAGGATGGGCACCGATTGAGACATTTGAGCAATTGCTCTATTACATGACCAAGAAGTACGTGCCCGAGGACTTTAAGAATGATATGCGGTTGCAAATTGCCGAGTTCAAGCAAGGCAACCTCACTCCGGTGGCTTACTTGGCTAAACTTGAGGACATGCACATTAAGGCCGGCGTCTCGGCCTCCCCCTCCGCTCTCCGCACAAAATTTATGAGTGGGCTTAATGCCTCAATCCGGCGGCCGCTCGAGATTGTTCCATTCAAAGATTTGGGAGCATTATGCCATGCCGCCATGAAGCTATACAAGCAACAACTCGAAACACCGCGATCTTCTAGGTATACCTCTTCCTCGAGTCCATATCTTTATCCGTCTAACACACGTTCTCGATATGCGCCTAGTCCTCCAGATACCGACGCTTCCATAGGAGCCCAACGGACAGGTCCCTCCAATAGGCAAGCGGGTACCGAGAAGGCACCAACCCGTGGCCCGGCACCGGCGCCTCCCTCTCGAGGTCAACAAGGACCCTCACCGGCGGCTCGCCCAAGGGAGCCCGTGTGCTACAAGTGTAGCGGTTTTGGCCATGTGCAACGTGATTGCCCAAACACCAAACGTGTCTTGTTTGCCGACCCAACATATTTCGAGGATGAAGAAGGTCAACAAGATGGCGATATCATTATTGAGGATGACCATGCCACCGACCTCCATTTTGGCATGGAACCATGTGACGACGAGCTTGCTTCCGCTCCGGCACAACCCGGTAAATTCGCTCTTGTTTCTCGTCGTATTTTGGCTATTAAAGAGCATATTCCTATTGATCAATGCGAGAATCTCTTCCACTCTCGTTGTTTGGTTAATAATACGAGCCTTTCTCTCATCATTGACGGGGCTCTTGTTACAATATTGTCAACGAACGAGTGGTAAAACACTTCAAGTTGCCTACGACCCCCCACCCAACGCCTTACAGACTTCAATGGATTTCCGATACGGCTTGTGACACCGTCACACAACAAGCTTGGGTGACGTTTTCTATTGGCGCCTATGTTGATAAGGTCCTTTGTGATGTTATCAAGATGGACGCCACACGTGTCCTATTAGGACGACCATGGCAGTTCGATCGCCGAACATATCATGATAGTTATCTTAACCGGTACATGTTCCAATATAATGGAAAACGGGTCACACTTTTGCCTATGACTCCGCACGAAATTTTGGTTGACTATACGGAACGGAAGAGGGAACAAACTATAGATGAGTCCGCTAAGGCACCGGCAAAATCGGACCCCCGGAGTCCCGATGTTGTCAATGCTAGTACTTCTAAATCCCGGAACACCGCCCCTCTTGTCCATGCTACCGAGTCCAAAGGTAGTAAAGGTTGCATCGTTTCCCCGAGCGCATCTTTACCATCTTCGGACCCCGTAATTCAAGGACGGTGTGAGTCGAGGATACTCTTAGCTCGCCGGCATGATTTGCAACCGGTCATGGAAGGCAAGTTCCCATGTTTCTTACTTGTCCCATTCTGTTTATCTACTTCTCATGACCCGAGTAATGTGCCACACGAGGTGTCTTTGTTGTTGTCTGAATTTCAGGATATTATGCCCAAAGACCTTTCACCCGGCTTACCACCAATCCGCAGGATTGAACACCAAATTGACTTTGTGCCCGGTGCTTCCTTGCCAAACCGTGCCGCATACCGAGCTAGTCCGGAAGAGACAAAGGAGCTACAACGTCAAGTGCAAGAGCTCCTAGACCGGGGACATGTGCGTGAATCCTTATCACCATGTGCCGTCCCGGTAATCTTAGTACCAAAGAAAGATGGATCATGGCGGATGTGTGTTGATTGTCGTGCCATCAACCAAATCACCGTCAAATACCGTCACCCGATCCTGCGCCTTGATGACATGTTGGATGAGCTTCATGGCGCCACCATCTTTTCCAAAATTGATCCCCGGAGCGGTTACCACAAAATCCGGATGGCCGAAGGTGACGAGTGGAAGACGGCGTTCAAAACAAAGTATGGACTCTATGAATGGCTTGTCATGCCATTTGGCCTCTCCAACGCCCCATCCACCTTCATGCGCCTCATGAACCATGTCTTGCGCCGATTCTTGGGTACATTTGTTGTTGTTTATTTTGATGATATTTTGGTGTTTAGTACGTCTTTGGAAGATCACATCGGGCACCTTTGCCAAGTGCTCGAGTGCCTTAGACAAGAGCAATTGTATGTCAACTTTGACAAATGCGTCTTTTGCTCGGACACCACTATCTTTCTTGGCTATGTCGTGTCTAAGAACGGACTACGAGTAGACGAATCTAAAGTTTGTGCTATTCGGGAGTGGCCTACTCCTACTACGGTCACCATGGTCCGAGCCTTTCTCGGCTTAGCGGGTTTCTACCGACGCTTTGTCAAGGACTTTAGCACGGTAACGGCACCGCTCCATGAGCTCACTACCAAGGGTGTCACGTTTGAGTGGCGTGATATCCATGCTCGAGCGTTTGATGCGCTCAAAGACCGCCTTTGTAATGCACCATTACTCCAACTCCTAAACTTTTCGAAAACTTTCGAGGTGGAGTGTGATGCATCAAATGTGTGCATTGGAGGAGTTCTCTTACAAGAGACTCGTCCAATTGCCTACTTTAGTGAAAAACTGCCCGGTCCTTCGCTCAACTACCCTACATATGACAAGGAACTATATGCTCTAGTTCGTTGTCTTAAGACATGGCAACATTACTTGTGGCCGAAAGAGTTCATGATTCATTCGGATCATGCGGCTCTTTTGTATCTCAAGAGTCAAACAAATCTCAGTCGACGCCATGCTAGTTGGGTAGAGTTTTTAGAGACCTTTCCTTATGTCATTCGGCATAAGAAAGGCAAAGAGAATGTGGTAGCCGGTGCCCTTTCTCGCCGCTATGCCCTCTTTGTGTATATGGATGCCAACATACATGGCTTTGCTCTTATCAAAGAGTTATATGCCACGGATCTTGACTTCAAGGACATATGGGCACAATGCCTCGACCTCCGAGAGCACGAGTCTTTCTTTATTAACGATGGCTATCTTTTCCGAGCGGGCAAACTTTGCATTCCGCGCTCATCTATACGCCATTTGTTGGTTAAGGAAGCTCATGAGGGCCGTGGTCATTTCGGTGCTACCAAGACCCTTTCTGCTCTCCAAGAGCATTTCTTTTGGCCCCGGATGCGTATGCATGTGACACGGTTTTGCAAGGGTTGCATCACATGTCATCATGCAAAGTCACGCCAATATCCGGATGGAATGTACTCTCCTTTGCCTATACCAATGGGACCTTGGGAGGATCTATCCATGGACTTTGTGGTAGGGTTGCCTATGTCAAAATGAGGCAAAGACTCCATTTTCGTGGTAGTCGATCGCTTCTCCAAAATGGCTCATTTCATTGCATGTAAAAGCACCCAAAATGCTAGTGAAGTTGCCACCTTGTTCTTTGATAATGTGGTGCGTTTACATGGGATACCACGTTCCATCGTTAGTGATCGGGACGTGAAATTCGTAAGTCACTTTTGGAGAACGTTATGGGGAAAACTTGGAACCAACTTGTTGTTTTCAAGTAGTTATCACCCCCAAACTGATGGTCAAACGGAGGTGACCAATCGGACTCTTGGTGCTCTACTTAGAGCCACCACTAGGACCAACCCACGTAGGTGGGAGGACTTACTTTCTGTTGTGGAGTTTTCGTATAACAGGTCTAGGCACACGGCAACTAAATTGTCCCCATTTGAAGTTGTCTACGGCCTTAATCCACACACACCGTTGGACTTCACTCCCCGCCCGCTCAAGGACGGAGAACACATCATCGCCGGGAACCGAGCTGCCCAAATCATTGAGCTTCATGAGCGGACTAGGACACAACTCGAACGTCGTGCCGCCCAACTTGCCGGACAACGCAACAAGGGCCGCCGCGATGTCTCTTTTGAGCCCGGTGATCTTGTTTGGCTCCACCTAAGGAAGGAGCGTTTTCCAACTCACCGCATGAGCAAGCTCTCTGACCGTGGTGATGGCTCATTCCGCATCTTAGTCCGTCATGGCCCGAATGCATACAAGTTAGAGCTCCCGGATTCCTATGGAGTATACCCGACGTTCAACGTCAAGGACCTTTCCCCTTATGTTGAGCCCCTCTTTGACGATGGTGAAATGGGGACGTTTCACATCCAATTAAGATGGGGGACTGATGCGCCCTTGGATGTCCCTTTTACGTTGACCATAGACGAGGAGGACGAGGCTCTTAGAGTTCGTTCAGATGGACCGATCACCCGATCCCGAGCTAAGGCCATTGCTCGAGCCACCGGCTCCATCATCGCCCGCATTACTTCTTCACTTGGTTCCATTACCGGCATGCCATGTCTCTACACCACCATGGCATAGGCTACCGGTTCCGTTAGAGGCATGTCTCGTCTTTCCGATTCAATGGCATGAAGCTAGCTTATTTTCGGACTATATTTTCATGTTTTCATTTTTATGTAATAAAAGGGATATTCCGTATAAGAATATTCCCTTTTGAACTTATCCTTTTAGGGTTTTCCCTTTTGGGGGCTTTTCTTCATGTATTTTTGTTTGGCCCGTTGGCCCATAGGTAGGCAAGACTCTCTATATAAGAGATATCTTGCCTCACTTATTTTCCATGTTCAATATTACTAAGTTTTGAGAAGAATTTCCTCCTACTTAGCTTGGGCATCAAAACCTCTCTTCTATCTCTCAAATTTCTTCCTTGGATCTCGTCTTTGATCCCAGAAATCCATATTCGAGGATTCTTCTTAAGAATCAACCTTCGATCCACACAAGAATGTGTATTCGATCTCTCTAGATCGAAGTAGCCTTTGTTTCTTCATCGCTTCCGCCCCTTTGGATCCGAAACGATACAACGTTGCACAAAGAATCAAGGAGTAGTTGGAGTTTTGCTTGATCTAGATCCGGAGTTATCCTTGGTTACCTCCAAGGACGCATCAATATCCATGTAATATTTTAGTCATTATAATTTCATGTCATTTATAACACTTATAAGGGTTGAATAATTAGAACCGGTTTGTAAAGTCTCAAAAACGTTTACGGCTATTTCTAAAAAGCTATAAGAAGGGGGAGTGTAAATGTAACTCGTCATATTAGTTGAATCACTAAAAATCTTTAAAACATTACAAATATCAAGACAAGTTTGCCAAACATTTTCATCATCTAACATTGACCACGGAATGTTTTTGTGCGGAAAATTGTTGAAGTAGTTTGTAACAAAGGGCTTGACTAAGTAGTTTGTTTAACCCACGGTTAATCAGCGGTTTAACTGTGGGTTAAACCGCCAGTTTAGGCATGCCAATATGACAAACCTAAATTTAAACCGCCAACCGGCGGTTTGGTCAAACCGGCAAACCTAAACTACCGGTTTAACCAAACAGGTGGTTTGAACCGGTTTGAAAACTGGCGGTTTTGCCCAAAACGGACTCATGTTACTTGACAATATATGTTATTTCATAGGAGTCACATATGTCATGTATAATTGAAGGATCACAACATGTACAATAATGTTATCTTATGTAAATGATCATTAGTGTAGTGTAGTGCAGTGCTATGTTTTTTTGAATGTGAATCACTAAGACAGACTTTGGTGTAACTTTAATTATTTTGAATGTATTAATTACTAATGTAGGCCTCTTAAATCTGAAATCCGGTATCGATTTTTTTTTTTAATCATTTGTGTCTTTAATATTAGAGAAAATAATTAAAAAGATTGAATATAACCGGCACATAATTCTTGCAAAATTAAGCACACCCCCTCCCGTTCCATGTAGAATAGGGCTGCGTGGGACGAAGAAAAAAAAGTTGCAAATCTCGTCATGTCTCATGCCCAACCCTGTTCTTTCTCACTGCTACTCAATATTCAATATTACCATTAACCACAAATCTCGATCATCGGATCAAAACCCCACGATCAATTAAAGATTCATGTCTATTGGATGAAATCAGACGACACTATTTTGTTTAAATTATTTTGTACAACTTAATCGCCTATAAGTTATAACTAGTTCAATATCCGTGTCAAGTATAGGTTTGTGTAATAACCCGACAGCAACCGCCTTACCTGTATGCTTCTGGACGGCGCTGTTAGTATTAAGTTTTATCCACCCAGGCAAAGGCTTCCACTGACCAAGATTTCCCTCTTGTTACAGCCCCTCGTAGTGCATATTTGCGATGAAATCATTGGAAAATTTCCAAAAAGACACATTTCTATTGCGTTTCATTTTTTAAGTTACAAACAAACGGGGCTAAAGCTTAAACAAAAGATTCATGTATATCAAATAGCATGTACGATCACTCTATAGCTAGAATGTGTGCATCCCAAATCCTCTTCCACATGGCTGCCTCTTGGCAGGAGTTGAGCTTCCTAATGCCCCCATAAAACCCATCTCTTCTGTTGCCCTCTTCTTTTCTGTGGCCATTCCTACTGACACTCGCGCGCCTCCACCGTGTTCCTGATGCGTACTGCTTGAACTCCAGCACCACACTGTCTGTTCCCAACCCAAAACTTAACGTGAAATCATTTACCACAATTACATCATTTACATCTAGGCTTGGAGTTAGAAGAACTCACCGCTACTATGGCACTGACAATATTGGATGTTGCATGTTTCCAGGTGACCCACAACACCATACCACCATCCTGCAATATTGGATGTTAAGTAATGATGTATGATGTCAGTGAATTAATATGCAAATATGATATGATATGTACCATAAGGGGAAACTTTGTTTCTTCTCCATTGAACCTCAATGTGATTACCAGGATGTAAATCGATTAAACAGTCTGATACATAGAATTGATGGGGAGAAATGTCTACAGGCGGTGCTCTCAGTCTTTCCCACTCAACCCCATTTTCTATTTCAGCAGCTCTCTTCCCATGAGGTGGATACCTGGCTCGGAAGCTGTTGTTTTTTGAACTATAACTTAGTTGGGCATCATAGCAAGACAAGACAAAACTCACATGCCAGTTCTAAACAACATAAGAATCAATATCAGCTTGGATATACAAAAACAAGAATAACTTATTGAGTTTAGTAGCCGGTTGAGTTTACCTCTCTGTAGTAAACCTGAGCTGGAAACCAGAACTTAACAGTCTCAAGAGCAAAATATAAAGACATGGCGGAAACAGAAGCCTCACCCGCCGAGCCGGAGGCGAGAAATGAATGCCAGGCACGATAAGCCGCTGGGCTCAGAAGAGTCCCCCATCTGAGATTCAAATGCCTTTCCCAGAGGTAATTGCTTTTGCATTTTGCTCTCAGATAACTACAAACACCCACCATGTTTGCTAGCTCTGATGCTGACAGTCTTTCTATAATGCATTCCACTATTGTTTCTGGGATATCTAATAAACCTGATGTTTGCCTCATTTCTGATTCATCGTCTTTGTCAACCTTTTTAGCAGGACTTATTTGTTCCATTGAGAAACAGTTTCAATTTGGACCCAATTGGAAGAAGTTGAACTTGGACAAATGTTGCAGAATATTTGCAAGTTGGTTACTTGTGATTCACTTTCAAGCTTAGTCATACAAGAATTTGTCTTCTCTTATTATTAGATTTATACAATTTAGTTTCAGGCTTGCACGTCTAAATCACACATCTTCTAATAGATTCTTGGAGAACTCAATCCTTGACCATTTCCTTAGAGCTGCAATTAGAAAGAGGGTACAAGTCTGGCAAGAAAGTCCACAGATCAATCCAATCCAAAGCCCCTGAACATCAAAATAAAATAAGTACACTTCCATAACACAATCTGCATTAACAGAACAGCAAATCAGCTACCTTGGTGTATAATTTGAACTTGAATGCAAGCAATACAGCAATGGGCATTCCAATCAGATAAAATGTTGCCAAGTTAGTGTACATAGCCAAATGCTGCCATCCACATCCTCTGCTAACTCCTATGTTTTAACCAACATTCTTTTGGTAAGTTGAATTTGGCAATGTAAATTCAACTAATACGCTACAAGTAGATTATATTACCTGATAAGATGCCTTGGATTGAATCCAATATTATAGAGATTGCAAGAAGAGGTGTCATGGAAGAGAATTCATTGATAATGTGAGAGCTGCTGCTAAAGAAGCCAGCCCATATGTTATGCCCTAAAACTAAAGCTAGAACCACCAGAAGAGCCATGAAAACTGAGAGCTTTAGGGTCACTCCCATTGCATGTCTTGCTTTTTCCGGGTTTCCGGCCCCAAGCTCATTCGATACCCTCGTGCTGCCATTAAGTTAAGACTTTTCTCTTAAGATCATCCTCATCTTAGATAAACTCTTCTGGGAAATTTCAGTGAGACTTACCTTGCTGCAGCACTCAATCCTAGTGTAATCATGAACGTGATTGCTTGGGTTTGCATACTGATTAAAACATTAATCAATAAGTTAATAAAAACATGTATAAGCAAAACTAAATTACAGAAAGATTTACCACATTGCTATGAGAGGAGTGGTAGTTTCGGAATTTGGCATTAAACCAGCTAGTATCACCAGAATCTCAAAAGCCCAATACTCCAAACTGTGAGGAGACACACCTTACATTAGTATGGAAACTTCTTCAAAGCTAGTAAACTAGATTACAGAAAGTTCTTCATAGTTACCAGACTGTAGCTGCAGAAGGCAGGGCAAGTTTCAAATTTGTGAAGATATGGTGAAGTGATTCCAATGATACTCCTTTCCATGTATGTCTAAAACTTTTAGCAAGCTTCACATGCATAGTCAGTGCCAAAACCGAGATACATATAGAAACCGAGACAGCGATGGGAGCTCCTCTCCAAGGCCAGTTAAGTGAATGAAAACATAAGCAATACCAAAGTGGAAGGCAAGGGAGAGAATGGAGTACAGCATGAGAGGGAAGACAACCGATTGCGTCTGGAGAAACCTCTGGATGTTCTGGAGAAACCCATATGCAAAAACTAATGGTATAGAACATTTCATGTACAAAGCAGCCTCTTTTGAAATAGTTGGACTTTGGTGAAGCAAGAGCAAGATGGGTTCTGTGAACCACCATAATATGGATATGAAAATGGAGAAGACGACCGAAATAATGCAAGATGATTGAAGGTAAATTCCAAGCATTTGGTACTGCTGAGCTCCATATGCTTGCCCACAAAGTGTCTCCAATGCACCACTTAAGCCAATCTACTCTAGAAAAAAAGGTCATCTACAATTAGTTGTGTAATTTCTCTTATTGAATGATTAGTTGATTGGTTTCAGCAAGCTGAGTTGTGAATCTTGTACCATGAAAGACAGGCCACTGACGACAGTCCAAGAAGCGGCGAGTGCTGAGCCAGCAAGCTGAAGCTCGCCAAGGTGTCCAACAAACATCATAGATACCAAAGGGATGGCGTGTAAGGAAGCATTGGTGAGAATCATAGGAAACGAGAAACTGATTTGTCTCTTAGCCTCTCCTACATCCACCAACCTTGACCACCATCTCTGTTTTTTCTGCTCTCCTCCACCACCACCACCATGGCCACCCTCCATAACTGATGCAAGAACACCATTACTAGAAGTAACAGATGCATCTGTGGCTTGTATTTCTGCAATCATATTTTCTTTGCTTGAACTTTATCATTAGGATTTGTGAAGACTTCTACTTGTTATATTATATAAACGCATGGTTCAAGTGAAATGAAGAATTTTGGATTTTGGGAAACAGACACAAATTTACACACATGCTGCCAAGAACGAAAGACTGACAGATGGTGGCGCAATCTAATCCATTAACTGTAAGTTTGTAAGACTAACAAAAAAAGGATCATATGTGGCTGATAAAACATGGATTAATTTCATTTGAGCTCCGTGTTAATTATTAGTTATTTGTACTTTCTTTAATTATTAGTTTATTTGTTACTAAATCACAAAAATATATGTAGGAAGCACTTTTTTCAAGTACTCTATTCAAACAAGATAACTTCAGTAAGACTCAAGAATCCAGTGCATTAATGAACTCAAGCTCAACAGCCTCAGCTTGCTGCCACCTCTCTCTTCTTATTTATGAAACAGTGTGAAAGACCGACGAGCCAATCTAGAAGAGAATTCAAAACTGTGCTAGACAACAAGGGAATTTTCATCTGTGCTGTTTAAGTAGAGATCCATCTTTGTCCATTTCTTGAGAGTTGCTATGAGATAAAGAGTAGCAACTTGACAAGAAAGACCGCAGATTAAGCCAATCCAAAGACCCTAAATTAAAATACAACATTAGAAGTGAGAATGGTGTAATGTAATCTATGAAGTTATCTCACCTTGGCGTATAATTTGAACTTGAAGGCAGCCAAGCAAGCAATGGGCATTCCAATAAGGTAGAATGTTGCTAGGTTCGCGTACATGGCTAGTTGTTGCCACCCACATCCTCTGCTTACCCCTGATCAAGATTTTCATTTGATCAAATCACAATGGAGATCAAGAAAAACAAAAGATGAAATGTACCTGAGAAGACGCCTTGAAGAGAATCCAGTATTATGGAAACCACAAGAAGAGGTGCCATGGAAGCAAATCTACTAATGATGTTAGAGCTACTACTGAAGAAGCCCGCCCACACGTTATGTCCAAATCCTAGAAAGAGAACAACCAGAAGAGCTGCAAAGATTGAGAGTCTAAGGGTGACCCACATTGCATGCCTCGCTTTTTCTGGGTTTCCGGATCCAAGCTCATTTGACACCCTTGTGCTGTCAAGATTACATTTTGCTTAAGATTTGTTTATGAGACAATGCAATATATCTAGCTGTTTTACCTTGCTGCAGCACTTAAGCCATATGTGACCATGTACGCAATTGTTTCCGTGTTGACACTGATCAAAATTCAGAATCAGAAGGCATATAAACAGTTTATAACTGTGAAACCATATTTATAAACAGACAACTCAACATACCACATTGCAATAAGAGAAGTAGTAGTCTCAGGATTTGGCATGAGCCCTGCCAATAACACCAAAATCTCAAAAGCCCAATACTCCAAACTGACAAGAAAATGCAATCATTAAAAAAAACTCTTTAAAGTGTTGCTAAATTTGTGGAGAGGTTTTAGAAGAATTACCAAACCATAGCAGCAGAAGGCAAGGCCAAATTTCAAGTTTGTGAAGACATATTTAAAAGATTCTGAAGAGAATCCTGTAAATGTAACCTTAAATCTCTTGGTAAATTTCACATAAGACACCAGCATGAGAAGAGAAATCCATAGCGAAATGGATGCTGCCAAGGGAGCTCCTCTGAATCCGAGGCTCGTTAAATGGATCAAGGTGTAGGCAATGCCGATATGGAGGGCCAACGGAATGAGGAAACAAGCCAAGGGTACAACAAGCACAGATTGCATCTGGAGAAATCTGAGGATGTTTTGGATGAATCCGTAAGCAAAGAGTCCTGGTATGAGATATCTGATGTAGAGAGCTGCTGCTTTTGCAATTGAATCATTCTGGTGAAGTAATATCAAGATTGGTTCTGTAAACCACCACAAAATAGCTATGGTGATTGAGAAGAAGAATGAAATAATGCATGAAGATTGTAAGTATATTCCGAGCATGTTATATAGCTGAGCACCAAAGCCTTGCCCACAAAGTGTCTCCAAGGCACCACTCAATCCAACCTGTACAAGGGCATTGAAATGGAAGTCAGATTTTTGACAGACTTGTTATAATTTAAATTTAGTTAGATTTACCATGAGGACGAGACCAGTGACAGTGGACCATGAATTGGCAAGATTGGCAGCAGCAAGCTGAAGGTCGCCGAGGTGTCCAGCGAACATGACAGAAACCAAAGGAATCAAGTAAAATGAGAGGTTGATGAATATCATTGGAAGGGAGATTAATAACTGTTTCTTGGTTTCCTTCCACCATTCCATCTTCTTCGTCTCTTCAGCGTCCTGCACTAACTCATCCACTCCTGCATTATGTTCATCTCTCAGCTACCGATTATTGAATTCATATTCGTAATCGAGACAAACTTGTTATTTTAGCTGTCTAGTGTCCTTTTTCTTAGCTGTGCAGAAGGCTCGCATAATTATAAAATATTTAATTCTCACTATCGAAAATCATATCACAGTAACCAGTTGTCTTTAGTTTATTCTGATATTCTTGTATGAAGATTAGAATATTACATTCATAAACAATAAACTTTTTTTTTTCTAATTGATTCTTGTTTTCTTCGTCAAAACCTTAATTAAGTCGAGCCTTAATTGTACATAGGGAAAAAAATATAAGGGTGGTTTGGATAACAATAAACTTTTTTGTAAATTTATTAAATTTCAGATGGAATCATTGAGTATTATAAGTTTCTAAGGGATCATATATGATATTAATGTGAGTCATATGTCAAAGAACTTAGACATACGGACCGTAGAGTGAGAGACGTGTATATACGAGCGGACATGCGTATTAGGTCACAGGTCAGCAGACTCAACACATAAATTTAATGGAGTTCCAACCTAAAACGATTAATTATAAGAAAAGTAATTCACCGACCTTATATAAACTAGGCTTGAAATACCTCCCTAACTTATTATCTTCGATATTATCCCGAACATGATATACCACTAATGTGGGAGTATGGATAGCAAACAGAGCCCTTGCTTTATCATATATGGAATATAATATTGATGAATGTTTGAGGAAATTACCGGAAACCACTCGCTATATAGGTCATATTATAAATAATCACCCGCTCTATCACTATTTACCGGAAACTACCCGTTATAAATATTCCGTTACCAGAATACCACCTTGTGTCAGTTTACCGTCAGTTTACCGTCTTGTGGGCCCCACTTTGTAATAAATAATAATTTCCCTTCATTTTTGTATTTCCCATTTTTTAATGTATTTTGTTTATTTTTTGGTTTGTATTATTTACTTAACCAATAAAAAAGTACATAGCCACCATTTTTTGTATTTTCAATAATAATAATAATAATAATAATCAATCATCATATAAAAAATTAAATTTTGGGGGTATACTTTTTATATTATCTTCAATTATCTATATTATAAATCAATGATAAATTTTAAAGAATTATATATAGGGTAGATGATTAATCTTGCATTTTTATAAACTTTTAAGATGAAAATTCACCAATAAAAATAATCATAACGTATGTTTTAAACAATCATTATTTTTATTTATAAGTTTGTCTAAAAAGATGAATTTTCATCATATTTTTTAATAAACATACATGGATATCATGCATATTATAACTATTTTTTTCATTATAGTAAAAAAAAAAAATAGTGACAACTTATAAGAT
>BSUD01000006.1:29778441-29792326 GCA_033239045.1 Fagopyrum esculentum
AAAACAAAATACATTCAAAAATTGAAAATACAAAAAAAAAAAATGAAGGAAAATTATTATTTTATTACAAAGTGGGGCCCACAAGACGGCAAATGGTAAACTAACCTAAGGTGGTATTCTGGTAACGGGGTATTTATAGCGGGTGGTCTTCGGTAAATAGTGATAGAGCGGGTGGTTATTTGCAATATGACCTATTTAGCTGGTGATTTCCGGTAATTTCCTCTTAATGTTTTTTAGTTCGTTATTAGAGCCGAATGAGTGAGCTTTGATATGTTTAGGTTAGATTAGTTTAAACAGAAAAAAGTAGAGCATAAATCAAACTTTAAAACTATTCGTATTCGGCTCGTTTATATCGAAGTGAACAAACTCGAGCTTCTTTTAGAGCCGCATTGGAATATCTCAACTATATAACAATCATATAGAGTATTTTAGCGGAACGAGCTGATCTTTGACACGCTCGTTTATATTCAACTCATTATAATCAATCGAGGCTGATTGAAGATTAAAATTTAACAGAATTTTGAAATGTGTTTAATATACATTGGAAGTTTGGGTTTGTAAGTACGTTATGCTTGTTTTTTTTGGATGAACTACGGAAAATAGTAATACCACAAATGTGACAGAATTTCTAATGCGATTTATAGTAAAACCTTATAAACAAGTAAAACTCAGTAAACAAGACGAAAGAGAGATTCAAGAAAGATTTAACCGAATGAGGAGGCTGCTGGAGACGGTTGGTGACTTGAGAAACGAGCGGATGGGTGGTGTGAACGGCGCGAAGGGGTGGCGGCATCCTCACCGGAGGGAGGGGACGTCATTTTTTTTAACGGTGCCGGAGAAAGGAGAAGCCCGACAAGGGAGATTTGTTTGTATAAGTGACAGCCAGGAGAGTAGGGAGAACGCCAATACTCTTTGGATTACGACTTGATGTATAAGTACACCTGATTTATGCATATCCTACCAATTAAATTTTGTTACGGTTTTAAATTTTATTTTTAGAATATATTTTCATTTAATATAGGTTATCAAAAAAAAAAAAAAAAAAGATTTTAGCCGTATGTCAAACTTTACAAATGTGGAGAGTTTTATTGACCGGGTGTACATACGTAACAAGGTGTGCTGAGTGACGATGAGAAATTCATATATGACGTCATCATTGAGGATGATAAACATGAATTGTCGATGTTCACTTTTTTAAGTGAATAAAATATAGAGGATGAGAAACATGAATTTCGATGTTTACATTATTTAGATTAATAAAATAGAAGGAATCTCAATCCAATATGTTTTCAGATATTATTTAAAAAGATTTTTTTTAATTCGAATGGTGCTCTTACGCTCTCCGCAACGAAGGGTTGTGGGGCTACTATGTCCTTCCATATCATCATAAATGAATAACATGTATGAAAAAGGGATAGTAGTCACCGGAATCGAAGTTAATATTATCGTCAACTCTTATTTTTTTAGAGTAAAACGACGTCTTTTGGAAGCACTCCTGAAGGTGAGCGCGTCACATAGAACGCTCTAACTAGCGGAATTCTGGTAAGTGAGAACGCGTCATGTATCAGGACATTTTTAATTAAATTAAAATCTTCATTTCTCGTATAAATATTAGCTAGTTCAATGTACGTGTCATGCACGGATTTGTGTTTCTTGTATAATTTGATAAAAAAAAAACTTCAAAATTAAGGAAAATTCCGGATGATACCCTTGTATTTTAGTGTTTTCCGAAAAATGTCCAATTCCGTTTAAATTGTAAAGTAATGTCAACTTAAAAATATTTTTTTTAAAAAAAAACCTATGTACAAACTATTTAGCCTCTTATCATTTTTTAAGAAGTTTTTCTCATTTAAAAAATTATATTTTGACATCCCTTTACAATTTAAACGAAATTGAGCAATTTCTGAAAAATACTAAAACAGAAGGACACCATCCAAACTAAAAAAACCTTTGGGCAAAATCCAAAAAATCCTAAACTACAATGACACCATTTAAATATTTTTAAAAATTAATAAATACTTCCATGTTTATTTTTTAAAAGTTAGATATTTATATATGTTCATTAAATTTTACTTGTAATTGTTAAAAAATTATATCAACCAACAACTTTTTCTTTGTTTATATTTTGGTTTGTAAGAAAATAATTAGATATTATTTCAACCAACAACTTTTTCATTCCGATTAATTAAAATTTAATTATTTTTACGATAAATTTGTAGATTAGATTGCCGTATTCAGTAACCAAATATAATATAGTAATACAAATCATGGTCGGTAAAATCGTATAAAAATGAGAGGGAACAAATTCTAAATTTGATTATTTAAAAGGCTTTAGTTTTGGTAAAGAGCGTTGCTATATGTGATGTTTGCTATATATGTGATGATGTTCAATATATTTGTTTAAACTAGTGAATAAGGTGCGGGTATATTTATATTAAATATTTTGAGTAATATATCATTGAGTTATGCGAACTAAAAGAATATTTATGAAACATTATAATAGTAGTTCACCTTTAATTATTCTCAAAACGATAAAATAATCACACATAAATTATTTCTTATTATTATACAGTTAATCCTTATACAACGTGTAAGATCCTAGGTTTTTGCCTTCATCGCCCCTGCGGATCGTGCGACAGATCGCGCCCATCTGTTTTCGTCGATTTATCTTTCTTCATAGATAAAATACCCGATATTCTATCTTATGGGTCGGTTTCCTTATTTTCTTTCTAACCCTAGATGCCCTTTCCGTCTAGCGTTCCAGCCCTCCCAATATATTATCTTCTTTCTCCCCTTTTTCCCGTTCCTTGCTATCGTCTTCTTTGCTTCCTGCAATTTCGCTGAACGTGTAAGTGCATCTTGTCTGGTTCTTCCTCACGTTCCTTTAGCGTTGCATGTCTTCTCCTTCTGTTTTGGTTTCTCCCTTGCGTTCCTTTCTTTTCTTCTTCTCCAAGGATCAAGCATGAGCCTTGATTCTTCTGGAGTGTTCCGTTGTTGACCTTTCGTTGTTCTCAGGCTCTCTAGAGTTGAGTCTCGACGTGTTGGAACCAAAGGTTCGAGCTTTGGTTGCCCCTACTGTGAGATCTGTCAAAGAGAAGCCCGATAGTAGCTTCTGACGAAGATCCGCTCCTGCGCCTGCACAGAGCCGCCCTTGCGCCTCTGTCACAGCCGCCCATGCGCCTGCACAGAGACGCCCTTGCGCCTCTGTTCAGCCGCCCCTGCGCATCTGCCTAACCGCCCCTGCGGTTTCTCTATAGTAGCTCCTGTCTTTGGTGAGTTGCTTCCTTCCTTCCTTTCCTCGTTCCTTCCTTGGTTCCTTATGGTTGTTCCTTGTTCCCCTGAGTTGTTGTAAGACTAAGGTTGAGCCCTTAGCATGTGTAGATCTCTTAGAGATCGTTGAGACTAGAAGTTATAGACTTCTAGCAACCGTTTCGTTCCTGATCCGTGTTGCTTGTTCGTACAGGCTTTCCTTGCTCCTTTCCTGAGAGAAACTGAGCTTCCTTGAGTGTTTTCTGAGTTGTTCGCTGATCTCTTGTGTTACCTTCATGTGAGGAAAGTCCATTGGACTTACTTAGCTTTATTCCGCGTATTAGTTGGATTGTTTTGGCTTGTTTGTGTTGCTATCATGTTTATAACGGATAATTGGAAATAGGATTCACCCTTAGTTAGCTTTAACTGGCCCAAGTGTATTATAACCGGGTGGTGACCACTTGTCTAGTTCTACAGGAGACTAGAATGTGCTCTTGCAACCCAAACCCATAGGTAACGGATAGTACTGATCTATTCCTATTGGTAGACGGAAGCGGAGGCGAGTTTCGGGAGATTCTCGTGTGACAAAAGAAGTTGAATTAGTAATAGATAACCTTAATGAAAGATAATAACCGGTTGATGTGTGAGCATGTTATGTGTTTTCTTTACCTTATGTGTGCTTGTGCCTTTACACTCATGCTTCTACCTAGAATGTTAGCTAACGGTTTATACCGTCGTTGTAGATGTTCCGCAGGGTCAGGATGCTGCTGAGTGATCCAGATGGTGTGGTCAGCTGGGGTTCCCGTACATTATAGGACGGGATCGGGTTTTATTTCGTTTGTTGTTTCCCCTTTTTGTTTTGAACCCGGCTGTGGAGTTTTGTGTTTTCTTTTGGTTTAAATCTTTGGTTTTATATTGAGTTTTGTTTTCATGCTTATGTGCCTTGTTGTAAGATCCGTTTGTTGTTGCTACTCTGAGGGTCAGGACCCATTGTGCGGTCCTAGCCCGTAGCGCTTCAAGTTCCCAAAACTTGGGGTGTTACAATATGGTATCAGAGCCAGGTTGGCAACAATGGCACTCGAAATCTTCTACAGGTCGGATGGATAAATAAATAGAGCCCGCAAGGGGTCTAAGTTTTAAAAAAGGGTTTTTGTTTTTAACCTTTCGGTCTGGGATAGATGTACGGGCGACCACTACTACCTCCGCGGATCTCAGCAGTGTAGTTTCTTTTGTGTTGGCCTTTATGTGTGCTTTTTCTGGACTTTTCTTTAGCTGTAGCGTGGCCTTATACCTATATATGTAGTCTTATATAGAGGTGGGTCGCAAACCTAAACCTAAACCGTCAAAATCCAAACCGGCGGTTTAGGTTTAACCTAAACCGCCGGTTTGGTCGGCGGTTTAGCCGGTTTATTAAAAAAAAAAATTGAAAAACTGGACCAAACCGGCGGTTAACCGCCGGTTTGGTCCATTTTTTTAAAAAAAAATAAAAAAAAACCAAACCGGCGGTTTAACCGCCGGTTTGGGTAAACAGCCGGTTTAGGTTTGGCCAAAGGCCAAACCTAAACCTAAACCGCAAACCGCCGGTTCAACCAAACCGCAAACCGCCGGTTCAACCAAACCGGCAAAACTAAACCGCCGGTTTGGTCAAACCGGCGGTTTGCGCCGGTTCACAAACCGCCGGTTCGGCGGTTTGGTTTGAACCGGCCCCATCTCTAGTCTTATATATCTATCCTTATAGCAGATGTCGCGTACTAGAGCTACATCTGCTATGGGGCGAGGGAGGGGTCAACCACCACTTCCACTTGCCGTCCGTGGACAAGGACGTGCAGGAAGACCTCCACTAGCTAGAGGTCGGGGCCAAGCCCAAGTTGCTGATCCGCCTACGGCTGATGTGTTTCCTGAAGAGGTTGCTGAGAGCATTGTTTTTTAGGCTGGAAATGGGACCGTTGCTAGGTTTGGAGCACAGAGAGCGCCATCAACAGAGTCCGCACGAGTGTCTATTGGAGCTTCTGCATTTTGTGACTATGTGCAGAGGGTTGAGGAGGCTATCAGGACTGAAGGACCAGCACCAATGCCGTCAGTTCCTGCTAGATCAGCCGAGGTTTCGCAGAGAGTTGCACAAGCTGTTGCCCCGCCTGCTGGAGTTGCTGAGGTTGTTAGAGCGCCGGCTGAGGGAAAAGAGCCAAAGCCTGACAGTTGGTTGAAGACTTTCGACCAGCTGAAGGTTCCCGTCTTCGTGGGAAGGACTGGCTTGGAGGTGGAGCAGTGGCTAGGACAGGTGGATTCTGCTATGGAGGCTATCGGTTGCCCTGAGGGACGTCGAGTTAACATAGCACAGATGCTGCTGAAGGATCAGACTCATTCTTGGTGGAGGACCGTTCGCAGTAAGATCACTAGTTATGAGTAGATGAAGACAGTGATCAGGGATCGCTATTGCCGTGCTGCCATGAAGAGAGACCGTCTTCAGGATTTCCTTGAGATTGGATTCGAGGATTTGCCTATTGCTGAGATAATCCTCAAGTTTTAGGACGAGTTGGCGTTGCTAGGTCCGTCCGCATCAACGGAGGATCAACATGTTTACCTTTTCTCTCGGAGGTTGAGAGAATCGAAACGCTCTTATCTTACTGGGTTCCGTTGTGAGTCTTTGGTGGACTATCAAGATAGAGCTTCTGCTTATGAGAGAGACCGACCGGGTCAGAGGAGAGCTTCTCAGACAAGAGGTCTTGAGAAGAGACAGAAGACTGGATCCGCCAGTGCTGGAGCTGGAGCAGCTGGTTTTGGACGTAGTCAGACGCCTAGACGTTCTAGTTTCCAGCACAGTTCTGATAGAGGACGGCAGTGTCATAACTGCGGAGTAGCTGGACACATCCGAGTTGACTGCAAGAAGCCAACAGTGACTTGCTTTTCTTGTGGCAAGCCCGGACACAGAGCTGCTGTAACGGCCCAAATTTTTTGGCGCATTTGTGATATTTATTTTCTTACTTTTATCGATATTTTAAATATCTTAATATATTTGGCAAGTATTTCTATGTTGTAAATTAAATTTTATGAGTTAATATTATATATATATATATATATATATATATATATATATATATATTCCGTATTTTTATTTTTTTTTCGGAAAAGTTTTCGATCCAGAAATCTCGTTCCGGTTGTTTTGATTGTGTTTATTTTAAATTTCCGATCTCCTATTTTCTTTTTATTTCTTTCTTTCACTCCTTCGCGACCTAATGGCATTTAGCCTTTGACAGTCTTGCCTCCTAGCTAACCGTGCAATCCCGCCCATCTATTCTGCATACCTACCCGATCCTTCACTCTCACACTCAACCTCTGCTTCACAAAAACAAGGGAGATGCAACAAACACTTACGCTCCTCTGCTCATCTCAGAAACCATCACCTTCTCATTCTCACCCCTTCACACTGCACACCCAGGGACAAGGAAGCAGCCTCCTCGAGCCCCTGTCGAGCCACCATAGAGGAGCCACAGAACCTGCCTTGCCGGAGTCTAGCCTTGACTGGCCTTTGCAGCACTGCCACTACCCCTCTTTTTCATCCTTTCGTCTTTCACTGTAGCCACCGGACTGGAGCAACCATGCTGGAACACCAGCACAACCACCACTGACCTTCTGCCGCCGTCTCCAGGCCGAGAAGAGCGCCGCCCGATCTGGAGAACTCGGGCAGCCTTTCCTCTTCTCCCCCCTGTTGTCTGTTCTCTCTGTCGCGAGGTGGCAAGGTCGCTGCCTTCGAATCCCACCGGAGGGCCACCCTTGTCACCGCCAGGAAGCAAGCCTCTGTTGCCTCGCCGCCACCGAAGCCACCGAAGGGACACCGTTGCCTTCCCCTTTTCTCCTGTGTTACCTGCGCAACCCTGCCCCAGTGAGCCCTGCCGGACTGAGTGCGCCACCGCCTCCGCTCTGGGCCGTCAGGAATGCCGCCGGAGAGGAGGAGCCCTGCCTTCGCCCCGCCTGCCGGAGCCTCTGCCGCCTCTCTCCTTCCTGGCTGCCGCTTGCTTCCCCTTTCATGTTCCTTTTGTTATGCAGGTTGTTTATCGTTGGGGAAGATGCATTTTAGGGTTTTATTTCAGCCCCCTCATTTATGGTATATTACAGATTAGAACCCATCTTTTTATTTACATATTTGACCCAACTTTTTGGAATTGAACTTTATGCCCCTGCTGGAATTATTTACAGATTTTGGCCCAAGGTTTTATTTACAGAAGATGGCCCAAATTCCTAGAGTTGTATATTATGTCCGGGAAATGTATTTACGGTTTTTAAACTTGGGATTTACTTCGAGTTAAATTCTTATTTATATTTATATATATTGTGACCTTGTTGGAATGATTTCGGTTTACGGGTCAAGTTTTTAATCAAGACATTTATGACCAAGTATCTTGTATTGTACTTTTACCCCGGAAGGGAATTACGGGATTTTAAAGTTGACATTTGAAAAACGAGTTTTACCTTTGGGTTATACATTATATATATTTAAAATCAAATTTAGCATATAAGCTAAATTTCCTTAGCTTTTGTTTTAGGTCCGGAAGCGCCGGTATAGACCAACGAATCCTTTCTCCACATCCGTAGATCGTCCTCCGCCATCGACCTTGTGTGAGTACCTCTTCCTCGTTTTAGTTATGTTTAGTATTAGTATCATGCTAGGTTGGATAATCTAGCATAACTTAGAGTGAATGTCAAGTAGTGGCTTTGAACCTTAGGTGAGTTTTGAGGATTTGATATTGTTTGATGTATTGATGTTGATTCTAAGTTTGAGATGGTATTGCGGTCTTGTGAGGTTGTTAATGGATTTAAGTTGTATGTTGACCTTGTGAGATCGTGAGGACTAGGAATTTGTTATCCTAGCATGGTTAGGGTTTATGATCTGGCGAGATCATTTGGACTAGAAGTCTAAGGACTTCTAGCATGTGAGAGAGATGTTGATCGTGTGCCTTTTGACAGGCGTTGAGTGTCTTCCTACGGGAAGTTGAGAGCGGGATATAGCGGGATTATCTTTGGGACGAGGTAAGTCTCCGGACTTACTTAGCTCGTATTCCTTGTATTAGTATTGATGTGTGTTTGGTGGTGTGTGTTTATTGTTTATAACAACTAAACCGGAATTAGGATTACCGACCTTTATATTATTTTGACCCAAGTGTATGATAACGGGCGGTGACAACTTGCCTGGCTTCCGCGAGAGCTAGGAGGTTCTCGACGACTATCCCGTGCTGGTAGACGGTCGGATGCATCAGTACCATTCCATGCTGGTAAGTAGGGACCGAGGCGAGTTTCGGTGACTCTCGTGTCACAACCTAAGTTGAATTAGAACGGGATATGACTTAATAATAAAAAGATAATAAACCGGACTTGTGTGCCTTGGTGTATATTGTGTGTTATGTTGATTTACTTGTGTTTGTGCCTTTCACCTTGATTCTAATGCTTGGAATTTTAGCTAACGGTTTTATACCGATTGTTGTAGATTGCCTTGTAGGATAGGAATGCAGCCGAGAGATCCGGAAGAGTGGGCAGCCGGGGTTCCGTACATTTTAGGATTGGGTTTTGGTTGGAGTCATGTTTAAGTTTTGTATACATTATATATTGTATGTCGTGTGTATGGCATTTGGTCTTTCGGTTCTATCTCGGCTGAAGTCTTTGGCTTGTATGGTTTTGGGTTTCATTGCATTGCATAAAATGTATTTGGTTTTGGCATTTATTTGTGCCTTGTTGCAAGATCCGGTGAAATTGTTGTCAAGCTAAGGGTCGGGACCCATTGGGAGGTCCCAACCCGTAGCGCCCCGGGTCCCGCGGATTCGGGGTGTTACAGCTGCGTTTTGCCGTCAGGGCAAGGCGCTATCTCAGTAGGGTTCTTCACTTGCTAGTGTTGCTGGAGGAGGACAGAGATCTCAGTACCAACAGCAACAGAGAGTTTTAGGTTCTGCCGCTCCTCAGGGTTCCACTCCGGGACAGGGGAGAGGTAGAGGACGTGTTGGTGGATCTGCATACACCAAAGATGCACCAGCCTGAGTTTATGAGTTGAGGAGTGTTGTAGAGCCGACACCTCCAGCAGCTATAGGTACCATTCACATTAATGGTTTTCCTGTCAGAATTCTTTTTGATACTGGTGTTACGCATTCTTTTATATCTGATGGATCCGTAGATAGATTGGCCTTAGTTACTATAGAGGGTATACCCTTCTTTATAGGATTACCCGATGGGGGTAAGATACGAGGTACGCGAGAGGTTCGTGATTTCCCTATTAGATTGGGAGGTCGCGATTGACCAGCTAACTTCTTCGTCATGTACTTAGTACATGAAGAAGTTATTATGGGCATGGATTAGATGGATCGACATCGAGCAGTTTTGGACATCGGCAAGAGGACAGTGACAGTAACTACAGATGCAGGTAATATTGAGATCTTCCGAGGATGGGATTTAGGGAAGATTGATACAGTCATCAGTACAGTTCAAGCTGCGAGACTTATCAGTCAAGGATGTGAGGATTTTTGGTGCTATTCCATGAAGGATAGTACTAGTCCAACTTTTGAGGAGATTCTAGTAGCTTGCGAGTTTGCTGACGTCTTTGGAGAGCCATCAGGTTTACCTCCACAAAGGAGTGTAGATCTCGGCATTGATCTAGAGCCCGGTACGAGACCGATATCTAAGGCTCCTTATCGTATGACGCCTATCGAGATGCTTGAGTTGAAGAAGCAGCTTGAGGAGTTAGCAAAGAAGGGCTTCATCCTCCCAAGTCTATCTCCTTGGGGTGCACCAGTTCTCTTCGTCAGGAAGAAAGATGGGTCAATGAGGTTATGTATCGACTACCGAGAGCTGAACAAAGTGACGATTAAGAACAAGTACCCATTGCCCCGTATTGATGATCTTTTGGATCAGTTGCATGGATCTTCAGTATTTTCGAGGATTGATCTGAGATCTGGATATCACCAGCTAAGGGTGAGAGAGCAGGACGTAGCCAATACGGCATTTCGGACCAGATATGGACACTACGAGTTTGTAGTGATGTCATTTGGGCTTACAAATGCGCCCGCAGTCTTCATGGAGTTGATGAACAACATCTTCATCGACTTTCTAGACCAGTTTGTAGTTTTCTTCATCGACGACATTCTGGTTTACTCCCGCAGTAGAGGGGAGCATGCAGGACACTTGAGGATTATTCTTCAGGTCTTACAGGATAGAGAGCTCTACGCCAAGCTCTCTAAGTGCGAGTTTTGGATGTCCGAGGTAGCATTCCTAGGTCACATAGTTTCAGCTGAAGGGATCAAGGTTGATCTGGCAAAGATTGAGTTAGTAGCTTCCTGGCCGCCACCTAAGAACGTCAAGGAGGTTCGTAGCTTCTTAGGATTGGCAAGCTACTACAGACGTTTTGTTAAGGGCTTTTCAGTTATCGCCCGACCGCTCACTTCCTTGCTGCAAAAGTCTACGAGGTTTGTATGGTCCGAGTCGTGCCTGCAGAGTTTCGAGGAGCTGAAGAAGAGGTTGACCTCTGCTCCTATCCTAGCTCAACCAAAGGGCATTGAGGATTTTGTGGTTTACAGCGGCGCATCCAAACTGGGCATGGGATGTGTTTTGATGCAGAGGGGAAAGGTGATCGCTTATGCGTCTCGACAGTTGAAGACGTACGAGGAGAATTACCCTACCTATGATCTTGAGTTAGCTGTTGTTGTTCATGCTTTGAAGATTTGGAGACATTATCTGTACGGAGCTACGTGTCAGATTTTCACAGACCATAAGAGTCTGAAGTACATATTCACTCAGCAGGAATTGAATAACTGCCAGCAGATGGTTAGAGTTGATCAAGGACTTTGATCTTGAGATCTTATACCACCCGGGAAAGGCTAACATGGTAGTAGATGCTCTCAGTAGGAAGACTTCCCGGGAGATGGCTATCGCTAGGCTGACAGCTCAGCCACAGTTACAGCGAGATTTGGCATGACTAGAGATGGATATCTACTTTCCAGATTCCGACAACCAGTTGTCCACCTTGGAGATAGTACCTGATCTGTTGGCCGAAATCCGACAAAAACAGGAGAGTTGCCCAGCTTTGACACAGATCCGAGACCGGATGTCTCGAGGAGAGGCACCACAGTTTGCAGTTGGCGCTGACGGAGTTTTGAGACGCCAAGAGCGTGTTTGTGTGCCGTCAAATCGAGAGTTGAGAGAAAGGATCCTTCAAGAGGCTCACTCTTCACATTACTCAATACACCCTGGTGCGAGTTAGATGTATTAGGATGTCAGACGCTCTTTCTGGTGGGGATGTCTGAAACCAAATGTGACGAGATATGTAGCTCAGTGTGCGACCTGTCAGCAGGTCAAGATCGAGCATCATAGACCAGGAGGCGAGCTACACCCACTTCCTGTCCCTCAGTGGAAGTGAAAAGACATCTCTATGGATTGTGTGAATAGTTTGAGACCGAGTCGTGGTTTTGATGCTATCTGGGTCATAGTAGATCGACTGATGAAGACCGCACGTTTCATTCCGATCAAGGAAATGTGACCGGTGAGTCGATTAGCAGAGGAGTTCACGAGACAGATAGTGAGACTTCATGGAGTACCTAGGACCATAGTCTTTGACAGAGACAGACGGTTCACTTCGAGGTTTTGGCAGCAGGTTCATGCCGCCCTAGGTACGAGTCTACAATTCACGACTGTTTATCATTCTCAGACCGATGGTCAGTCTGAGCGGACCATCCAGACTTTGGAGGACATGTTGCGAGCCTGTGTGTTAGACTGGGGACAGGTGTTGCTAGATAACCTTCCCTTAGTGGAGTTTTCGTACAACAACAGTTGGCACGCATTGATTAGGATGACTCCTTATGAGGCCTTATATGGACAGAGATGTCGTACACCGTTGTGTTGGGATGAGCCCAGTAGTGTCAGCGGAGTAGCACCCGAGCAAATTCAGGATGACATGGCTCGAGTAGCAGTAATCCGAGAGCGGATGTTAGCAACATAGAGTCGACAGAAGTTTTATGCTGATAAGAGGCGCAGACCTTTGGAGTTCAGAGTTAGAGCTCAGGTTTGGTTGAGAGTATCCCCGACACGAGGCGTCAGACGTTTCGGTGTCAAAGGGAAGTTGAGTCCCAGATATGTTGGACCGTTCGAGATTCTTGAGCGAGTTGGAGAGACAACATACAGGCTTGCATTGCCACCGAGACTCGAGGGTGTTCACCCATTTTTTCATGTGTCTCAACTACGGGAGTACATACCGGATCCGAGGCACATCGTCAGTCATGAGGATCTAGTGATCGAGCCAGACCACACGTTTGTAGAGCACCCAGTGGTTGTCTTAGAGCGTAGTAAGAGACGCTTGTGTTCGAAGGACATACCGATGATGAAGATACAGTGGTCGAGGCGAGGAGCCGATGAGGCAACTTGGGAGACAAAGGATAGTATCTAGAGGAACTATCCAGTGTTTTACGCTAAACTTGTTGCACCGTTAGCTTAGTATGTTGTTTGGTTTTTCCTTTGTTGTGTTGTGAACGCTTTTGTGTGACGTTTTGTGTTACGTTCCCCGAGTGGGAATATATGAGCTCAGTTCTGTTTCTGTGTGTTGTTGTGATCGTTTGGCTTTTGCAAGTTTCGGGACGAAACTTCTTTTTAGGGGGATCTGATGTAAGATCCTAGGTTTTTGCCTTCACCGCCCCTGCGGTGAAGAGGCCGCCCCCGCGGCCAGCCGCCCCTGCTGCTGTGAGATCCGCCCCTACGGATCGTGCGACAGATCACGCCGATCTGTTTTCGTCGTTCTATCTTTCTTCCATAGGTAGAATATCCGATATTCTATCTTATGGGCCGGTTTTCTTCTGTTCTTTCTAACCCTAGACGTCCTTTCCGTCTAGCGTTTCAGCCCTCCCTATATATTCTCTTCTTTCTCCCCTTTTTCCCGTTCCTTGCTATCGTCTTCAAACCCTAGAGAGCTGCAGCCGTCTTTGCTTCCTGCATTTCCGTTGAATGTGTAAGTGCATCTTGTCTGGTTCTTCCTCACGTTCCTTTAGCGCTGTAATACCCGGAAAAAATTTTGATTTCTGTTTAATAACCGATCAAACCGGATTCCGATCCGCCAACCTTTATTCTTTTTAAATAAAATAAAACAATATTAAATTCTATCATCTTATGTGACCTTAATTTACATAAAATGATAAATATGTAAACCGAATAAAATTTCGTACAATTTAAACTCGAAGAGCGGTTCCGTACGAGTATTCTTTCAGCCCTTTTGTTTTTAATTGAGGAGAAGGCCCAATTCAGGCCCTTTAGAACCGGCCCAGTGATCTTGCAGCCAGCCCATATTTTAATCCTAAACCTAAATTAATCTAAACCCTAAATGACTCCTTAATTCACGTTTAACCTAACCTACCTATCAGAACTTGCGTACCGTCTCCCCTCCTCTCCCTTCTACACCAACGACAGGAACGACAACAGCAAAGCTTCGACACCGGCGTCCCAGGCAACTGCCACCGAGTCCCAGACGGCCGTCCCTGCGCCGGAGCATGTTTCGTCCGCTTCATCCAGGTGAGTACCGACTCCTTCTTCCTCCTTCTCGAGAGAGAGAACCACCACGTTGACCCACTATTGTCGCACAGCAAGGGAGGCTGCTCGCGCCGGTTCTCCCCCCCCCCCC
>BSUD01000006.1:29792551-29813290 GCA_033239045.1 Fagopyrum esculentum
CCCCCCCCCCCGCTAGGCTAGGTCGCCGCCGCCGTCGTCGCTGCTGCAGTAGGTGAGTCGGCTGTCTTTTTCCCCTCTTCTTTCCCTCTTCTTTCCCTTTGTTTCCCTTCTGTTTCCCTGTGTTAACTGCAAGTCGGGTCTCTGTGCGGTCCTGCAGTCACTAGCCAGGACGAGTTTGTGCACTTGTGGTGAGTGTAGTTGGGCGAGTGTACGAGCAGAGCAGGTCCAGGATGCCCGAATCACGCACCAAGCACCAAGCACCGGAGGACGGGATCATCTTCAGTCTGCTTCAACGTTGGGAGTGCAAGCAAGCCGGTTTCAAACCCTCCGCGACGGCCACCCCGTAAAACTCGAACCAAGCTGCTTTTTCTCCTACAAGTGTGTGACGAGTGTGCTGGACGGCGGGTTACTCATTCTTAGTGCAGGGTACGTGTGTTTGTGTTTTTAGATGTATAAGTGGGAGATATAAGTTTATATACATACAACAGTGCAGTGTACGTGTCTTTATATATATATAGAGGTATAAGATTTGAGTATGTATAGGTTTTTATATAAGTGTAAGAATGGTATGTATATGTAGTATATATATATATATGTACGTATATATATATGTACGTGTATATATATATATATATATATATATATATATGTATAAGTGTAGGATATATATAAGTATATATATATAGGTAAATAGGTGTCCTTAACTAGAACCTTGTTTGTAAATGGGTAGGAACGTGCGGTATAGTAATAACCGAGAAGGGTTAAAGTTTATAGTTAGTACGGCCGGAGTAGTGTACTCTAGTTATCAGAGTTGTGGGGGTTCTATGGGTGGGCGTATACTAATGTTAGGATAATAAATTCTACTTATTAGAATATCTTAAGGGCTCCTCATAAAAGCATAAGCTAAACTCATATAGGTTCTCGGTTTCTACCTAGAATAGTTGTGAGGAAGTTACCTAAACTTGGGAAGGGAGTGACGTTGTTCTCTTTAACGAGTATGTTTTGGATTTGATCTTAGACCTAACAGCTAAGGGTAAAAGTAGGACCTTAGCAACCCCTTTGAAATTCTAAAACCTTGTTAACTTTATAATCTCTAGTAACTGTCCTTGAAAACCAGATTTTGAAAATCAGTTCTAAAAGAAAATATTATAATTTAATGATAGAATTTTGAGAATTTTAGTCTTTTCACCTTAAGAGAGACTTTTTCGTAATTGCTCTTCATGAGAGTGTACAACTTAGAAGTTTATAACTTCTAAGAGTATGAGATGGGTTTTGATCCACATGCCTTGTTGACAGGAGTTGGAGTTACCACGAGTACAGATCGAGTTGGGATTTGAGAAAGTGTGATTTGATTCAGGTAAGTCCTTGCGACTTACTTAGCTAGTTTCTGGATGTTAGTTGGGTGATAATAGTGGTGTGTGTGCAATATGTGTTATAATAATAACTTGTTAGGACGACCGTCGTTATTATGTTTTAAGGTCCAAGTGTATGTATAACGGGTCGTAACATCACTGCCCAACTCTGCCAGGAGACTGGGAGGTTCTCTATACCCAGCCCATACAGGTACACGGTGAGATGCATCGGATCCATTCCTGATGGTTACACGGGGGCAGAGGCGAGGTTTGGGAATCCCTCGTGTCACAAAATAAGTATCATTAGTAAGAGTGAATCACCTAAGTAAAGATAATAAATGGATTGTTTGAAAGCATGATGAGTGTTTACTTTTGCTATGTGTGTGTGTGCTATTATTATTCTTCTAATGTTTAGATAACCAGCTAATGGTTGTTCTGTTGTGTTTTTAGATTCACCGCAGGTTAGAGCAGCAGCTGAGTGATCCGGAAGTAGTGGTCAGTCGGGTCTCCGTACTCCTTAGAGTGGGGTTGGGTGTTATCTTGTTGTTTATTTCTTCTTGTTAAAGACAGTTAGACTCTTCTGTTGTTTAAGTACTATAGGTTATTAGACGTTGTTGCATTCATTCCTTTAAAAATACATTTTTTATGACTTTCGGTTTTTCTTATTTGTGTCTTATTGCAAGATCCTAGTAATATTATTGTCAAACTGAGGTCGGGACCCATTGTGAGGTCCTAACCAGTAATGTCTCGAGTTTTGAGAATTCGGGGTGTTACAAGCGTTGCATGTCTTCTCCTCCTGTTTTGGTTTCTCCCTTGCGTTCCTTTCTTTTCTTCTTCTCCAAGGATCAAGCATGAGCCTTGATTCTTGTGGAGTGTTCCGTTGTTGACCTTTCGTTGTTCTCAGGCTCTCTGAAGTTGAGTCTCGACGTGTTGAAACCAAAGGTTCGAGCTTTGGTTGTCCCTGCTGTGAGATATGTCGAAGAGAAGCCCGACAGTAGCTTCTGACGAAGATCCACCCCTGTGCCTGCACAGAGCCGCCTTTGCACCTATGTCATAGCCGCCCCTGCGCCTGGACAGAGACGCCTCTGCGCCTCTGTTCAGCCGCCCCTGCGCATCTGTCTAACCGCCTCTGCAGTTTCTCTGCAGTAGCTCCCGTCTTTGGTGAGTTGCTTCCTTCCTTCATTTCCGCGTTCCTTCCTTGGTTCCTTATCGTTGTTCCTTGTTGCCCTGAGTTGTTGTAAGACTAAGGTTGAGCCCTTAACATGTGCAGATCTCTTAGAGATCGTTGAGACTAGAAGTTATAGACTTCTAGCAACCATTTCGTTCCTGATTCGTGTTGCTTGTTCGTACAGGCTTTCCTTGCTCCTTTCCTGAGGGAAACTGAGCTTCCTTGAGTGTTTTCTGAGTTGTTCGCTGATCTCTTGTGTTACCTTCGTGTGAGGTAAGTCCCTTGGACTTACTTAGCTTTATTCCGCGTATTAGTTGGATTGTTTTGGCTTGTTGTGTTGCTATCATTTTATAACGGATAATTGGAAATAGGATTCACCCTTTGTTAACCTTAACTGACCCAAGTGTATTATAACCGGGCGGTGACCACTTGTCTAGTTCTACAAGAGACTAGAATGTGCTCTTGCGACCCAGACCCGTAGGTAACGGATAGTACTTATCTATTCCTATTGGTAGACGGAAGCGGAGGCGAGTTTCGGGAGATTCTCGTGTGACAAAAGAAGTTGAGTTAGTAATGGATAACCTTAATGAAAGATAATAACCGGTTGATGTGTGAGCATGCTATGTGTTTTCTTTACCTTATGTGTGTTTGTGCCTTTACACTCTTGCTTATACCTAGAATGTTAGCTAACGGTTTATACCGTCGTTGTAGATGTTCCGCAGGTTCAGGATGCTGCTGAGTGATCCGGATGGTGTGGTCAGCCGGGGTTCCCGTACATTATAGGACGGGATCGGGTTTTGTTTCGTTTGTTGTTTCCCCTTTTTGTTTTGAACCCGGTTGTGGAGTTTTGTATTTTCTTTTGGTTAAACCTTTGGTTTTATATTGAGTTTTGTTTTCATGTGTCTGTGCCTTGTTATAAGATCCGTTTGATATTGCTACTTTGAGGGTCGGGACCCATTGTGCGGTCATAGCCCGTAGCACTTCAAGTTCTCAGAACTTGGGGAGTTACACAACGCACATTTTATTTTTTTTAAAATGAAACAAATTATTTATCATCAATTTCTTTAAGAAAATAAAACATACAAGATCTAATAAAATTTAACTTGAATATGCAATTTTTTTTATATAAAAAAACAAATTATTTATCTATAAATTTAGATATAAAAGCGTAATCTGAACGAAGTTGAGATAACAAAACCGATTCTAATTTGTTAATTTTAAAGAATATCAAACCCAAATTTTGTTAACGATTATAATTTGTTAATTTATCTATAAACAAAATCAGGGAGAAATATTAATATAGCCACAAAAATCGGGGAGAAATATATATTCTAAGATATATATAATATTGAATAATTATAACAATAGAATGAGGATTTGATGCGAAACAGAGGGAGTTTACTTACGACTTCTTCAATTGATATAGTTGCTTTAGGTCTTCGTAATTACAAGGAACACACCATTGCGTGAATCAGTAAAAAAATGTACACAATAGAATAATATTTGAACTTTTGAAATTCATACAATAGAGGAAACACTTCTCCTTCATATTCTTCCAAAATATTCTGACAGAAAAAAAGATTCATCTACAATAGAGGATAAAGGAAAGTATCAAAGATACACCCTTCTTGATTTCGATGCCGCTCACTCCTCCAATGGAGGATTTCGAAAATCCTAATTTGACAGCAACCATAATCTTGTGAGGTTGAAGGTTGATCTTACTGCCCGTTGATAACACGATTTATGACTTAGGTTTAGGTAATCATTTAGATAGATTTCTCACTCATTCATGCACATTTTGGCATTGATTCATGACGTCTTCGCTCAATTCATGCATATTTCTAGAAAAGACATCTACACGACCTTTTATCGGTTTTGTAGGTAATTCGGGGATCTATTGGACATTAATCGATACATTTGAGGGTCAAGCCTCATGGTGGTACACATCCAAAGCTTTGAAGGAGCATAATTGGAGCAACAAAGGACACAAAGACCACTATTGGTGCAAGCAATGGAGCAACTCATGGCTAGACGATCATAGCATGCTTCTGCTGAAGAAAATCGGACCAACTGCCAGGAAAATCGGCTGATTTATTCCTCTGGGTCGATTTTCCTGCCTTTGACAGCTTAAGCCACGTGTCCCACGATCTCTTGATCCGGCCTTGCTCTTGGTGGAGAATATAAGTGGTCCTACAAGCTGTTGCTGGGGATCTCTCCTCTCCCACATTCTCATTCACAGCTCATCCATTTGGAGGAAGATTGGGAGGAGAAGAAAAACTCCCAAGGATTGAAGGAAGAAGAAGAACATCATTCTAAGAGTGATAGTGAGGTTTTGAGTGATTTTGAGTTATTTTTGGAGTCTTGGATTGAAGAACTATTGCAAGGATTGTTAGGAACGTTTTGGATCTTCATTTTAGAGTTTGTAAGTCTTGCTACAACTTAGATTCAGCTGAGATTTATTGATTTTACTTGCTTATCTTTCATTATTCATCTATGAGAACCATGTATGCTTGTATGATGATTTTGGACCTTGATATGCATACTATTGGCTAGTTTATTGTGATTCTGGAGTGATGGATTGATGGTTATGGCTTGGGTGATGATAGGATGGACTTATATGTTAGTTTAGGATGATTTGATTGAACAAAACCTTAACCAGAGAGAAAAATCGGCCTGATCATTAGCCAGATCGGCCGATTTAGCTGTAGAACAGCCCGATTTATTCTCCTGTTGCTCTTTAAATGATGAATCTGTATGTTAGGGTGTTTGGTTGTTTAAATCCTAGTATTTATTAAGCCTAATTTAGCTTAGGATCACCTAATGCTATCAATCTAAGTGAGGGAAGAGATCCACCCGATGATTTCCGACCTTAGATACCTAAGATGATGGATACTAGGTAGTAGTGAGCCTCATAAGCCGCTATTGGATCGAGTGTGCTAGGATTATTGCTTGAGACTTCCCTATTCCGAGACTTACCCGGTAAGGAGATGGTTACCCCTTAAGTAGTATCCGGTTTGTGTAGAATTCCCTACTTTAACCCTTTGAGACCTACCCAGTAATAGGAGTTTGATGCGGGATTAGTGAAGTGAGAGACCTACCCGGTAATTACTTCCATTAGTGAAACACTCTTCCCCAACACCGCAGCTTGTCCTTAGAATCCTTAGAACCTTGATTCCAATGCCATAACCGGAAATCTTGACCTCTAGAATCCACTTTTCTCTTTTGATTATATACTTGAGTTTTGAGTTACTTGTTTGTTTGCTAGTTGAGTTGTTAGATTGTTTTATTGTCTTGCTTGATTTGTGATCCTTGCTTGATCACCACAAAAACCAACCAAAAATATCGAGATTTTCATTTCTTTGTTCCTTGACCTTTTCTTTGATTAGATCCACACTATCTATGACCATTGTTTGACTCGATTTCACCTTAGTCTTTGTGTTCGACCTCGGAATACTATCCCTACTACAAACGTCCCGTACACTGCGGGTTCGCTAGGAGTTAGGAGAAATATAACGAGTATAAATTTAAAGCTTATTGCGATTCACACACACATCCTGAGCGTAACAAGTTTTTGGCGCCGTTGCCGGGGACTAGGTCTAGATCGAGTTTATTTGTGATTGTTTATAGTGTAGATCTTTCTTGTTGCTTTTGATCTCTCTTTGGTTTGTGTCTTTGCTTTTCAGGACATCTCTTACTCTTTAGGTGTATGCGAAGATCTCGTGGTAAGGATTTAGCTCCATTCGATCCCGAACCGGAGAAAACCCTTAGATCTAGATCCAAGAGCGTTAAAAAGGGAAAAGAGATGGCCGGAAGAGACCTCCAAGCTGAATTGGATGAAGCCTTAAAGCAAATAACGCTAAGAGATGAGCTCTTGGAGGAAGAAAGGAGACTTGCCAATGAGAGGCAAGAAGCAACTAGGAGGGAGATTGATGAGATTAGGCAAGCCCTTGTACAAGGAGAGCTTAATCGTCAACAACCTCCACCTCCTCCACCACCACAACCGCAGCCGGCGGCGAATGTTAGGGTTGTATCCATTGCTATTGAAGAGCCACAAACTTTGGGGAGACGTATGGATCCGGCACAAAGAGCACACCGTCCGGGTGTGAACTTAGGAGATCCCGCAGCCCACAACTACGAGCTCCGCCCTCAAGTTCTACAAATGATCCGGCATAATCAATTTGGAGGGATGGAAGGAGAGTCTCCTCATCAACACTTGATGAACTATGAGATTTTGATGGAGACTCTTAGACCGCCAAGATTGGAGAGCAACAACCATAAGCTTAGGGCTTTCTCCTTCTCTCTTAAGGACAAAGCCTTAGCTTGGTATCAATCTATTCCACAAGGGCGAGTTGGTACTTGGGAGGAGATGACAACCGAGTTTTGACTAAGTTATTCCCACCTTCCAAGACTACCGAATTAAGAGGGAAGATCAATGCCTTCGTGATGAAGGATAGAGAGAGCTTGTTCAAGTCTTGGGAGAGATTCAAAGACCTTCTCCTAGATTGTCCACACCATGGCATACCGAAAATTGAGCTATTGGAAATCTACTTCAAGGGACTTGATGAAGATAGCCAATTCAAGCTCCAATCCCTTTCCGGTGGGACTTTCATGGAGAAGCATGTGGATGATGCTTGGGAGTTTGTAGAGAAACAAGCTCTAGTGATTGAGAAATACTCCCATAGGAAGAGTGAAGGGAGAAAGGCGGGAGCATATGAGGTGAGTGAAGTCACCATGAGCAATTTCAAGCTTGACGCCATCAACAACGAGCTAAAGTCCTTGAGGGAGTTGTGTGCTACAACTTTGAAGAACCAAGCAACTCCTCAAGTGCTTCCACAAGCTAACTTATCTTCCAAGGAGGAGGATGTGAATTACATGGGAAGGGGCAATTACAACAACTATCAAGGCCCAAGGAACTTCAACAATAACCGGCAATTCAACAATTACCGGCCCAACCACAACCATCCCGGGTTTTCCTATTCTAACCCGGATGGAGCCTTGAACCCTCCCGCTTCCACAAGCACAACTCCACCACCAAAGGCTTCACAAGAACCTCCACCCGGATTTACTCAACCTCCAAAGGATATAACCGAAATGATGTTTGAGCAATTGCTTGGAAGGTTGAGTGGCCTTGAGAGCACGGTGACTTCCATTTCCAAAGCTCAAAAAGTGTTGGAAGCACAAGTGTTCCAAAAAGCGGGAGAAGCCCATAGAGATCCGGGAAAGCTTCCCGGAAGGACCGAAGACAACCCAAGAGGCCAAGTGTTGGCCATTACAACGAGGAGTGGGTTGAGTATGAAAGACCCTTTGCCCAAGGAGAATGCTAAGGGGAAGCAAGTGGTGATAAAGGAAGAGACTTTGCAAGGAGATGGAGGCAAGAGCAAAGATGTCGAGCCAACATATGTGGCACCGCCTCCATACAAGCCACCACTACCGTTCCCTCAATCACGAGCAAGAGCTCGCTTGGACAATCACTTTGGTAAATTCCTTGAACTTATGTCCAAATTGCATATTAATATTCCGTTCATGGATGCTATTTTAGGAATGCCGGCATATGGCAAGTTCTTGAAGGAAATACTCTCCAACAAAAGGAAGTTGGAGGAGTATGGGGAGATAAGGATGACAAAGAGATCCTCGGAGTTGATTCAAACGATGAAAGAGGAGATGCCTCCAAAGCTAAGGGATCCGGGATCCTTTTGTGTGTCAATCGGAGTAGAAGAAGTGAAGTATGACGCCCTATGTGATCTTGGGGCAAGTGTAAGCATCATCCCGCTTGCACTTTGCAACAAGGTTGGGCTAGGAGAGCCAAAGCCGGTCAAGATGACCCTTTACATGGCGGACCGCTCAATCACTCATCCGGTCGGAATCTTGGAAGACATTCCGGTGCAACTAGGAAAGTTCTATGTACCCATAGACTTCGTTGTTTTGGACATCCCGGCGGACTATCCGGTTCCTATCATCTTAGGGAGACCTTTCCTAGCTACTTCCGGATGTCTGGTAGATTGCAAGAATGGGACTCTCTCCTTCAACATTAGAGAAGAGAACATCAAGTTCAAGCTGTCCACAATGATAAAAGGGCCAACCCTTGATGAAGATGTATTCAACATAGTTGAGGAAGAGGAGTCTAGAGAGGTTGTGAGCTCAATCTTGCTCAAGGATCCACTTGAGAAGGTTCTTAGCTCAAGCTTGATGGAGGAAGGAGTTGAGGAGAGTAGCAATGAAGTAATCAAGGCCTTGAATGCATTGAACGAGCTATCAAGTGTTGGATTTGAAGTGCTAGAAGAAGTGAAAAACAGGCAAAACAATCGGAGTGGAGGGACAAAATTGGCCGATTTTTGGCCTTGTGCTGAAGTTTCATCCAGTTTGGCAAAAACAGAAACTCAGATCGACCCACCCTCAGGAAAATCGGCCGATTTTTCCTCCTGGGTCGATTTTCCTGATTCTTTTCAGCACCAACCACTTGAATGTGAGCAATCATCAAGGGACTTCAAGGAGGCTTCCATGGCTTTGCAATCATCTCAACCTACATTATATGGATCGTCTCCAACCGAAAAAGGTCCTCCTCAACTTGATCTTAAACCCCTCCCCTCTCATTTGAAGTATGCTTTTCTTGGTGATAATTCAACATATCCGGTGATTGTTAATGCATGCTTGAGTGATGATGAACTTGCTAAGTTGTTGCATGAACTAAGATTGCATAGGAAAGCCATTAGCTATACTATTGATGATTTGGTTGGCATAAAACCCTCTTTGTGCATGCATAAGATAATGATGGAAGATAACCATAAACCCTCTATTGAACATCAAAGAAGATTGAATCCTATAATGAAAGAGGTAGTTAAGAAGGAGATCATTAAGTTGCTAGATGCGGGAATTATCTACCCTATCTCGGATAGTAAGTGGGTTAGTCCCGTTCATGTAGTTCCCAAGAAGGGTGGAATGACCGTAGTGACCAATGAGAACAATGAACTAATCCCGACTAGGACGGTTACGGGGTGGAGGATGTGCATTGACTATAGGAAGCTTAACATGGCCTCTAGGAAAGATCAATTTCCCCTTCCCTTTATTGACCAAATGCTAGAGAGATTAGCTCAACATTCCCATTTTTGTTATCTAGATGGCTATAGTGGATTCTTCCAAATCCCTATCCACCTCGATGACCAAGAGAAAACCACATTTACATGTCCATGGGGTACTTTTGCTTATAGGAGAATGCCATTTGGGTTGTGTAATGCGCCCGCCACCTTCCAAAGGTGTATGATGGCTATCTTTTCGGAATACATTGAAAATATCATGGAAGTGTTCATGGATGATTTCTCTGTTTATGGTTCTTCCTTTGATAATTGCTTGGCTAACTTGTCATTAGTATTGCAAAGATGTGAGGAGACAAATCTTGTCTTGAATTGGGAAAAATGCCACTTCATGGTAAGTGAAGGTATTGTGTTAGGAAACTTGGTGTCTAACCGTGGCATTGAGGTTGATAGGGCTAAGATTGAGACGATAGAGAAGTTGCCACCACCTACCTCGGTGAAAGGGGTAAGGAGTTTCTTAGGGCATGCCGGTTTTTACCGGAGGTTTATTCAAGACTTCTCTAAAATTTCTAAGCATCTTACTAACCTACTAATGAAGGATGTTGAGTTTGTTTTCTCCAAAGATTGTCTTGAGGCTTTTTGTAGGTTGAAGAACGCTTTGATCTCCGCACCTATCATGCAACCTCCGGATTGGAGCCTACCGTTTGAGATCATGTGTGATGCAAGCGATGTAGCCGTTGGGGCTGTTTTGGGGCAAAGGAAAGATGGGCGCACTCATGCCATTTATTATGCTAGCAAGACGCTAGATGATGCCCAACTCAATTATGCTACCACCGAGAAGGAGTTGCTAGCGGTTGTGTATGCATTTGAGAAGTTCCGCTCATATCTTGTTGGAGCGGAGGTCATAGTTTATACGGATCATGCTGCGATCCGTTACCTCCTTACAAAGAAGGATGCCAAGCCTAGGTTGATTCGGTGGATTCTTCTTCTCCAAGAGTTTGATTTGGAAATCCGGGACAAGAAGGGATCCGAGAACTCTGTGGCGGATCACCTTAGTAGACTCCCACCATTGGAACTTGAAAGAGATGACATCCCGATTGATGACTCGTTCTGGGATGAGCAATTGCAAATGGTAGAGGAATGCTTGTTCCAAGTGTCTAGAGGAAGTGAGTCATGGTATGCCGACATTGTGAACTATCTTGTGTGTGAGGAAGTGCCTCCCGGTTTGACATACGCCCAAAGGAAGAAGTTCTTCAAGGATGTGAGGCACTACTATTGGAGTGAACCAATTTTGTTCAAGAGAGGGCCGGATGGAATGTTTAGAAGATGCATACCAGAGGATGAGGTGGAGAGTGTAATCCGCCATTGTCATTCCTTGCCATGTGGAGGGCATGCTAGCGCACACAAGACATGTGCGAAGGTGTTACAATCGGGCTTCTTTTGGCCAAGTTTGTTCAAGGATGTGCAAAGCTTTGTGGTAGCTTGTGATGCTTGCCAAAGGACGGGCAACATCTCAAGGAGGAATGAGATGCCCTTGAACAATATACAAGAAGTGGAAATATTTGATGTGTGGGGCGTGGACTTCATGAGACCATTCCCTTCTTCATGTGGCAACCTCTACATCCTATTGACGGTTGACTATGTTTCGAGATGGGTGGAGGCAATCGCCTCTCCTACAAATGACGCCAAGGTTGTGGTGCGCTTCTTCAACCGAGTGATCTTTCCTAGGTTTGGAACACCAAGGGTGATCATAAGCGATGGAGGAAAGCACTTCACCAATAGGAACTTTGGGGCACTCTTGGCTAAGTATGGGGTGACTCATAAGGTGGCAACACCTTACCATCCCCAAACTAGTGGCCAAGTAGAGATCTCCAACCGGGAGATAAAAGGGATACTTGAGAAGACGGTCTCTAGGACGAGAAAGGATTGGGCTATGAAGCTCGATGATGCCTTGTGGGCATATAGGACCGCTTTCAAGACACCAATTGGCACCACTCCTTACAAGTTGGTCTATGGCAAGTCTTGCCACCTCCCGGTAGAGATGGAGCATAGAGCTTATTGGGCCATTAAGTGGCTAAATTTTGACCTCAAGGAGGCGGGAGAGAAGAGGTTGCTTGACATAAACGCTCTTGAAGAGATCCGGTTGGATGCTTATGAGAATGCCCGGATCTACAAGGAGCGGATCAAGCGTTGGCATGACAAGCGCCTCATCCCAAAGGAGTTGAGTGTGTAATAACCGGAAATTTGAAACTTCGTTAAACCTAAAATTTATCGATTTCTGATACGTCGACCTTAAATAAATAAATATATAAATAATAATATAAAACGAGTTTAAATTCTATCATTTTATGTGACCTTAAGTCACATAAAAGGATGAAACTAGGTAACCGGAAATATTTCCGTACCTATAAAGTAAACATAATAATTTACCTAACACGGAAAATAATTCCGTAAATTATTACGCAAATACCCTACCGATCCGTATGAGTAACGGGTTCGCTTCAGCTCATTTTAATGAAGGAAAATGGGCCCAAATTGCATAGAGTGTTACCGGCCCAGCTAGCCCATTCTTAAAAATTTATCTAATTAACCTAATTAACTAAGCTAACCTAATTTTTTACGCTAAACCTAATCCTCTACCAATCTGATTGCCGCTACCCCTCGCCCTCCTTACCTTCTGCAGAACGTCGACCAGCAGCCCCTTCCGCCTCCAACCGAAGACACCGCACCGCCTCCGCCTTCCCTGCTCGCCGGCGACATCGGCCTAGGTAAGCTATCCTCTCGGATCTCTCTCTCCTATGCACACCGTTTCAACCAACGTACAAGCGTCTCTCATCCTCCCCCATCTGTGTCTACAGTTTTCAACGGCAGCACTCATCTCATCGAAGGTCTAAAGCAGGGAGGAAACCTTCAGCATCTGCAGCCATCACTGTCGCTCACCACTGCGACCTTCGTCAAGCGCCGAGGACTGCTGAGTGGTTCGATCTTTCTCTGCCCACCGGTAAGACCCAGTCCTCGACTCTTTCTCATCTCCTTTCTGTCTTGGTTAGTCGCTCACACTCTCCTTCTCTGTGCCGGACGGGTCCTTAATTTGGACTCGTCGGACGCCCAGAACCAGGTCCAATAGAGTTGTCCCAACCGATGCAGCAGCGCAACCTAGCCATCGACTTCCGGAAGTTGGTGGTGTCGCGAACCACGCCAACACACTAGCGTATATCTCTTCTTGTCGGGGACTGTTAGCGAGTTGTCGATCGAATACACCCTAATCTGTGAGTCTTCTTCATATTGCAGTCCCACTTTCCTTCTCGGAATATTGTAGTAGCTTAGGTTCACGTAAGTATATCACAAGGTGTTGATGTTTGGGCAAGTCCATAGTATAGTATTTAAGTCTCTCTTGTTTTCTGTGGTGTGAGAGTATGTAGAATTAAGTGAGTTTAGTTCCGGTTTCTGTCCTTGTGAGTATTGAACTACAAACCTATAGACATGTTGTGGTTGTTGTAAAAATGAGCAGTAGAAATAGAAGTGAGAAACCTTGTTTTAATTTTAGTTTGTAAGTTGGAAATGGTCACTGTTGTAGATCAATTTTAAAGGGTTAGGCTGAAGATCCACCGTTGAATTTTGGATATGTTGTAGAATGTTATACGTAGTATATGGTGTTAAAATTTGGGAATGAATGAACGGTCGGATTAGAAGTTATAAGCTTCCGAAGTTGGGTAGATAAGCAGTTTTTGTAAACTTTGGATTTTTGGTTAAGTATAGAAATTGTAAGTGTAGTAGCCAACTTTGAGTTTTTTTATAAAAATAATGGATGAACAGTTTTGAAAAATTCTTCCTCCTAAGGGTAGATGGAACATCATAGATGATCTAGAGAATTATTTCGGAATTTTTATAAGCTTCTACGAATTTTATATTTGAAACCGAAGTTGGGCCTCTACGATCCTTCGGAAAATAGGAAAAGTGCCAGTTTGTAACCAAACTAAACTTTAGGAGTTAGAATATGACTTTAGAGTCTCAAATAGAAGTTTAGACATGAATTTCGGAAATTTTGGAAGTTGCGGGACTAAGGGTAAAATGGTCATTTTACCATAAATTAGTACTGTAATTAGTTCTGTCCTATTACGATCTTCTATCTTAGAAGTCTTAGACTTCTAATTACGTTGGAGTGTGCTAATGCACTTATCTCCTTTAGGCAACTGAGTTGCTACAGTTTACAGAACGAGTTTGGTTTACAGAGAGTCGAGATTTATAAGAAGTAAGTCATTTGGGCTTACTTAGCTGACTTCTGAATATGAGCATGAATGATGATAGTGGTGTGTGATTGAAATGTCTAGAGTTATAGGTCGTGATAGATATTTACCGACCTATACTTGGCCTAAGAGTAACGGGCGGTGGCATTCTGCTCAGTTAGCTTGCGGGCGCTGGGGGTTTCTTTAGGGACTAGTCCATACTCGGTTTGTAGTGATGCTACCGGTGGAGGTCAGCTAGACCTACACCCAGTTGGATAAGGAACGGAGGCGAGAACTGTTAATAGCTCTCGTGCCACAACTGTAAAATTGAATAAGATGAATCACCTAAATAATAGATAATAAACGGTTGAGTGCCAGCATGATGTTTGTTTATTTTTGTTTCTGCGTGCGTTTGTGCTATTGTTATTCTACTTATATTTGGATAGTTAGCTAACGGTTGTTATGTTGTGTAGACTTACCACAGGTTAGAGCAGATGCCGAGTGATCCGGATGGTAGTGGTCAGCCGGGGTGTCGTACTTTTAGGACGTATTGCAGTTTCTTTATTTGTGGGATTTCCAGTTGGACCTTGGTTCTTTTCCTTCTTTCCGTACTTTGTTATCTTATGTTTTCCGGTTGTTGGTTGTTCTGGTCACATTCATACATTGTTAAGACTGAATTTATGATTTCCGGTTTTTCCTTATCTGTGCCTTGTTGTAAGATCTTGTTAAGTTGTTGTCAGACTAAGGTCGGGACCCACTGTGCGGTCCTAACCAGTAACTTCCCAAGTTGAAAATTTTGGGGTGTTACAGAGTGAAGGCGACATTGTCCTTCTCTTCAACTCGAGGCTGCGGCTCTTCCCCGGAAAGCTCAAATCAAGATGGACCGGGCCATATGTGGTGAAGAAGATCTTTCCTCATGGAGCGGTAGAGATAGGAGGAGATCATTGTGGTGACTTCAAGGTGAATGGGCACCGTTTGAAGAAGTACATCCCGGAAGCCCCGGTGGAAGTGATTGCCCCGCTTCACCTTGATTGAAACGCTCCTGAATTTGGTCAAGCTAATGACCTTAAAGAAGCGCTTAATGGGAGGCAACCCATTGGTACATATTTTTCCCTTTCTTTTTCTTGCTTTTGTTTGATCTCACTCTTGGTGTGCTTTGTTTTCTTTTGTGTTTTTGGGTGCTAGATCCTGTTGATTGTCGTGTGTGACGAGATGTTGGAGGTCATGTGAAAACCTCATGGAACTGTTGAAGGAACAAGATCCGAGCACATGGACGAGGGGGAAATCACCCAGAAAAATTGGCCTGTTCTTCAGCAGATCGGCCGATTTTCCTGGGCAGTTGGGGCGATTTTTCCTCTGTAAAGGAAGGTGATGATCTCCAATCAAGCATGGGTGGAGCGGACGTGAAACTTGGACGGCTTGCGGAGCCAAGCGCGGGTTCCGATGCCATAATGATCATCAAGAGCTCTCTACCATCCTTGATCAATCATCCACCATCATCATCATCCAATGTGAACCGAAATACCAAAGCATCACCAATTTTACATTGTGAGGACTCTCTTTCACTTCTTTATTTAGTTTACACATTAGGGACAATGTGTTTCTAAGTATGGGGTGGGGTTTTCATGATCACTTGCATGATTAGCATCTAAGATAGTTTAATTTTGTCACATGTTTCATTTTGTCTTGCATTGTACATACATATTTCGAAAAATCCAAAAAATTCAGAAAATTTTAAAAATTCTTAGTGCTTCTAAGGCTTGGATATGACCCTAATGATGAACCTTGTCTTGTGGATCGGCTATGGATGGCCTTATGTGTTAAATTGATGAATGTATATGTGGACTTGAAGTACTTCTCTTGAATCCCATGAATGATCTGTGATCATGATGTTTGCCTAGAATGGATTGAGTATTGAAGGTCGAAATTGCATGCTAGTTCTTGCACATCAATTAGGAGTGATTAAGGCAATTCATTTTTTCTCTACTTCTCATCTTGATCATGTTGCTTGAGCACCTCAATTGAGATAAATTTGACCTCTTTTGACCCATCCGGGAATAGGAGCATGTTAGTGTGTTGATGTGTGTGAAAAGCAAGTGTGGGGTGAAGTTGTTGATGAATGAAGTGCTGAAATTGTTGCGAAAGTGTAGCCAAAAATATAGGTTTGGGGACGTTGGCTTAAATTACAAGTAACTCGGTACACTTCACATAATCGGGTGTTGGTGCCTTGCCAAAGTCAAATAAACCAAGAGTCCTAACGAGCTTTGGTATGTGTGCCCGGTGTGGATGCACCTCGAAAAATAGAAAAAGTCCGAGGATGGCTAATCACCAAGGTTTCGGCTTTTGTACACCAATGCCATTGTCTCAAAAATAAAAGAAAAGAAAGTAAAGAAAATGAAGAAAAATATACATTTGAGGGAAGTTGATAAGAAATGTGAAGTTGTGGTTGTTTAGTTCCTTTCCCGGATTAGCATCACATAGCCTAGAAAATTCCCACCTAATCACAACGTTTCTTGGCCTTCTATTTTACAAGTCCTTTTGACCTACTTGCATGTGTGTAAGGCTAAGCGATTTAGATTGGATATACTCATGATCATCTTGACTTCTTCATCTTTACATTTCATTGCATGCTATCAAGTTAAGTGCAATTGTCTTTCCATGCTTTCATTTATTTGATACATAATTGCTTGTCCATTGCCATGAAACATGACTATGAAGGTGATCCAATATTAGAAGCACAACTCCAAAAAGATTTTGCCATTTTTCTGCATACATAAATCATGTCATCTCTTAGTCTATAGTTGGGAATTTGCTCGGGGACGAGCAAACCTTAAGTATGGGGTATTTTTGATAACACGATTTATGACTTAGGTTTAGGTAATCATTTAGATAGATTTCTCACTCATTCATGCACGTTTTGGCATTGATTCATGACGTCTTCGCTCAATTCATGCATATTTCTAGAAAAGACGTCTACACGACCTTTTATCGGTTTTGTAGGTAATTCGGGGATCTATTGGACATTAATCGATACATTTGAGGGTCAAGCCTCATGGTGGTACACATCCAAAGCTTTGAAGGAGCATAATTGGAGCAACAAAGGACACAAAGACCACTATTGGTGCAAGCAATGGAGCAACTCATGGCTAGACGATCATAGCATGCTTCTGCTGAAGAAAATCGGACCAACTGCCAGGAAAATCGGCCGATTTATTCCTCTGGGTCGATTTTCCTGCCTTTGACAGCTTAAGCCACGTGTCCCACGATCTCTTGATCCGGCCTTGCTCTTGGTGGAGAATATAAGTGGTCCTACAAGCTGTTGCTGGGGATCTCTCCTCTCCCACATTCTCATTCACAGCTCATCCATTTGGAGGAAGATTGGGAGGAGAAGAAAAACTCTCAAGGATTGAAGGAAGAAGAAGAACACCATTCTAAGAGTAATAGTGAGGTTTTGAGTGATTTTGAGTTATTTTTGGAGTCTTGGATTGAAGAACTATTGCAAGGATTGTTAGGAACGTTTTGGATCTTCATTTTAGAGTTTGTAAGTCTTGCTACAACTTAGATTCAGCTGAGATTTATTGATTTTACTTGCTTATCTTTCATTATTCATCTATGAGAACCATGTATGCTTGTATGATGATTTTGGACCTTGATATGCATACTATTGGCTAGTTTATTGTGATTCTGGAGTGATGGATTGATGGTTATGGCTTGGGTGATGATAGGATGGACTTATATGTTAGTTTAGGATGATTTGATTGAACAAAACCTTAACCAGAGAGAAAAATCGGCCTGATCATCAGCCAGATCGGCCGATTTAGCTGTAGAACAGCCCGATTTATTCTCTTGTTGCTCTTTAAATGATGAATCTGTATGTTAGGGTGTTTGGTTGTTTAAATCCTAGTGTTTATTAAGCCTAATTTAGCTTAGGATCACCTAATGCTATCAATCTAAGTGAGGGAAGAGATCCACCCGATGATTTCCGACCTTAGATACCTAAGATGATGGATACTAGGTAGTAGTGAGCCTCATAAGCCGCTATTGGATCGAGTGTGCTAGGATTATTGCTTGAGACTTCCCTATTCCGAGACTTACCCGGTAAGGAGATGGTTACCCCTTAAGTAGTATCCGGTTTGTGTAGAATTCCCTACTTTAACCCTTTGAGACCTACCCGGTAATAGGAGTTTGATGCGGGATTAGTGAAGTGAGAGACCTACCCGGTAATTACTTCCATTAGTGAAACACTCTTCCCCAACACCGCAGCTTGTCCTTAGAATCCTTAGAACCTTGAGTCCAATGCCATAACCGGAAATCTTGACCTCTAGAATCCACTTTTTCTCTTTTGATTATATACTTGAGTTTTGAGTTACTTGTTTGTTTGCTAGTTGAGTTGTTAGATTGTTTTATTGTCTTGCTTGATTTGTGATCCTTGCTTGATCACCACAAAAACCAACCAAAAATATCGAGATTTTCATTTCTTTGTTCCTTGACCTTTTCTTTGATTAGATCCACACTATCTATGACCATTGTTTGACTCGATTTCACCTTAGTCTTTGTGTTCGACCTCGGAATACTATCCCTACTACAAACGTCCCGTACACTGCGGGTTCGCTAGGAGTTAGGATAAATATAACGAGTATAAATTTAAAGCTTATTGCGATTCACACACACATCCTGAGCGTAACACCCGTCCCAATTCACATCACCGTCATTTGTCGATGCTACAAGTTGATCTCCTTCTTTATCGTTGTTTTCAACACCCGGGATGGCTCTTCTTTGAACTTTTTGCCACCAATTATGTGTTCTTCCCGTATTTTGTCAAGCTTAGATATTTTTTCTAACAAAATGGTAGTGTGTTAATATTTTTCCTTGAAAAATTAAGCTAGGACCTTAATATTGAGAACCTAGATTACATAAACAATTTGGAGACTCCAATCTAAAGCGTGCAAGATCAACATGAAATTAATCTTAACAAAGAAAATACATATCTATTGACCGTATGCAACAATCCTAAACTAATACCTATTACACTCAATTTAGAAAATCCGTAGTCTTCGTGATTAAAAAGTAATAACGCCACAAAGAGTACACACAAGATTAGTATAAGATCACACAAAATTAGAAAAAATCTACAACAATATATATATATATATATATATATATATATATATATATATATATATATATATATATATATATATATATATAAAATAAAGCACGTATAAAAAATACAATCCAATCCAATCTCTGTCAAATCCACCCCATGACAATTGTATCTCATAGTTGGATCACCTCTCAACGCATTTGGCACCCACTTTATCTCTCTTATCTATCAATGCCGCTAAAAATGGCGCATTCACATCTATCATCTACACACACCAAAATCAAAATCACCAAACATACACGTCCTTTATCATTTTGTATACAAATAGTTTCGGATCTCTCCAAACAGCAAAGGATCGACAAGCACGCATGTGGATGCGTACATGAAACAATAGATGGTATAAAGTAATTTTAACAGGTTGGAGTCGGTCAAAAAATCTCGGAAAGCACTGTGATTGAGGAGGTAGGAGATTTGTTTCATCGTTTGCTCTCTTGGTTTCTTCAAGGGGATTGAAGTTAGCGGATGGGAATTTTGTGCGGCCTCGAAAGATATGGTTGAAGAGACCGCTTTGAAGGATGTTAGGATGATATTGGATAGTCAATGACGATCATGAAGGTTATGAGCGTCGAGTAAGTGGAACATTTGTTTTGTGTCGTCCAAGGCTCATTGATTTTCAATTGAGCGGAAGCGAGATAGTTGAAAATTAAGTGTTCATATATAGTGAAAATCATCTGAGAAGTGTACGAGAGAAGTTTTACGATGTTTTAATAAAAAAAACTTATAAATTTACATATGTTGAAGTTATCGAGTTATTAGCTAAACTTTAAAAAAACAAAAAGATATAAATCGGTTGAAGATATTGTTAATTTGTTGAATGAATTAGATATTGTTAACTTGTTGAATGAATTTTTAGAGATAATACGTAATGCTTCCTCGATAATTTATTTTTTTATTTTATTATTATTTTTTTAATAATTAAAAGAGGTTCGATCTCATTGACGGCGCGCCGACTATTGGATCGAAAGGCCGAAAGAGATCGGCAGACGGACAAACTATCATGAATGACCAAAATAGAGGAGAAAAAGGAAAACACAAAATACATCAACAAAACCCGAAAGCAACCTCGATAAGTTTATGTCAACAACGTATTGAGAAGTCTAATAATTTATTTTATATTTAAAAAAAAATTGGTTGAAGATATTATTTTGCTAAACGAATTTATGATTTACTAAAAAAATTAGGATTTACTAAAAAAAACTAGAAAAAGCCTAGTAAACCAAATTGTTTAAAAAAAATATATGCAGATATTATAACATCTATAATTTAGATTATTTTTTAAGTAAAAAAAAGGTTTTTTTTTGGCTTAATTTATAAATTAGTGTGAGCCGTTACGTCAGCATTATTTCGTCTACTTTAGTAAAGTATATAAATAAAACATGTTTCTTGTAAAAAAAACTTTACAAGTAATAACAACTATAGTTATTTAAAAAACAAAAATTTATAATAATTTTCAATTTTAATTTTTTCCAGTAAAATTCGTAATTGATTTGCATTTTTTCAAGTTGAAAAACATAAATTGGGTTTTGTTTTAGTAAAGAAAACAAATTTTAAAAACAAATACTCCTACTAAAAAAAACTAACAATTTTTTTTTAAAAAAAAACAAACAGAAGCATCATCTAGTTATAAGAGTAATGGATTTTTTATTAAAACAAAACAATCATAAGTTCTATTATTTATTTACAAAACAAAATAATAATAGTTTTTTTGCATAAAATAAACATAAATGCGAGTATGAATTCATTTAACTTTACCATTTTAGATTCATTATGAAGGATTTGATTATTGTTAATTAATTTTAAA
>BSUD01000006.1:29818133-29992031 GCA_033239045.1 Fagopyrum esculentum
AAAAAAAAAAAAAAAAAAAAAACAGTGACGTGGCATGCCACATGTCACCACCCCGGCTCTCCTCATTCCTATCTGCAAGGGTCCTCCTCACCGGAACCAGACCCTATATATATATATATATATATAATCATACTCTCATGTAAACAACCCTTATAGTGTACAATGAGAACAAATCTAATCCGTAAGATTAGAGTAATAGATGGTCAAGATTAACCATAATAAATAGGGAAAAAAAATAAAAATAAAACAAATTAGAATGAGAGTGGGGAATTGGCTGCACGTGAAAATCAATTTTCACTAATTTGCTCCATTATTATATATAAAAAGATTTGTTACCTTATATTGCCCTAGAATCTCTCCTTGAAATCTTCCATCTTCCATCATCGTTCAATAACCGATTATTTGTGAAACGACTCCAATGGCGAGCAAGGGCAATTCAACGATGATTAGGGTTGTTGTCGTTCGTCCAATGAAGGCACCACCGTCGTCTCCATACCAGATTTGGCCAGCCGGTTTTCTTCGCAGATCCAGACTTGAACTCGCCACGGCTCTCCCTCGAATGCCTCAGGTACCCTTCCAACATTCCTTCAGTCTCGTGCATCGCGACTCAACCGTCTATGAGACCAATTTCGTCTCGCTCACCATCAATTTCGCTCGAGGCAATTCAAAAGCCGCGTTTTTCTTCATCCTCGTAGTCTCGTGTCGATATTACATCATTACCATCAACAATCTTCTTGTACGACTCCAAATTTGTCATCATTGCAGACCAACCGGAATCCATGGTTGTCCTCATCCTCAACAGTACAAGAGAAGCATGTGCTATTGGATTTGTATTCACTGTTTATTGAGTTTTTATTCGTTGATGTATGTTAATGTATTTAGCAAAATGAGAAGGACGTTGATTTTGCTTAGATTAAGATTCAATATGTTTTTGTGGTGCTTGAAACCTTCTTTGATCTGATGAACAAAATTTGTTATTTCATTGTCATATACATGAATTATTGTACTTTAGTTTTTATTCGACACTAAATGTTGTAAATATTCGGTGGTTATATGTCTTTTATCCGGCGATTTGTGGTGGTTTGTCCGTGTATGTGCGACAACTTATTGGAAACAATTGAATAACTAAATTTTGCAACGAATATATTATATCATATGTACGAATATATTTAGTAACACTAACGAATATTTAATAGTACACTAACGAATATTTTAAGTAATATGGTCGAATATCTTCGTATACGTATATGTTCGCGAATTGTCCGAAGATTGAAACATTGATCTCTTCAAATTATGATCGTATATTTTTCACTATATAAATAAATAATTTATGTACCACTGACTATTAATTTCAGTTATCAAATTTGTTGGACATGAACGAGTAATATTGGTATCATGAATGAATTCTTAATAGTATATTGACGAATATTTTCATGAACACAAACGAATACTTTTGTACAATATTAACTAGAAGAATGGAGATGATAATTGAATTGATTTAGAAATGTTGTTGATATCAATTATGGTGAATGATGAATTGAGAAATGAAAAAAAGTGCAATATGAATTCACGTTGAAAACCAGATTTGGATTTAAATGTGGAGATTAAGATAATAACAATTAGGGAGAGAATCTCTAACTACCATATTTGACTATAATTATTATGGAGAGTGTAATGCAACCTCTTTAATTGGAGAGTGGAGTAAAATATTCCCTAAAATTTGGTTTAATTAAGACCATTAGATCAAAGCAATCCTATGGTTAACGTGTGTTCTCATTGAACACTATAAGGACTGTTTACATGTGAGCCAAACTATATATATATATATATATATATATATATATATATATATATATATATATATATATATATATATATATATATATATATATATATAGATTTTAGTTCAAGTGAGGAGAGAGCTTGTAGATAGGAATTAGGAGGATTGTAAGCCATTAGATGGATTTAAATCAAGGGCTCTCACACGCTCATCATTAATGGCATTTTTGTAAATTGACTTGAAATCTGAAAAAATACCCTTACGTTGAAAATAGTCATCGGTGTTCATACTTTTATATGTCATTATTCATGTTTTTATACATCGGTGTTCATAATATTTTTATTCATCAAAGTGTCATGTCCATTTATATTTTTGTGTTCATTTTGTAATGCATTGATGTTCATTTACAGTATATAACCACAAAAAATAAAAATAAAAATTCATCACAAAACGTTAAAAGATGATCATAATATGTTATGTATGTGTCAAAGTTATAGATAAGTCATTGATGTTCATACTTTTATACGTCATTGTTCATGTTTTTATTCGTCAGTGTTCATACTTTTTTTGTCATTGTTCCTGTGAATATTATAAACTATTTTTTTATAAGGCATTTTGCCGAACAGTTTGCGTGCACACTAAAAGGAGCATATAAATTATTCAATTGGAGCTATTAGACCAACTCAACATATGTATATACAAGTATTATCTCAATCAAACTTATCAAATACAAAATGATTCAAATAAATTTGATTTCGAACACAAACATCAATCATAATGAAACATAAACCTTAAGAATGGAAATCTAAACTGTGAGAGTAGAAATTCGAATAAACAATACCTGAATCGCCTTGTATTCTCTTTGATTTCACAATTTTTTATGTAATCGATCTCTGAATATTATAAACACGATTTTAAAGAAAATAATAATTTTCAAAAAAATGAACATCATATTATAAACACCATAAATGTAAAAAAAATGAATACATACTTGTACAAAAATGAGCATCATATTTTATTAACACGATTTGAAAGAATAGAATAATTTTCAAAAAAAAAATCCAAAAAAATGTTTTAAATAAATACAAAAATGAACAATTAATATTAAAAAATGAACAGTTAGTGTTGGGAAAAATGAACATTTATTGATAAAATATGAACAATGACTCTTTTAAAAATGAACACATACTTATAAAAATATGAACACCAATTTTTATTTACAAAAAAAAATGTGGAAAAAAAAAGGTGACATGGCATGCCACATGTCACCACCCCGGCTCTCCTCATTCCTATTTGTAAGGGTCCTCCTTACCGGAACTGGACCCTATATATATATATATATATATATATATATATATATATATATTAAATGCTATGTAATAGCTCAAAACTTCCAAAGTTAATAATTAGAAGATGTGTACATACCCACTAGGTTAGTTCGAAACCAGGGGCGGAGCTAGAAAAATATTAGGGGTGGGCGAAATTCAAAACGAAAGACGTAAAATATATAAACTTCATAATTGTTATATATATATATATATATATATATATTATAAAGTATCTAAACAATTAATTTATTATACTTTAAACTAGAAAGTAAAACAAACGCGACGATTTTTTGCCTTAGCAAAATCATCGATAACCGAATCGATGTCAACTTTACTCACAAATTCTCTTTCAATATAGATCGTCAAAGCATCACCAAGAAACTCATCTGCCATTTTGTTACGGATGTCAGTCTTCACATGTTTCATTGCTGAGAACGCCGTCTTTGTAGTTGCAGTAGAAACCGGTAAAGTTAACACAAGACTAATCAATTTGCTTATCATTTTGAACTGTTCATCTTTTTTTTTTTGTTTCCACCAACTTCTCCATTAATTTTGCAAGTGTGGGTACTTGAAACTCTGAATTGGAGACAACAAAAGCACGATAGTAGGGCAACTCACTCTTCAAAAGATTTCTTTCATGTTCTTCAAAATCTCTAGGATAGAACTCTACTGCAAGTTTGTAGACATCATCTGCCTTGAACGAATGAAAACAATCTTTTGGATCCAAGGCTACACTCAACTGAAGCAGTCTGATAGTGGTCTCATTAAACCTCGAGTTTAACTCGGACAACTGAAAGTCTATAGATTGATTAAAATGCTCAACATGATAACGATACTCAAGAGTTATTTGTTTCGCACCACGTCCAACTTTACTACTCATGTCAGGTACTTGTACTTCGTGTTTTAAGCAAAACTCTTTCACTTTTTGAAGTAATTTCTCCCATCCTTCATCACGTAGATCTTGAAGAAGTGTTTTTACAGTGGAAAGATGTTGAAGAGCACTTAGTATATCAACAGATTCTTGTTGAAATACCTGACAAAGAAAGTTGTTAATTTCCATAACTTCCATCATTAAGTGCAAACTAAATGCAAACTCAAAAGTCATCAACTGATCTAGAGCACCACTAGCTTATACTCGAGCCTTGGAATTTGGACCATTCTCACTTATATTCTCAAGCACTTTACAAGTTGAAGAAAACATTTTAAGTACACTCGCAATAGACCGAAAATGAGAACTCCATCGGGTAGATCCTACACATTATAAAAATATCAAATGTTTAGCTAAATCTTGATAGAAACATATTAATATTGTTATATATATATATATATATATATATATATATATATATATATATATATATATATATATATATATATATATATATATATAAGATAAGAGTTTTTACGAGTAAAATCTGCACATTGTAAGGATGTTGCTTGATTAGCTCCTTGTCCAGATACTAAATCTCCACTTTCTAACATATCATCAATTTCACTTCTATGAAATGCTTGTAACTCTGTGTTGCGTTTAGGAGACGACTTGACAATATTGATAACATTATCCAAGAAAGAAAAGAACCTCCAAATTGGATCACACTTCTTTGCAGCAGCCACTAACGTCAATTGCAATCTATGAGCGAAACAATGGACAAAGTATGCATATTCACAGTCATTGAGAAATAGTGCCTTCAATCCATTAAATTGTCCTGACATGTTACTAGCACCATCATACCCTTGACCTCTCAATTTGTCAACTTGAAGATTGTAAGTAGAGAGGACATTACAGATCTCTTTATAAAGTGTTTCTGAAGAAGTCTCTAGAACCCGTCTGATAGCAAAAAAAACGTTCTGTTAAAATACCAGCGATGTTTACAAACCTCAAGATGATAGTCATTTGCTCCCGTTCCGATTCATCTTGTGCTTCATCGACGAGTATAGAAAAATATGCATCTCCAACTTCCTCACAAATCATATAACGCACTTTGTTTGCCATGATTGCCAACACCTCTTTTTGAATTTCAGGAGAAATATATGTGGCATTTCCAGGTGCATTATTCAGTGCAACATCATTGACTTCTGGTACCCATTTTGCTAAAAAAATCCACCCATTCGATTACATTTCCACGATTCGTAGAAAGTTCCGACTCATTATGACCCCTAAAAGCACAACCCTGCAATGCCAATCGTTGCACAACCATGATTGTAGTTTTAAGTCTCAATCGGTTTTTTTATCACTTCTACTCTACTCACCCTCTGCATTACCGTATCGATATGACCAGCTGGCTTCATCAAAGATTCAGCATATACAACACATTTGTAATGAGGAGATGTTGATTTTCCAACATGTTTCAAAAATACACATTCGGCTCCTTGATGAACTCTCTTCCATTTGTTAAACCCACCGTTCACTAAAGAAGAAGAAGAATTTGTATTGTCCGCAAAAAGAAAGCATGGAAAGCAATAACACATATGTGTAGTAGGTGAATACTCTAACCAATTAAATTCCTCAAACCAACTATATTGAAAAATACGAGAATCGTTAACCTCATACTTTGCAAGTTTTGGTTGATACGGTCCATGCATCAAATACTTTCTCCTAATCTCGTCTCTTTTATCAAGAGGCCAATCACATATTTTTTTTCTTATTCCCAGATCACGAACTAGCTCAAAAGATATATCAGAAAGAGGAGACTGGTCGATTTTATCCGGAGTAGTAGAGGGTTGACTTACTTGATTATCAACAGGAGGAGACTGCTAATTTTCATGTACCGGAGTTGATTCTTTGGGTTTGAAGAAAGAATACAATGTGGATTTCACTTTTTTCTTTGGTGGTTGTAAAGACATAATTAATTTGTAAAAAATATAAAACAATTGCGGTCATTCTCCAATAAATTAACATAATAAGTTCATCGACATTAATTTAATAATTAAATTTTTAATTGTTAATTTATAAAACTACAATTTGTTAAACAATTAGTAGACACTATAAAATTTTATCATATATTAAAGACAAAAAATATAAAACACTAATTAAAACACTAAAATAAAAGGATGAAACTATATATTTAGAAAAAGTAAATACTAAACACTTAATAAATAAAATAAATTAATAAGATAATGAACTATATATTTAATATATATATATATATATATATATGTATATATATATATATATAATTTATAGATTATTACTATACTAAACAATAATTAAATAAACTAAATAAAAATTTAATTAAATAAAGTAAGGATAAATACAACATAAATATACAAAGCATACCAAATTGGAACGAATTGAAAAGGACAGCACTAAGATCTAAGGGGCTAATGCTGCAGAAAGTGCAGAGTCTTTGCAGGATTGCAGGAAAGCAATTCCTTTTGTAATTGTAGGGCTGCACAACTATCCTATATTCATATTCCAATATTTGCAGGAATTGCAGAGGTGCAGTGCACGGGGCCGAACGACTATTCGCCTATTCAGATTGTATGAGAGAGATAGGTATAGGGAAAGTAGCGTACTAGGTTTTAATCTTCCGAAAACCTCTATTTATAGGAATAAATAATTTTTTTAAAGAGTACTACTAATAAAAAAATTGGGTTGGGGTGGGCGACGGCCCAATCGAGCCCACCCCTAGATCCGCCACTGTTCGAAACCATCTCATCAACTTACTAAGTTTCATTCTAAAAGTAATTGACAATATAAGTAATCCATCATATAAATTAGACTTGTTATCATCTTATCATCAATGCAATCGTCTAATTTGGTTGAAACGTGACTCAAGGCTGGGTAGTTCAATTAAACAGACAATTATAGTGTAGTAGAAAGAAAGGAAGGAAGCCATGAAAGCTTACCAAGCTGGACTTCTAGAGATCAAACACAGCAGCACCACAACCTTAAGTTGGCTCAACAAAGCACATCAACATCTTCACCCACAATTCACAAGCAAAGCCAAGCACAAGGCTCACAAAACTAAAAGAAGATCAAAGATGATCCAAGGGAGAAGAGAGGAGAAAAAAATGCACGCAAGAGTGAGAGATGAAGATGAAATGATAATCCCTCATCATAATGAAAGAGATGAAGGTTATAAAGGGTAAGAAGAGTAAAGCACGGGTCAAAGGGTCAAAGAAGACGGCTGCAGCACACAAAGCCGCAAGGGCGGACTCGGTGAGCCACAAGGGCGGCCCAGGCAAACCGCAGGGGCGCCTACAGGGTCACGCAGGGGCGGTCTAGGCATTATATGGGTCCTCAACTCACTCTCTCAACAACTCAACAACTAGGCTCTTACACTCTCATTACATACTCAATCCATTTTTCTCTCTCTTTACAAACCAAATGATGCTTCCCTCTTTCTATTTATAAAACCAAAGAAATGTGAAAAGTAAATGTCTAATCATATTTAAAATTTGAGTAAATTACACAAAACCACCTCTTATTTATACCACTTTTCACTTAACCACCTCTTATAAAAAAATTTCACTTAACCACCCTTATATTTATTCTGTTATGGCCTTCTGTTAGAAGTTTCATCCATGGCCCCCACCGAGAATAATTAACTGAGTAAAAAACTTGATTATGTTATACTTTTAATAGTTAAATATATAGTACATTTTGCTTTGACAGAATTAGCCCTATGTTGAGAACCCACTTCCATTAATCTGACCATCTAAGATCACTACAAACCTTGTCCTTCCTGTACACAAATCATCTCCTGCAACTTGGGATTACTACAAAATTCTCAGTGATAGCGAAGTTGTACATCATTGTAGGCTCATTTAGAGAATTTTCAACATGAGGAGACTTCTCCCCTGTTTTTGAGAAATTAAAGTACTTTATAAATGGCTTCTTCCAACATCATAGCTCCGAGTAAAGAGCTAACCGGAAACAGGGTCAACCTTATGGTGGACAATCATGTTTGGAATCAAGCTTCCCTTTGAAATCACACCTCCCCGCAGTTTTTAAATCGCCAGAGGGGTGATTTTCACGTGGTAAGGGAGATCGTCCTCTGACATAGCGAATAAACGGCCGTTAAAGAACTCGATCCCCTCAGAAGACTCGAGAAGGCCAAAGAGCCCACGAGAAAGAAACAGGAAGAGACGAGCGATTATGGAGTGATCATGGAGTTCTCCGATGGACTTGAGGAATACAGGACGACCGAGTTCCCTCTCCTGCCGGAACCGTCGGAGTGAAATTTGACAACATGGAGCACGTCATCTCCGTCGAACAAGTGGTGGACGGAGAGAGGTTTGTGAAGAGGGTTAGCTCCATTACAAACGTACACACCACGGATGTACTTCGAGATCTCACCGGAGACATGAAGATGATGGGTAATGGGGTGTTCCGGCGCAAGAGCAAAGTTGCCGGAAATTTCGACTTCTGGGTCTGCGGTTTTGGAGGATACGAGAACAAACTCGAAAGCATTAACATTTTGTAGTGGGTTTCAGGTGTGTTCTTCTAGGAAGTGAGAGATATGGGATTTGAAAAGCTCCATTAATAGAAGTGGGTTTTCTTTTGTGAAGCCAGTTACAGGAAGAAGAGAATAATTTGGAGAGAAATGAAGAAGACGTCATTGTGGATTTGAAATGTATTTTAATACGGGGTTAAAGTCAATTAATTATTTACTATGGGCCCACGGATGGAATTTTTAACGGGAATACATTTTGGTGGCTCTTTGTTAACGGATTAGATATAAGAGTGGCTAAGTGAATTTTTTTTTATAAGAGGTGGTTAAGTGAAAAGTGGGATAAATAAGGGGTGGTTTTGTGTAATTTACTCTTAAAATTTTGTACAGAACCATCATTTCAATTTAACCCCATAGTTCACCTATTTTCTAGCTTTTGTACTAGTTTATATTATTTTATATAGGGATTAATTTACAAAATCAAAAAAGCAATAACACTTTCTTGTCAATTCTTTCAAACTATAAAAGTCATTATTATTAAGTCATGTAAATCGATAGGACGATGGGTGGATCAATGATAACACAAGATGTAGACGTCGATATGTAAACTCTAATATTTATAGACTTTGAGACCGTAATTTATGGATGCCTAGACCATATATAGGTATCTTAAATATAGTGAAAATTAAAAGGCAAGAACATATTAATTCCTCCTAATTATACACAAGAATCTTTGTTGAAGCTAGCCGACAAATTAAATAAAGCATCCGGACAGCAGTAATTTTATATATACTAATTACCTTTTGGTTTTAACTTTTAAGTCTGTAAATGGAAACTGGAAACAAATTTTGTTCATTCATAAATTTTTTTGAAATTATTCTTTATACTTTCATTGGAGTAGATATTGATTATCTTTGATATCCTAGGGAACAAAATAAGATAATCAATTACATTTTGCATGAAACTATAAGGAATGATTCTTAAAATATTTATGAACAAGGTACAGGACTAAATCCATTTTCATTTCGTTTTCGTTTCGCAGTTACAACCAAACGGAAACTAAGTAGATTCAACTGATTTCGGAGAAAGAGAAGTGACGGAAGAGGAGGAGGAGGAGGAAGACGAAGAAACGGGCATGGAGCTTGACCTCTTGACCCATCCCGAGGACTGGGAACGGTGGAAGCGGCAGCGGAAGGAGCCCTGGTGGGTGGTGGGCGAGCAGAGGCACGCTCCCTTGGCTGAGGCCCATGATTCTCCTCTGGGACTGGGAGTAGTTTTTCCGTGGGATGCCATTTCTTTTTCTTCCTACCAAATTATAAAGGCTGTATCACAGTATGGGAATATATAGGGGAAGGTGCTTCATATCTTTTTGGTTCATTGTGAAATCAAGATTGCCACTTGCCAATAATGCAGTGCTAAATTGACATTTCTATTACAATCTTTATCTTTATATGGTTCCCAATTCAATGCGTTTTGTTCCAGCAAAGTCTCCATATATCTTCTATGGTTATAGTGCATTGCACATTCATAACTAGGGGTCCATCCAACCCATAAGTTGGTATAAGTTTTATTTAGATGATGAATAATTATTAAAGGCTCCAAAAATAAAAATATGAAACCATATTTTATTTAATTTTTACAAAACTCAAAAGTCAAGACCTTACCTGATACATAGGACTGTAGATAGAGACAAGCTACTCGGGCTCGGCTCGTCAAAAGCTCGGCTCGATCTCGTTCGTTTTCTAAACGAGCTGAATACGAACACATTTTAAAGCTCGTATAAAAATTAGGCTCGGCTCGGACTCGGCTCGTTCGGGTAAAGCTCGGCTCGTTTGGCTAAAATAACAATATAGGAGCATTATTTTAGCCGAGCTACTCGGGCTCGGCTCGGGCTCGGCTCGTCAAAAGCTCGGCTCGAGCTCGTTCACTTTCTAAACGAGCCAAGCTTGAGCACATTTTAAAGCTCGTATAATTTTTAGGCTCGGCTCGTTTCTAAACGAGCCAAGCTTGAGCATGCCGATGCTCGGCTCGTTCGGCTCGTATTACACCCCTACTGATACATTGCAACAAATAATTTTTTGACTAATTTTTGTAAGAAAATTATAAATTTTTGATATTTTTAAAATTAACTAATTAAGTTAAAATACTATACATATTATGATATTTAGTTTTAAAAAATTAAATGTATGAAAGATTTGTATGATAAAAAATTCTCAGCATGTGCACTTATCAACAACATTTTATTGGGTGAGGATAATTATGAACTAAGCAAAATTATTTCAAGATGGATAAATATAATTTTATAAAATAAATTAATTCAACCTCATATGTTTTAATTTGTTTTATCTTTGTAATTATTTTTATTTATTTGATTTGGTTTTTAATTTCCAATGTTACTTAATTTTCATGAAATTTATAACTAAAGCAAAATGAGGTAAGACATCTTGAATAGGCAGTAGGCACCGTATCCCTCTCAGCCCGACATCCTTGGTTCTGGGCCTTCTCAGCACCACTTTGCTGCTGATTTCCAGCCCAATGCTCTGGATCAATCATTTGCATGCAGCCATGACGCTCAATCAAACGGACAATTATTGGTGGATGTACACCGGTGCCACCTCACATATGACGAACAATGCAGGTTCTCTCTCGTCTTTTTCCCATAATGATTCTTTAAATTCGATAATTGTCGGTTATGGTATGTGTATTTCATCTACAGGTCTTGGAAATGTCGTCCTACCCACCAACAAAAATCCCCTATACCTATCAAACGTTCTCATTGCTCCCCAGATTGTCAAAAACTTAGTATATGTTAGACGTTTTACTACAGATAACAATGCCTCAGTAGAATTTGACCCTTTTTGTTTTTTTGTGTGAAGGATCTACACACGGGGAGGACACGTTTGAGATGTAATAGTTCCGGGGAACTCTATCATGTCACACGTCTTTCTACCCATCCACATCATGCTCTTTCAGTTGTGTCTTCCGGTCTTTTTCCAATCAAGTTCAAGCCTCAAGTATTTGAGTTATTTGTCAAATTTCATCAACTCGTTAAGACTCAATTTACCTTTCCATTAAAAGTTTTCAATGTGATATAGACCGTGAATTTAACAATAATAACTTTCACAAGTTTTTTGGCGACAATAGAATTGTTTTTCAATTTCATGCCCACACACCTCTCCTCAAAACGGTAAAGTCGAAAGAGTCGTCAGAACTATCACTAACATGATGCGTTCGCTTCTTTTTCATGCCTCAATTCCAATCTCTTATTGGTCCCATGCCATGGAGATTTCCTGTTACCTTCTTAACATCCTCCCGTCTACCTCTAATCTATCTCCCACACAAGTGTTGTACCACATAACACCCTCCTTTAGCCATTTTTGTGTCTTTGGTTGCCTTTGTTATCCCAATCAAAGCGCAACCATCTCTCAGAAGCTTTAACACCGCACCACTCCTTGCGTTTATCATGGGTATCCTTGCGTTCGATAAAACGGTTTTTCCTTTTCTAAATCCCGTGTCCTCCAAATTTTTCGGATCTCATGATGATGAAATCTCTCCGTATTTCCTTGATCTTCTTCACAGATCAGCAACTCCCACGTCACCCTCTGCTGGCCCAGCTCCCCCAATGATTCAAACCGGCCCATCAGTTTCCCAGCCCACTGTGCCCAGCCCGCTACCCTTTTCCACTCCCTCTCCCTTTTTTGGCCCACTCGCTCCTCTCGGCCCAGCTTCCCTACCACTACACCTCTCGCCAACCCCACCTTGCAATTTTGGCCCACTTCCCATCCCACATCAATTAAACCCTCAACCAGCCCCAACCCCTACGGTTTTAAATGAAACCAACCATCCATCCCAACCCGTGAATCCTATTTACCGTACTAATTGATATTTTTCATAAACAAAAAATATCTTAGTACACCAATATTTTGGTACTATTTTATCTTGAGAAAATTGGTGTAGAGAAAGCCTTTTTGTATCCATGATACAATCTATACCCCTCTAATTTTCTTTTTAAAAAATAAAACTAAATTAAAATATAAAGAGACTATTAATTGTGGGATCACTCTCATTAAAAAAATTCTCTCCCTAAAGGAGCATAAATAACTATTAAAAATTAAAAGGATAAACTAAATTAAAAAAATAAGTGAATATTAATTGTGGGAACCCTCTCATTAAAAATATTCTATCCCTTAACTAATATGACTGTTTTTTAATTAAATAAGAAAAATGAGAGTAGTCCCCCACAAATTCTGTACATAATTTTTATGTACATAATTTTACACGCAAATTATGTACATAATTTCGCACGCAAATTATGTACATAATTTCGCACGCAAATTATGTACATAAAATTATGTAATTAATTTTAATGCCAACAAATAAGCATCTCTTTAAAAAAAAATAAGCAATATTAATTAAGAGAGAGAATCTTTTTAATGTTAAAACTAATTCTTTAATTATAGGGGCCCACTCTTATTTTTCTTTTTTATTTTAAAAAATTAAGGGAGATAATCTTTTTAATTTTGAATAATTATAGGCACCACTCTCACTTTCTTTTTAATTTTAAAAGTACCTTAAATTATTTTAGATTTTATTTTTTTTTAAATTACAAGAGATCTAGTTAATACAAATTAAAATATAAAAGTATATTTAATCTACATCTACACAATAAAAGCGTACTTGCCCCTTTCACTCTTTTTTCTTCCATCATTATTTATTTGTGGTGCCCACACCTTCATATGGAGACACGTGGTTTGATATGTATCCTTGGGCTTCGCCAACAAGGCCCTTCCTAGAGTTTGTAACTGATAACTTATGTTCCTGGTGATCATCAATTACAAAATGTTTGTTGATGGATGGACGCCCAAATGTACGATGATCACCACAATAATTGGATTTCTTATCCAAACCTAGTTATAGTATGTCTTCTTTGGACATCCTTTTATTTCCAGCTATGTTTGAAAGGCTTAGGTATGTTTGAATTTCATGCATTATATTTATGCGGTGTAAAATCTACTATACATTCGATAAAACTTTTTCACTAATGCATTTATATTAGAATTCATCCAAACAACAGTTGTGCTAAAATGCATTATAGTCGTATAGGTCATAGAATCCGCTCTATAGTACTTGTATTATTTAATCCAATCGAGAACTTAATAAATGTAGATGGTATCAGAATTATCAATTAAAACTCGATGAATAGACTCGTGGTATGCATGAATTTAAAATATTAAAAAAATCTCACAAAATTTTCATTGTTTTCGACGAATTTATTAATTCTCAGTGAATATTTGGATTGTCAAGTTAAACTGGACACAAAACCTAATACCCTAATATAATTTTAGTTATATTAGACCGTATAACTATAAGTAAAAGGGGTAAGTAGACTTTTATTGTATAAATGTAGATTAAGTAGGCTTTTATTATTCAATTTGTATTAACTAGGCCCCTTGTAATTTTGAAAAAAAGATAAAATATAAAATAATTTAAGATACTTTCAAAATTAAAAAGAAAAATAAGTGGTCCCTACAATTATTCAAAATTAAAAAGATTCTATCCCTTAATTTTTTAAAATAAAAAAGAAAAATGAGAGTGGTCCCCTGCAATTAAGGAATTAGTTTTAACATTAAAATGATTCTCTCCCTTAATTAATATTGATTATTTTTTTTTCAAAGAGTCGCTTATCTGTTGGCATTAAAATTAATTACATAATTTTATGTACATAATTTGCGTGCGGAATTATGTACATAATTTACGTACGAAATGTACATAATTTGCGTGTGAAATTATGTACATAAAATTATGTACAAAATTTGTGGGGGACCACTCTCATTTTCCTTATTTAATTAAAAAATAGCATATTAATTAAGGGAAAATCTTTTTAATGAGAGTGATCCCCACAATTAATATTCACTTATCTTTTTAATTTAGTTTATCTTTTTAATTTTTAATTATTTTTATCCTCCTTAATTAAGTGAAAATTTTTTTTTAACGAGAGTGGTCCCCCACAATTAATAGTCTCTTTATAATTTAATTTAGTTTTATTTTTAGGGAGAAAATTGGAGGGGCTAGATTGTATCATGATACAAAAAGGGCTTCCCTACCCCAATTTTCTCAATAACTATTCACTGGTATTTTGATCGGATTAAAAGAGATAACATCGTAATAATGTTTACGGATTTCGTCGAATGGGATGCCTTCTATATTTTGATTGTATGATTATATAGATGATTCATAGTTGAGCTAATTGAAACAAAAAGTATTTTTTATTTATACATGCTTAAAAATAAATTTTAATATATAAATAAATCAATAGTATTAATATTTGAATTATTGATTGTAAATTGTATATAAATTTTCAAATAAGCATTACTAAGGTAACATAGCCTAAATATCTCAACAGTACATAAATGATAAGTGATGCAAACCTAACACGTTGATTATATAAACTTAGTAAAAATAAACTATATATGAATTACTGGAAGAATAGTAGAATACTGTGCTCCCAAGATATTAATCGACCGACAAAAATGAATAACACAATTGTAGTTCATTAATTTGTCTTATGGTTTGTTATATGTTGTCATATAATGTCTATGAAATGGTGTAAATTCACTAGTATGTAGGACACACACTGCTATTCTTGGGTGCTCGAGTTATTGATAGATGTATAGGCATACCACACCTACAAGAATGGTGTACATCAATGTTGAAACCAGGGTAGTGCAACAATAACTTTAACAAAGAACCTGACAAGGAAAATGTGGGTGAAATATTTAGTGTATCTCTACCACCATCGTATACAGTAGTTGGCATCAGATTCATATCTCAACTGTGCCGCTGATTTGTGCTTTAAATGAAGTCACAACTGGGTTCAACTTAATGTACTTGAGCTCTACATACTATACAAGAAGAAGGCTTTCCTTAGAACCGTTGAATGAGATCTCTATCCTCGTCCATTTCTTCCGGATTGTAATGAGAAGAAGAGTAGAGGCTTGGCAAAGAAGTCCACAAATCAACCCAATCAAGAGACCCTGAAATCAAAATCAAACAATAAGCTTACTAGAAGTGATGCATGATTTGTGAAACTAAGATACCTCCCACCTTGCAGTAAAGCTTGAAGACGAAGGCAAGCACGCAAGCAATGGGCATTCCAATGAGATAAAATGTCCCCAGGTTGGCGTACATTGCTACTTGTTGCCATCCACATCCCCTGCACACTCCTGTCCAACACTACGTGTTATAATAAGACAATAAAATCCAGGTAGATTGATAAAATATGTTAAGGACCGAGCGAGACGAGCTAGAAAAAGTGAGCGCAATATTAGGGTTAGCTACAAGTTATGAGCAACAAAACTACAAACGTTTCCTCTCTCTCTATTCCACTGATTAGCTCGTTCAGATCACAACGCTATGAATATCATCTAGGGAAATTAAGAAAACCGAATCGAAAGAGCTTCCAAGCGAAGATCAAACGCACCTGAGAAGACTCCTTGAATTGCATCCAACATTATGGATACCAAAAGGAAAGGTGTGAGTGAAGCAAATTCACTTATAATGTTGGAGCTACTGCTAAAGAAGCCGGCCCATACGTTATGCCCGACTGCTAAAGATACATCAACCAGGAGAGCTACAGATACTGCGATCTTTAGGGTCACCCACATTGCATTCCTAGCTTTTTCCGGGTTTCCGGCTCCTAGCTCATTCGACACTCTTGTGCTGATCCACATTACTAGATTTACTAAACAAGCTAGTTTTCTTGAATACAATCAGAAAGTGTTGAGATTTACCTTGCTGCAGCACTTAAGCCATACGCGATCATGTAAGCAATTGCTTCTGTGTTCACACTAATCAAAATCAACAAGTTCACTTAGAGGATCCTAAAACTGAACTAGAGAGCCAAGTTAATAAAACTGCACCTACCTCATTGCAATAAGAGTAGTAGTAATCTCTGAGTTTGGCATGATTCCAGCCAGTAGCACTAGAATCTCGAAAGCCCAGTACTCCAAACTGAAAGAACAGAAGAAGAGACTTTAGAAATCAGCAGTACAATCTCAAAAACAAAAGCGTGTAAGGACGAAAGTAGTACCAAACCATAGCAGCAGAAGGCAAGGCCAGATACAAGTTTCTCAGGACATGTCTAAATGATTCCGATGACAGTCCGGTATATGTAAGCTTAAACTCCTTGGAAAATTTCACATACAACAGCAGCATGAACAGAGAGATCCATAGTGAAATGGAGGCTGCCAAGGAAGCTCCTATGTATCCGAGGCCGGATAAATGAACCAAGACATAGGCAATGCCGATATGAAGAACCATTGGAATGAGAGCACAAATCATGGGTATGACAACAACTGATTGTGTCTGAAAAAACCTCAAAATGTTCTGTATGAACCCGTAAGCAAAGATTCCTGGTATGAAATACTTAATGTAAAGAGCAGCTGCTTTTGCAATTGAACTACTTTGGTGGAGTAGAATGAGGATAGGTTCTGTATACCACCATATAACAGCTATGACAAAGGAGAAAAGGAATGAAATAATGGATGATGATTGTAGGTAAATCCCTAACATGGAATGCAACTGAGCACCAAAGCATTGCCCACAAAGTGTCTCCAAGGCACCACTCAATCCAAGCTGATCAAAGCAAATTATAAGTTGATTCAGTTCAGATGCCTGTAAATGGATGATACAACAAAGATGGAAATGATTAATTACCATGAAGGCGAGGCCGGTGACAGTAGACCAAGAATTTGCAAGAGTAGCGCCAGCAAGCTCAAGCTCGCCGAGGTGGCCGGCAAACATGACAGAAATCAATGGGATTAAGTAGAAAGAAAGGTTGATGAAGATCATTGGAAGCGAGATTAACAACTGCTTCTTGGACTCATTAACATCTATAACTTTCTCCCACCATTTCACCTTCTTCTCCTCTTCCATGGTTTCCCTGTTATCGTTTTCCAAGAATGGAACTCCAGTTCCACCATTGTTATGGTGGTGATCGTGTTGTGAAGCCATTGAGTTTTTGGTTGTTGTGAGTTGGGGTATATGATTTTTTGGGTGGGTGGTCTCCTCTATATATCTATCTGAAAGAAGACTATTAGAGGCTCACTGCATTGAAAGTGATTTTCATATGGAAGAGTAGATGAAAGCAATCTCATCCAATTTCTTCTTTTTCTCTGCCTGAAATAATTTAGCGTCTGTGGGGTCAGGATATTATTATATCTCCATGCATGATTAATTAAATTCTTGTTTTCGTAATAGAAAAGAAAACAACGGCTACGTTGTCTTTAGCAGATGGGAGAGAATTGATCAAGATGGGTGATGTAGGCATCAGTAGTGGCGGATCCAAGGGGGTAACGGGTGGTACGGTGCCCCGGCTTGCGACGTCGTTTTGCGTTAGGAAGGAAAAAAAAGAAGGAAAAAATCCTCCTTAAAACGAATTATGTTATATGATGTTCTACTAGCTCATTTGGTAGAGGAAGAGAAGGAGGTACATGAAGTCGTGGGTTCAAATTTTGAGAGTAGCAAAAAGTTTCTTTTTATTTTATGGATTTATTTTAAACAAATTACAATATATTTAGATGGAGAGATTAAATGATGCTTATTTATCATTTCATTAATTCCTAACTAATATAATAAAATTAATATAATTTGTTACAATAATTCATCAACAACTATCTAATTCATATGATAATATATTTATAAAAGAAACTAAATATACAAAATAATTTTAAATTTTATCTAAGTAAAAAAATAAATTTAATACAATAATTTCTAATACAATAAATTTAATAAAATTTTATCTAAGTAAAAAAATAAATTTAATAAAATTAATATAATTTTTATTACAATAATTCATCAACAACTATCTAATTTATATGACAATATATTTATAAAAGAAACTAAATATATAAAATAATTTTAAATTTTATCTAAGTAAAAAAATAAATTTAAAGCTAAAATTTATAGTACAAAACTTAAGTAAAATTTTTTTTATTTATTTAATTTATATATTTTATTGTTTAATTTGAAGCTTAATATTCGACTTCCCTTATAAAATTTTTTTTTTGTGCCCCTCCAACCAAAAGTTTCTGACTCCGCCAGACATACTTGGTATATGTTTTTTTTTATAGATTGGGGGTAGATGAAGAATGTTGAGGATTTTTTTATAAACTTTGTCCAGATATTTATTTTAAACATAACCTTCAAATATAATATAATTTTTAGACCCATCTATTACCAAATATTTCCCAAACATAAGCTCTCCTAAAATCTAATATCAAACAAACCCGTAGTTACTTTCGACCATATATATACCTTTGGATCATCGGAAATTTCTTCCAATACATAATTACAAATAAACAATACAATGATAACCCGTCAGCGTTTACTTAATACAATATGAATTAAACGTTGAAATTTTTTGAAAATAAATCATGTTCTATTAAAGAAAAACAAACTAAGATGATATTCTAATAAAAGATGTATTTTTATAATTTTTTTAAAAAATAAATAATAGTCGGTACAATTTTAGTTTAGATTTTTATACTGACATTTCAAAGTTTATTTTTAATTTTAGTTCACATGTTTTACATTATTGGTTCATATCCTTTTTTACTATTCTCCAGTATTATACATCACAAATTTTATTAGTATACTCTATTATAATTTTTTTTTCAAAATTTTTGTACTAAGGATCAAATTGGAGGAATAGTTAACTAAAAGACGTGGGTTGAAATCCTCTCTAATGCTTAAAAAGTGAAATCAAGAGCACATCCTTCCTTCATCCAACAAGGCTAACTATAATCCTTTAACAGAGGAAAACTCAACATTTAAACAAGGTTTTCCTTCACTAGAAAAAAACAATTCCATCGGAGTTCCATCTTCATCGGCCGTTGTCACCTCTCGGTGTTTTGAAGGAACACCAACCTTAGGTAAAACTCATGCTTGAAATTCCCTCCGTCTCCATAAAAAAGAGAACAATTAAAGTTTTCACTGTTGGAGATGTAGGGAAAGTCCCACATTGACAATACGATAGTGTGTGAATCTAATATATAAGCACTAGGGCTACTCCTCCTATTGCCAATTGGTTTTAGGATGGAACCCCGTGTGTTTGTATGTGTGGTTCACCAGACGCGTGCCCTCCGCGTCATTTGGTCCCGGGACGGATATAAGAAAAAGTAACATTCACCACCTGAAATTTGTGCTTCCCATCTCCATCCTAGATCAAAAATATATGTGGCACTACACCCGGATTCGACGCCCCCTAGTTGGCCACCATAAGTCCACAGGGGTTATGATCTCTTCCTAATCTATCTCCTTCTCTACTCGAATCTACACAACTAGTCCTGACCAAGATTTGGAGCCCCCAACTAGGGTTTCCGAATTTGAAGCCTAATAGTGACTTTGGATATGAAGCGTATAAGTCCAACATACGTCTTTTAAGTCATCATTTGCATGCATTTCATTCCTCATTTGGTTTGGTTTGCATTCAAATAGAGCATAAATCCTTCCTATTGCATATTTTGGTGTCTAATTTGGTTTATTTAGTATTTCAGGTGTTCGAGGCCATAAATGAGCAGAAACGATGAAAGAATGCCAAAATACGAGTTTTTATCCTCCCTAAGGTCAAGCACATCATGAAAGACGTCTATATTGGCTGAGGATCGAAGTTCCGAGGTAGATTCATGTTAGAGGAAGAAGAATTGAAGAACCATGTGAATATTGATGTTGGACCCCATCTTATGACGACCTTTCAATTTCGATCATCTTCCCTTTGGATTTCGACAATTGTACTGTAAAGTAGTAGATCTTCGAAAGAGTTTCGAAGGTAGTACTCATGGGTCTCGTGGTTCCAACCAGAGTAGCGAGATAGTCAATTTTACTAAATTGTCAAAAAATTGTCAAACGTTGAAGTTGATGCCAAACGGCATGTAGTCCGTCTGTAGGTCGTTTCATGTCCGTTTTGTTGTCGATGTTTTGTTGAAATTAGATTTTGTCCTACTTTATCTCATGTTTATCAGCTGATCTTCTTGAGTCTGTCCTAGGGTTTGATCCAAACATTATTAATAGACCTTTTTAGGTCATATTAGAGGGTGCCACATTCCATCTTAGGATGGACGAGTTTCTAGGGTTTAATTTCCAGAGTTTCAAGTCCGTGCCACGGCACAAGAGTTAGATTTCCCTTTTTTTGTAGTGTAAGTGCTTTTCAACTTTGATATTTATGGGAGTCTTTTCTTTTATTATGTATGAATGATTCTTCTTGATTTAAGAATTTGATGATTCATACAATGGTTTGATTTTATTATTTCATATATGTTTATGAATTGAGATTGCAATATTGCTTCTTTTCAAAGTACTTCGTTTCCAACTTTTATTTACCTTCGAAAAAAGTGGTGTTTTTAATTAGTTTATATAAAACAACTGAAGAGCCACAAGTGAAGGACGTTGTATTAGATCTATTGAAAAAAACTTGGTTTTGAGAGTAATGTTTTCTTAAAGAATTTCTAATTATCGTAGAAAGTTCCGGTCTTTGTACCTTTTTTTCTAACTAAAGAGCCAAAAGCGAAGTTTGATCTTGGTCTTTTCCATATTTCTAAGTTTTTAATGGGTTTCCCTATACTTGCCGAACCGTTGGATTGAGAGTTATGCGAGCTGGAAAGCATGGTCCTTATTCGCCTATGCCAAAGACTTTTTTTAGATGGTTACCTACAATGTTCATATATCAATGTTCATGAGTTTCATATATGCAATCTTCCATTAATTCATCATAGTGGGAATTCCTATTTCCTTAGATCACCTCCCACCTTATTCTTACCAACAAACAATCATTGTTTTCTTAAACTTTCAAAGACAAATTTTCCCCTTCCCTTTACTCAGCGTAATTCCTATCAGTTACACCCAAACATACGCGGTCCCCGTGATTTGATACCCGATATACTACATCTTATCCCGTAATACATGCGGGTGAGGTTGTTAACTATTCGTTTAGAACTTCCAAGATAAAGTTGTTGGCGCCGTTGTCGGGGACTGTAGATAGTTTGGTTGTATTTGATCGTTGTTGTTCTAAGTTTCTTGTTACTTTTGATCTCCATTTTCTTTTTGTCTTTGTCTCGCAGGTTAAGATCCTGAAAGATAAAGGAGATGGAGTGTTTGGTTCCAACACCCGAACCTGTAACAACCCGAATCCGCGGGACTTGGGATGCCACATTGGGCTAGGATCTCACAGTGGATCCTGACCCTTGTTTGACAACAAGTTCACTGGATCTTACAACAAGGCACTGAAAAATATAAAACAAATACATAAAATTTTACATCAAAAGGTATAGAAGATCATAGCGAGTATAAAACACCGCCCTCACACAAGAGGTATACAAAACATCATACTCACGCAGGAGGTATATAAAATATCCCCAAAACCATAACCACCTAATGTACGAGAGTCCTCGGCTTGACACCCTGCCAGATCACTTGTTCGCTCCAAACGGTGTGTGCAAGCTTTAAATTTATAACCCTAGACTTAAGCTTAAAACAAGGATGCGAACCCGCAGTGTACGGGTCAATCGTAGTAAAAGCAAGAAAATTCCAGGGGTCGATCACAGGGACTCGGTGAAACAAAGTCAATACGGTATGCTTATGTCAATACTAACCACAAGAGCAATTAACACAATCAAAGATGAATAAGAAGTCAATAAAGCAAACATGCAATTCTAGGGATTAAAGCATCTAGTTGTGGTTCCAACTCAAGATCTATAGATAAGCGGACAAAGCTGAGATTTTTGCGTGGGGAAGGTGTTACTAAAGTGGAGTAGATTACCGGGTAAGTCTCACTACACACTAATCCTAAACCGTAACTCCTATTACCGGGTAAGTCTCAAGGAATTAAGATAAAGAACTATAACCTCAAACTAACACACCATCTAAGGGAATAGAATCAACCTTTACCGGGTAAGTCTCAGGCTAACTCACAAAGATGGGATGGAAGCACACTCAAACCCCAATAAAGGATAAACCTTTATTACCTACACTTATGATCGTTGGTACACAAACTAAGGAATTACCGGGTAAGTCTCATCCTAAGCTTGCTTTGAACCAGGAAAGGTGTAATAAGAATAGGATTTAGCAAACTCTAACACTTAACTCTCAGTTTTAGGTCGAATAAGTCACCTCGGACAGAAGAATTCCACCCCGGCCGAGATGTTCATCAACCGAACGAGATGCTTAGGGTTAAGGTTAAAGACTCGAACTTTCAGGATCCTACTGGAATCTAAGATTATTCTATCATTGTTTTTCCCACAACCTTCAGCTAATCACCCTAGAATCACACAAGGAAATTAGCCACTCATCATCATTATGAAAGTATTAAATATATGGGAAGAAGATGAATATTTGAACAAAGAAGAATTTAATGAAAAGACTTCAATAACTGAATCAAATATCACAACAAAGCGTTCCTTGGATAATAATCCAAAAAGACAAGACAACAATTGAGGGAATTGAAGACAATCTTACAAAACCCTTCAATAAAGCTATAAAAGTTATCGACTTCAATCTTCCTTCAACCTTCAAAAAGGTTCTTCAATTCTCCCAACGTGGAGAAGGTTGCTGCTGCTATAAACCCTGATCGACGGTATAGCGTGATGTTGGAATTGTGGAAATCTAACCCTTTTTATAGGAAAATAACCCTCCAAAGATAATAAATCTTAGAAAGATATTTTCCCATAAATATAGGTAAAATATAGGATTTTGCATATCTCCTTCCATCCAGCAGCCAAGCCCAAAAATATAAGATCACTTTCCAATTTTAAAAGATCTCTTCCAAGAATAAAATATTCTCGCCGCGTCCTAGATGTTCGCCTCGGTCGAGTTGGCGTCTCTGGATCACCTCGGTCGAGGTGAATCTGTGGTCAACCGAGGTGACTCACAACTGAATGTGAAATCTCTCAAAACTGGTCCAAAGTGAATCTTTAATCCATGGCTATGCTCCCTGAATGTAGCTCCAAATGACTCATGACTCCTTTTGCTCCTTTTTAATGCAAAACGTACCATATTACCTGCAATTACAACGAAACTAGGTGTAGACCTCGATTCTAGCAAAGGTAGATGAAATGGTAGTAAAATCACATAATGTACATACAAACATGCAGATTATGAAAGATAAAACGTCCAAACAAACCCCGAAATATAGACTATAATTCATGCTATCAAAATACCCCATACTTAGCCCTTGCTTGTCCCCAAGCAAGTTCCTTATATAGAAGACAAGATAGAATGGATTATAAGTCAAGAAAATCAATGAAAAAGTTTTTCAAAAATATTTTATGGTGTGCAACTATCATAGATCACTCTAAGAGAGTACTTCCTGGAATTAAAAACTCAATATGCTCAAAACATTTTATAAATATAGAAAAGTTGTTCATCTTTGCATAAAATCATAGAATGCATAATAAATCATAATTATCAAAATTAATCATGTATAATCCAGTTTAAACCGCTAAGTCAATCAACAAGCTCAAGGTCTCAAGGGCTTCCCAAAAGAAAAGGTCAAGAAACGTGTAGGGTAGGGATGTATGTAAGGTAATGTGGTGCTAGAATCCGGGAAAAGGACGAACTTCACTTTCACTTCAACTTGCAACATCTTCCACCAATAAGCTTTGCTTATTTCACACTTTTTTTCTTTTTCTTTACTTTTTGGGATGCATGGACAGAGGTGCACAATAACCGAAGCCTAGGAAATCTGCAATCATCAATTTCTCGAGATGCATCAAACCCTTGATGCACATACCATGACCCGATAGGAACATCGCTCAATCCGACTTTGGCAAGACACAAACACCCGGCTATGTGAATGGTGCCGAGTTACTCATCTTCATGATTGACTTCCCCAAACCTATAATTGCTTTCTAACACTTCCACTTCCAGCCCACTTCTCAACTTTAACTTGCTTTCACCACTTCGCTTGCTTCCAAATTCCCGGATAGGTAAAGGGAGGCAAAATGTATATGAGGGGCTAAGCATGATCAAGAAGAAGAAGAAGAAGAAGAGAATGAATTGCCTTGGTCTTTCCAAGAAGAAAGTGAGAGAACTTAACCTGCGGTGTCAACCTTCAAATTCAACATAATTTGGATAAAAACAAAGTATTAAACATGCTAATAATTTCAAACAAAGCATTTAGCAACTTAAACATATTATCAAACCTTTCAAACACATAAAGAATTTAAAACCAGTAGGTAAACAAAATCTTCACTGAGATCATATCCAGATAAGTAACACAAAAATCGTTTTCGAAAACTCTCAGTTAACACACCTCGGTCGAGGTGTTCTTGGTTCAACCGAGGTGAAACACCTCGTTCGGCCAGAATCTCCCCGGTCGAGGTCAAAAAAATTCTTTTTAAAACCATTTTTTTTTTTTCGGTTTCGACGTTTTTCTCAATCAAATAACCTGTAGGTATGCATGTAATATCAGATAATCATATAAAGGCAATGAAGCATAAATACGAAAATATCCGATAAATAAAATACATCAAAGGTGTCAAATACATCACGTAGTCAAATAATACAAACACCCCATACTTGAGACACACTGTCCCAGTGGGTATAATAAAAGTCTAAACAAGAGAGAACTCACCGGATAAAAGCCGAACTGCATAAAAAATATAATAATAAAATCCTGCAGCTCCTCAGTAGTCTCGATCCGGTGGTGGTGGTGGTATGTAGGGATACTGAGTAGGATCGTAAGGATGGCCCATGATCCGCTCGAACTGCAGCTGAGCCATGATGTGCTGATGATGCTGCCGCTCCTGCATCTCGCGGATATCCAGCGAAAGTGCAGCATATGAGTCGATAACCTGATCCGTCAGGTCATCAATCCGTCGGTGAGCAGCTCTATCCCTCACTCCATGCCTCCTGCGTCTAGCAGGTCTGACTGGAGAAGTCTCAGCTGGCGCCGGCTCAGTGTCATCCTCGTCGTCCAGATCTATAATAGGTGGCGCGCTCGTCCCAGCTGTATCTGTCCCTGTGTCCATCGGGACGCCACCTCCTCTCTCATCTACTGTGTCATCATCGTCGTCCTCATCCTCAGCCTCCTCCTCCTCCTCCTCCTCAGCTGCGGCAGGGGCAGCTGCTCCCTCTCTGTAATCCTCAATCAATGGATCCCAAGCGGTCTGCCAGAAATGTGGATCAAAGACAGAGAACTGTGCAGACCACCTGATGCCCTGAGGTGCAGTCAACTCCCATGGCATAGCGACGTAAGGTGTAGTCAAACCACGGGGAACTAGAATCCTCCGTGTGATCATCTCCTGAAGTCCGAGCGGCTTGGCAGCCGCCACCATAGTACACCTACTCAGATCCATATCCTGATAAGTAGCGATATGGGTCACTATCCCTCCACAACATATATCTCCCTTCCCTTTGGCCTTGATCCTGTGCAGATCCTCTGCCAGCATCAATCCAAAGTTAGGGTATCCACCTGTGACCATGCAGTACAAAGCAAAGAGCTCCCCCTGTCGGACCTTCTGGGGCGTCTCAGTACGCGCCAGAAGCGTCTCGCTGAAGATCCTGTGAGCTAAACGAAAAGCAAGATGGAAGATAAGCTTCTCCCTGGAATCACCAGGGCGCCACCTATCTGCATGCTCTGTAATGTGGGCGATCTGACCCCAGAACTCTCTAGCTACGGCTCGGGTCGGGAAGTCTACGTCAGTGGGGGTAGGGAAGCCAAAGATGTCTCTCCAATGGTCTAGAGGTACTAGGTAGTTCCGGTTCATCAACCGGTACTTCACAGCCCTCTCTGTGGGGAGGTAAGTGAAGGAGCTGACAAACTCGAGGGTCGGCTCTAAGTAAGCTGGGGCTCGGATCTCAGTAAACTGATCCAGCCCGACGGTGGTGATCATCCTCCTAAGATCTCCATCAACGTGGAGACAGTCAAAGGCAGAAATGTCCAGGAATCTAGGTGCGATCACTGGACGGCTAGCAATGCGCTCGTAATCTACAAGGTGTCTCTCGTGGATCACCGGTATAGAAGGTCTGGATGAGGAAGAAGAAGGGGAAGGAGAGGATCTATCTCTAAGGGCTAACAATTTGTCAGAACTCATCTTCAAACAACACTGTCAGACTACCTCGGTCGACTGACAAACTCCAAGAATCACCTCGACCGAGGTGCAGGTCGACTGGACCGAGGCAAAGACAGTCGCGATTTCAACTCTCTGAATTTCAGTTCTTTTCCCCCAAAAATCACTACCGATGCTTCCTAAGGGGTACTTAAGCTTTTCCTCAACAGATTCAAAGGCAACCAAAGCCCAAATTGAAGTAAACGAACGAGTTTAGGGTTTCGATCGTTTTTACCTCGTTCCGGCCGATTCACTCAATTTTCTTGCAGATTCGTTGTTGCAATCGATTCCTCTGCCCTTCAATCTCGGTTTGGAAGCAGAAAACGTTGAAAACAAGCAAGATTTGAGATGAGCGAGGTGCGTCTGTTCGCCGCGGTCGAGGAGGATAAAAAAAGTGAAAAGTAAATTTTTTTCCTTTTTATACTGTTACTGGATCTGCCGTCACCTCGGTCGAGATGGTCTCGACTGGACCGAGGTGGTACGGACCGAGGCGGTTCTGCAGAAACCCTAGTTGCCTCGGTTGCTCAAGAATCAACTCGGTCGAGGTGCTCTGACAGTAACCGAGGTGTTTCTGTCTTCTCAGAATCTCGAACTTCTGTCCTTCCAGTTGTGCTCCTCCTTAGATATTCCCTGTTGTCTGTCCAGAACGCCAAAAACAAAGCAAAGCAAAGCAAAAACAAAAACTATCTAAGCTAGACTAGAAAACGGGAAAAGAGAGCAATACCTTGAGTTGCCTCCCAAGAAGCGCTTGATTTAAGGTCGCTAGCTGGACCATGATGCGTCTCAAACGAGGTAGGAGGTTCCCTCACCCCATACTTCACCTCCATCGTGGGGTGAAGTAAGTAGATCCATCAAACGCTCCAAGACGTGCAAGTGCTCATCGGGGAATGAATCGTCTATGGGTGGGTTATCTGCCTCGCGGGAGGATTCCGGTAGCCGGCTGAGGTGATCCGCAACTGAATTCTCGGATCCCTTCTTATCGCGGATCTCTAGGTCAAACTCTTGAAGTAAGAGAATCCATCGAATAAGGCGCGGCTTTGCATCTTTCTTAGCCAACAAGTAACGAATGGCTGCATGGTCGGTGTAGACAATGACTTTCGCCCCTACTAGATAGGAACGAAACTTCTCGAAAGCATATACAACCGCCAATAACTCTTTCTCGGTGGTAGCGTAGTTGCGTTGTGCTTCATCTAGCGTCTTGCTAGCATAATAAATGGCGGTGGTCCGTCCATCTTTCTTCTGTCCAAGCACTGCTCCTACGGCTACGTCACTAGCGTCACACATGACCTCAAAGGGCAAGGTCCAATCAGGAGGCTGGATAATGGGAGCGGAGATCAACGCTTCCTTAATCCTGTAAAAAGCATCAAGACACTCATGCGAAAACTCAAAAACAACATCTTTATTCAAGAGGTTAGTTAGAGGTTTAGAAATCTTAGAGAAGTCCTTGATGAATCTCCTGTAGAAACCTGCATGCCCGAGAAAACTCCTCACACCTTTAACAGAACAAGGAGGAGGGAGTTTCTCAATAGTCTCGATCTTAGCTCGATCAACCTCAATACCTCGATTAGAAACGAGGTGTCCTAGCACAATGCCTTCATTAACCATAAAATGACACTTCTCCCAATTCAAAACAAGGTTGGTGTCTTCACATCTTTTAAGTACTAGAGAAAGGTTAGATAGGCAATCATCAAAAGAGGAACCATATACAGAAAAATCATCCATAAATACCTCCATGATCTCCTCTATGTACTCGGAAAAGATAGCCATCATGCATCGCTGGAAGGTAGCGGGTGCATTGCACAATCCGAATGGCATCCTCCGATAGGCAAACGTCCCCCAAGGACAAGTGAAAGTGGTCTTCTCCTGATCATCCGGATGGATAGGAATCTGGAAGAATCCACTATAGCCATCCAAGTAACAAAAGTGTGAATGCTGGGCCAACCGTTCGAGCATTTGATCAATGAAAGGAAGCGGAAAATGATCCTTCCGAGTCGCCGTGTTCAGCTTCCTATAATCGATGCAAACTCTCCAACCCGTAACGGTCCTTGTTGGGATCAACTCGTTGTTCTTATTCGTCACAACGGTCATCCCTCCTTTCTTCGGAACGACATGCACCGGGCTAACCCACTTGCTGTCCGAGATAGGATAAATAATACCTGCATCCAACAACTTAAGAACTTCCTTCTTCACAACCTCTTTCATGATCGGATTTAACCGTCTTTGAGGTTCCCGTGAAGTCTTATGATTATCTTCCATTAGAATTCTATGCATGCAGAAAGAAGGTTTAATGCCAATAAGATCATCCGTGGTGTAACCTATAGCTTTTCGATACTTTCTCAGGACATGCATTAATTTAGACAATTCAGAATCGGAAAGGGAAGCACTAGCAATAACGGGATAAGTAGAATCCGGCCCAAGAAAGATATACCTCAAGTGACTAGGGAGTTGTTTAAGCTTCACAATTGGGGGTGCTTTCTGGGAGGGATCTTTGCTTCCTCTTTCCCCGGCAACGGCGCCAAAAACTTGTTCGCTCTAAACGGTGTGTGCAAGCTTTAAATTTATAACCCTAGACTTAAGCTTAAAACAAGGATGCGAACCCGCAGTGTACGGGTCAATCGTAGTAAAAGCAAGAAAATTCCAGGGGTCGATCACAGGGACTCGGTGAAACAAAGTCAATACGGTATGCTTATGTCAATACTAACCACAAGAGCAATTAACACAATCAAAGATGAATAAGAAGTCAATAAAGCAAACATGCAATTCTAGGGATTAAAGCATCTAGTTGTGGTTCCAACTCAACGGGCAAATGGCAAGACTTCCCATATACCAAATTATAAGGGGTGGTACCTATGGGAGTCTTGAATGCTGTCCTGTACGCCCAAAGAGCATCGTCCAATTTCATGGACCAATCCTTCCTCGTTCTAGAGACGGTCTTCTCCAAAATTGCCTTGATTTCTCTATTCGAGATCTCGACCTGTCCACTAGTTTGAGGGTGATAAGCGGTTGATACCTTGTGGGTTACCCCATACTTCGATAGAAGTGCCTTAAACTTCCGGTTGATGAAATGCGTTCCTCCATCGCTGATGATGATGCGTGGAGTTCCAAATCGTGGAAAGATAGTTCTATTCAAGAACTTCACAACTACCTTGGCGTCGTTAGTGGGAGAAGCAATGGCTTCAACCCATCTAGAGACGTAATCAACTGCAAGGAGAATGTAGAGGTTTCCTCCGGAGGATGGGAAAGGTCCCATGAAGTCAATCCCCCATACATCAAAGATTTCCACTTCTTGGATGTTATTAAGTGGCATCTCGTTCCTCCTTGATAAGTTCCCTGTTCTTTGACATGCATCACAAGAGACAACAAAAGATTGCACGTCTTTAAATAATGTAGGCCAAAAGAAACCGGAACGCAATACTTTAGCGCATGTTTTATCGGTGCTAGCATGCCCTCCACAAGGAAGTGAATGACAATGCCTTATGACGCTATTAACTTCATCTTCCGGAATGCACCTTCGAAGCATCCCATCCGGTCCGCGCTTGAATAGCAGCGGTTCATCCCTGTAGTAATGTCGTACTTCCTTGAAGAATCTCTTCTTTTGAGAGTACGTCAATCCGGGCGGCGTTTCCTGGCAAACAAGATAATTCACAATATCAGCATACCAAGGACCTTTATTATCAGAAAGTTGGTGGAGGGAATGGTCCGCCAACAGTGGGTGAATGTCAGAGAAAGGAGTAAGAAAATTGTTATTCTCAGCAATCTCAGTTGACATCGTCTCGCTGTCGACCTCGGTCGAGGCGTTTAGGTGTTGACCGATGTGTTCTTCAGTCGCCTCGCTCTGTCCAGAAAGTGCCTCGGTCGAGGTACTGCTACTGGATCCGAGGCTGGAGATCTTCGTCTCCTGGATCAGCTTCTCAGTTTTAGCTCCTGGATCTTCTTCCAGTGCTTTTAAGCTCCGTATATCTGCATCGCAAGAAGCATCTATACCTTCCTCCATTAAACTGAAACTTATAACTCTTTTGAGTGGGTCGTTAATAAGGATAGAGCTCACCAATTCTCTTGATTCTTCTTCATCGTAGATGTTGAAGATGTCATCAGTTAGTTGCTCCCCCTTCATGGCTGCCAGTAGTGCAAACTCCACCTCATCGCCACCAACGTTGAATTTCAACTTGGCGTTCTTGCAATCCACGTTGCAACCCGAAGTTGCTAGAAATGGCCTCCCGAGAATAATAGGTACTGGATAATCTGCGGGAATGTCAAGTACGACAAAATCTATAGGTAGATAGAAGTTACCTAACTTGACCGGAACGTCCTCCAAAATGCCCACGGGATGGGTAATGGAGCGATCCGCCATGTAAAGTCGAATCTTGACCGGCTTGGGCTCTCCAAGACCGATCTTAGTGCACAACTCCAGCGGGATGATGCTCACGCTGGCTCCTAGATCACAAAGGGCTTCACAAGTGACATCCCCAACTTGAATGGGAATGCAAAATGAGCCGGGATCTCTTAACTTAGGTGGCATCTTTTCCTTCATGATCTTGATAAGCTCCGAAGATTTAGATGTCATCCTAACTTCACCAACATCCTCCAGCTTCCTCTTTCTTGATAAGATTTCTTTTAAGAACTTCCCATAGGCGGGCATACCTAAAATAGCATCAAGGAAAGGAATATTAATATGTAGCTTATTCATCAAGTCAAGAAACTTACCAAAGTGCTTGTCTAGATGTGCTCTGGCTCTGGACTGAGGGAATGGAAGTGGTGGCTTATATGCAGGAGGTGGGACATAAGTTTCCGTCGTTCCTCCTGCTTTCTGTTGCTCCGCCTCGGTTGGCATCTCGGTCGAGGTGTTCTTCGACTGGATCTGGACTGAGGTGGTCTGCGTCGAGCGAGGTACTGGATCGGCAGTTTTGAGTCCACTCCTCGTCGTTATGGCCATGCAGTGGCCCTTAGGGTTAGTTTCCGTCTTCGCTGGAAGCTTCCCTGGATCTCTTGGCGCTTCATTCGCCCTATTAGCAAGTTGTTGTTCGAAGGACTTTTGGGCCCTCGAAAATGAAGTCATGGAATTCTCCATAGCGCTAAGCTTGATCAAGATTGCCTCTAGAACTACGTCTTTCTTTTCCGGTTGAGACGAACTTGATCCTTGCCCTTGGCTTTTCAATGGAGTAGAAGAAGAAGAAGGAGAAGAGAGGAAAGGGTTAAGGGAATCATTAGAGTTGGAGTTTGAATGGTTGTTACCGTGGTTTTGGTTATTCGCTCTCCAATTGTTGCTATTGGATCCTTTATTGTTGTTGTAGTTGTTGTTTCGGGGACCGTTGTTGTTGTTACGGTACCCGTTATTGTTGTTGCTCTTTTGCCCTTGCTCTTCCTTCTTAGTTTGAGCCATCAAGAGCTCCTTCAATTGCTTCACGTCATTCTTCAACGACGTGAGTTGATTGTTGTTGGGTTGAGTCTCTTGAAAGTTGACTCTTTTGATTCCACCTTCAGCTCCTTGGTGGGTAAATTTCTCCATGTGCAAGGCTTGCTTCTCAATGAAGTCCCAAGCCTCGTCAATCGCCATGTCCATGAAGGTACCGGCGGAGAGTAGTTGGAGATTGAACTGGGTGCTTCCGTCCAGCCCTTTGAAGTAGATCTCCAACAACTCGATCTTTGGAATCCCATGATGTGGGCAATCCAAAAGGATATCCTTGAACCGCTCCCAAGATTTGGACAGGCTCTCCTTGTCCTTCATGATGAAAGCATTGATCTTCCCTCTCATTTCAGCGGTCTTTGAAGGGGGAAAGAATTTGGTCAAGAATTCCGTAGTCATCTCTTCCCATGTGCTGATTTTTCCTGGAGGAAGAGATTGATACCAAGTAAGAGCTCTATCTTTTAAAGAAAAGTAAAAAGGTCTTAGCTTGTAGTTGTTGTTTTCAATTGTGGAAGGTCGCAAGGTTTCCATCAAAATCTCGTAGTTTTGAAGGTGTTGATGTGGTGACTCCTTCTCTAGCCCTCCGAATTGGCATTGGCGAATCATGGATAGAACTTGCGGTCGAAGTTCGTAGTCATGATCCGCTGGATCTCCTAGGTTCACCCCTGGACGCCTCAGCTGTTGATTAGGGTCCATCCTTTGACCTAGGGTTTGTGGGATTCCTGCAAGAAGAACATCTCGGACTGGCATCCGAGGTGGAAGTACATCGGCCGGGGCGTCGGGTACTGGAATCTGCCTCGGTCGAGGGTCAACAGGAGGTTCTTCCCTCGGTCGAAGTAGAATCTTGTCCCGAATGACAGCAATCTCAGCTTCGATTGCTGCAGTCCTGGTGCGATTCTCCTCTTTCTCTTGCATGAGTTCTTCCTTGCTGAGGCGCAGCAGCTCCTGCGTCTCTCTCAATTGGGCCACAAGATCGCGATCGTCTTGTTGGGCCATCTTCGCTTCTCTTAAGCGTCGCTTGTATGTCTTTTCTGGTTCGGGGTCGTAAGGAACGATTTCCTTCCCAGCGCGGGTTCTTCGCATATACCTAAGAAAGAACCTGCGAAAGTCACTCAAGTAGAGTGGTTAGACAAAACGGGGCAAATGCCCCAAGAGCAAACCGTACCGGCTCGGTCTAGACCAAGTCCCCGGCAACGGCGCCAAAAACTTGTTCTTTGGCGAAACTTTGTTCCGTTGCCGGAACAAGAACTTCGCGTGTACCTAAGAACACAAATCTGCAAGAACACTCAAGTAGAATGATTAGTAGAAAAAGCAAGAACAGTCCCCGGCAACGGCGCCAAAAACTTGTTCGCTCCAAACGGTGTGTGCAAGCTTTAAATTTATAACCCTAGACTTAAGCTTAAAACAAGGATGCGAACCCGCAGTGTACGGGTCAATCGTAGTAAAAGCAAGAAAATTCCAGGGGTCGATCACAGGGACTCGGTGAAACAAAGTCAATACGGTATGCTTATGTCAATACTAACCACAAGAGCAATTAACACAATCAAAGATGAATAAGAAGTCAATAAAGAAAACATGCAATTCTAGGGATTAAAGCATCTAGTTGTGGTTCCAACTCAAGATCTATAGATAAGCGGACAAAGCTGAGATTTTTGCGTGGGGAAGGTGTTACTAAAGTGGAGTAGATTACCAGGTAAGTCTCACTACACACTAATCCTAAACCGTAACTCCTATTACCGGGTAAGTCTCAAGGAATTAAGATAAAGAACTATAACCTCAAACTAACACACCATCTAAGGGAATAGAATCAACCTTTACCGGGTAAGTCTCAGGCTAACTCACAAAGATGGGATGGAAGCACACTCAAACCCCAATAAAGGATAAACCTTTATTACCTACACTTATGATCGTTGGTACACAAACTAAGGAATTACCGGGTAAGTCTCATCCTAAGCTTGCTTTGAACCAGGAAAGGTGTAATAAGAATAGGATTTAGCAAACTCTAACACTTAACTCTCAGTTTTAGGTCGAATAAGTCACCTCGGACAGAAGAATTCCACCCCGGCCGAGATGTTCATCAACCGAACGAGATGCTTAGGGTTAAGGTTAAACACTCGAACTTTCAGGATCCTACTGGAATCTAAGATTATTCTATCATTGTTTTTCCCACAACCTTCAGCTAATCACCCTAGAATCACACAAGGAAATTAGCCACTCATCATCATTATGAAAGTATTAAATATATGGGAAGAAGATGAATATTTGAACAAAGAAGAATTTAATGAAAAGACTTCAATAACTGAATCAAATATCACAACAAAGCGTTCCTTGGATAATAATCCAAAAAGACAAGACAACAATTGAGGGAATTGAAGACAATCTTACAAAACCCTTCAATAAAGCTATAAAAGCTATGGACTTCAATCTTCCTTCAACCTTCAAAAAGGTTCTTCAATTCTCCCAACGTGGAGAAGGTTGCTGCTGCTATAAACCCTGATCGACGGTATAGCGTGATGTTGGAATTGTGGAAATCCAACCCTTTTTATAGGAAAATAACCCTCCAAAGATAATAAATCTTAGAAAGATATTTTCTCATAAATATAGGTAAAATATATGATTCTGCATATCTCCTTCCATCCAGCAGCCAAGCCCAAAAATATAAGATTACTTTCCAATTTTAAAAGATCTCTTCCAAGAATAAAATATTCTCGCCGCGTCCTAGATGTTCGCCTCGGTCGAGTCGGCGTCTCTGGATCACCTCGGTCGAGGTGAATCTGTGGTCAACCGAGGTGACTCACAACTGAATGTGAAATCTCTCAAAACTGGTCCAAAGTGAATCTTTAATCCATGGCTATGCTCCCTGGATGTAGCTCCAAATGACTCATGACTCCTTTTGCTCCTTTTTAATGCAAAACGTACCATATTACCTGCAATTACAACGAAACTAGGTGTAGACCTCGATTCTAGCAAAGGTAGATGAAATGGTAGTAAAATCACATAATGTACATACAAACATGCAGATTATGAAAGATAAAACGTCCAAACAAACCCCGAAATATAGACTATGATTCATGCTATCATCACTCAGCAGCTCGCCTATCGTGCAAGGCATCTACAATATGGTATGAAACCATTAGCTAACCATACGTATATAAGGTAATGCATAAGCACAAACACACGTCAGGGAAGGTAAACACATAATCATGCTATCACACATTTACCCATTTTATCAATCTTATATGATAGTCATTCACTCAAATCGTATATATATAGATATATGAAACTATGTGACACGAGGAACATATCATCCTCGCCTCTGGGCCTGCTAGCTAGTTGTAGTAGTATTGGTCACACAACTCGTGTACCCTATGGGAGTGGATTGCGCCCTTCTTGTAAAGCCAGTCTGACCTGACGTCAAAGAACCTCCTAGACTCCACGGCTGGATGAAAGGGAAAGGTTATCACAACCACACATACGGGGCAATAAATAAAACATAGGTCGATAATAATCGACATCACATGCTATCATATCAAGCATATAACACACACACCACTCATGCAGCACACCAAATATAAGGATGGTAGCTAAGTAAGTCATATGGACTTACCTCAACCTCGTACAATCACAACCACGATCAACCTCCAATCCTGAGAGAGACACTACCTAATAACAAGATATAAAGAGATATCAATACTCCTATTAAACAAAAAGGTCACACCTAGACCCAAGGATCCATAAGGATCATACTCAATCTATAAGCCTCATAACCAACTAAATCTCAATATCTCAACATAACTCACAATTCCTCAAATCTCAAGGTAGTATCTAATCAACATTCCTCAATCTCAATTCTAATCCTAATATAATTAATTAACCTTTAATTAATTAATTAAAATTTTCCAGAATAACGTTTTGCCCGCAACCAATTTCTAAACCCACCTGTCATCAGATTTCATCAAACAAACAACCCATAATCCCCATAATAATAAAACGACCATAATTGAATTTCTAATTATCCATTTTGACAAGTCTAAAGTCAATATAGACCAAATCGCAGTACGAAAAACGAATAAATTCCGAACTTATTCGTTACTAACCTGATTGACGATCTGAAAGAAGATTTGGAATCACAACGACGCAGGCTACACATTGACAACATCAAATTCACCGGAATCTGAGCGATGGAACCATCCTGGTGACATATATGCTCGACCGGCTCTCTATATAGTCGGAAATGCAGATACTCGGTACCGATATGAAGAGAATGAAGAGAGGAATCCAAAAATTCAAACGGAATTGAAATCGGATTAGAAACGAAGAGTAGATCCGAGTTTGAAGGTTAAGAGAAATCAGAGCTTTTACGGGGAAACGTGAAAGGAAATGAATTAACAAAGGATTTTCCGCTATTTATAGTGAAGTCGATAATTATCCTTTAACCGATCCAAAGGGGGGTCGAACCCCCTTCTCCAAACTTCTCTAGATTGGAATAATATATCTGGAATATTGTAGGGATAATTATTCCCCCACTGCCTCGGAAAACGTGTATTCCTAAGCCGTCTTTCTTAGCCGTTAAGAAACGAAATAACGACTCTTTTGGCCATTTTACTTTTTCATGTTATTTCATATCTAGGACATATCCGATGTCCGATCATTTCTCTCAACTGTATTTTTATTAATTGGAACTCCCAAATGCTCCAAATATCACCGGAGGGTAAAAATAATTACCCAGGGGAAAATGTGAAAATTTCCCCAAACGTCCAAAATTCCCAGGAACATAACGGGGAACTCATACTCATCACTTGCGAAATCTTCGCGAGTTATATGTCAATTACTATTAATGATTAAGTTAATCAACATTAATTAGAATTTGGAAATCCTTGCTATTACATCACACACCCCATATAAAAAGTTTCGTCCCGAAACTTGAACAATTCCCAAATCCTCTCGGACCCATATGCCGAGGTATAAACATTGTCCCTATCGGAGGTATCACATCTCCTTTCCAAAGGTATCAACCTATAACACTCTATAACCTCAAAACATAGCATGGAGGAATCACCAACTCCAACAACAAGATCATAATGCTATCCCTAAAGGCATGGAGGTAAAACATCTCCAGCAGTCTAATCCAATCCCAAAGGTATAGAGGCAAAACATCTCTGGCAACTATATTCTTAATCACACCGTGGAGGAAAAACATCTCCAGGAACTATAATCACTATAACAGTATGGAGGAAATACACCTTCCACTGGCTCACATCACAAGGGCATGGAGGAAAAACATCTCCAGCTACCAACTCATCATCAAGGAGGAAACACATCTCCAAAACACAAATGACCGTATGGAGGAAGAACATCTCCAGAAATCTCTATACCTAAATCTCAAACATGGAGGTAATGTCATCTCCAACTAACCTATTCTTATTCTATAACATGAAGGTAGAACCATCTCCAGCTGACCTATACACGATGGTATGAAGGTAGAACTTCTCCAATGGTAAAATCATCACTCGAGGGCTTGGAGGTAAAACTTCTCCAGCCATAACATAACTCGCCCTAACATAACAAGATCCACTAGGATCACTAATAATTTAGCACGGAAGAGAACATCACATATCACATAATCACATAATCATATATCTCATAATATACTACCATGGCTTGCTCAGCAAGTCTACGGTGCAACCTTCTCTGCATAAACTCGGATTAGTTCCTATGGATACTATCCTTAGTCACCCAGGTGGCCTTGTCTTGGTCACTATACTCTCATCATCAGAATGTTCTTCAAGCATAAACGTCTTATACCTCATTCTAAGACTGCAACAGGATATTCAACAAACATGTGGTCTGCCTCGACCACTAAATCATCATGATTCACAGTGCGTCTCGGGTCTGGTATATACTCCCTTAGCTGAGACATGTGAACAACAAGGTGATTACTCTCTAACCTCGGAGGCAAAGCTACTATGTATGCTGCCCTCCCAACTCTGTCCAGTATCTATAAAGGACCGACATATCGGGGACTCAACTTCCCCCCTTATGCCAAAACGTCTGACGCCTTGCATCAGAGATACTCTCAGCCAGACATGAGCTCCTATTCTGAACTCTAGAGGCCGGCACCTCTTGTCTACAAACGACTTCTGGCGACTTTGTGCCGCCAGCATCCTCTTCCTAAACAGTGCTACTCGAGCCATAGTATCATGAATCTTCTTTGGTGCTATCCCACTGGTATTACTAGGCTTATCCCAACATAAAGGTGTACGGCATCTACACCCATACAATGCCTCATAAGGGGCCATCCCAATAGATGCATGCCGGTTGTTGTTGTATGAGAACTCAATCAATGGGAGGTAATCTGACCATCTTTGTCCCCAATCCAACACACCAGCTCGCAGCATATCCTCAAGGGTGTGGATGGTCCTCTAGACTGACCATCGGTCTGGGGGTGAAACGCAATCGTGAAGTGTAGACTTGTCCCCAAAGCAGTCTGAATCTGCTGCCAAAACCTCGAGGTAAATCTCCCATCTCGATCAAAGACGATCGTCCTCGGTACACCATGAAGTCTCACTATCTTCCTAGCATACTCCTCAGCTAATCTGCTCATTGACCACGTTTCTCTGATAGGGATGAAACGTGCAGTCTTCATCAGTCTATTAACAATAGCATCAACACTCCTACTAGGCCTCAATCCGGTCACAAAATCCATAGAGGCATTCTCATCAAGGTCGGGTAGGTCCCCAACCTCTGTTAGATCTCGCCCAATAGATCCGTTAGAACCTATAAAGCATACAACTAGGCATCCTCATTAGGAAACTGGATGTCCATCTCTAGCCAAGCTAGATCCCTCTGAAGCTGAGGCTGAACTCTCAGTCTCGCAATCGCCTTCTCTCGAGGCGTTTTCCTACTCAGGGCGTTGACAATAACGTTTGCCTTCCTTGGATGATACAGAATCTCAAGGTCAAAATCCTAGGTTAGCTCAAACCACCTACGTTGGCGGTTATTTAATTCCCGTTGCGTAAAACTATACTTCAGACTCTTATGGTCTGTGAAGATCTGGCATATAGCACCATACAGGTAATGTCTCCAGATCTTCAAAGCATGAACTACCGCTGCTAACTCTAGATCATGAGTCGGGTAGTTCTCCTCATACGTCTTCAGCTATCGAGACGCATATGTAGTAACTCTACCCCTCTGCATCAACACACATCTTAGCCAAGATTAAAACATCATCATACTACACGAAACCACCAGTGCCTTATAGCATTGCTAACATAGGAGTAGAAGTCCATCTTCCTTTCGCTCCTCAATTGATAAGAACACGGCTCGGACTATACAAATCAAATAGTCTTCTCAACAGACTGATACATGATCGGGCTATCATATAAACTCCTCCACAGACAGCGATGATATCTGGTCACTCCGAAAAGGCTACTTCCTAAAGTTACGAACTTCATCGACATTCGTTGGTATTGTTCCAACTACAACAGTTATAATCCTTCTCGAATCAATCTAGATTCCTTCAACAGGTCACACGATCTCAAAAGGTTCTCCAATGTTTTGTGTGTCCCTCTCAACTCTGAGAGTACGCTAGGATATCATCTACAAAACCTCACTACAACGGATCCATTAAGTCAATAAAACTTCATTCCTCACCATATATGTGGCGGCATTTTCATGAGCCTGAATGACATCACTACAACTCGTAGTGGCCATACCGAGTCCAAAATGCCGTTTTGGGCACATCCTATTCGCTCATTCTCATCCGGTGATATCCAGGTCTCCACTCTTATCTGGAAAACTCAGAAGTTCCTTGCAACAAATCTATCAAATCATCCATGTGGGGTAATAAACATTTGTTCTTAATAATCATCTTACTTACTCTCGAAAATTCGCGCATAGCCACAACATTCGTTCTTCCATACGAAGACATGGATATATTCAAAATCATTCAGATGCTCCAGCTCTAACTTGATGCCAGAATACACGCTCTTTCATACCATAGACTAGATGGTATATCAAACATACTCACAAATCCTCGTATTACCAAGACTCTTGTATTCCTCATTACATACATCAGAAGGCCTCATAGGCTCACACAATCAACCTCGTTGTTGATAACATTACACATCCTTCAAGATCTATATCACAAGAAAGGTCACAATCTAATCCATCATAACAGTGGTCAATATGGTCCATCTATCATAGTTCAAAGTACACTTATAGCGATCTACTCGATCCACTACTTACTCACGTTCAAAGACATAACAAAGAAGTCTACAAGAGAAAATCACAAATCCCGATATAACTGGGTTAACACACATCTCGCGGGTACCTCTGACCCCAAAACAACTGAGTAACCCTAAGTAAAGGGTACTCCCTATATCACATCTAAACCCACGTTCAACACATACATCAAAAAGAGGGCATAACACCAACACCAAAAGAACTCAAAAAAGGTAAACCATTACTAAGAATGGTACCAGAAAACAACTAACGTTAACAACTCCACTACACCTCACCGCTCATATCTCGAGTCTACGCTCTTCAGGCACCACTGACGTCATCTTCATGATCTCTGCCTCTACTCCATCTACACCGGAAAGAGGAGAGTCCAACTGAGAAGGAACACTACCTTGTTGACAAAAGGGAGCCAAATGGCCTAGTTCACCACATGTGAAACAAGATATCGGTGCTAAAGAACACTCAGAACGCAAATGGCCTGGATCACCACAGTTGAAACACGGTCATCCCATCTTCACAACCTATGGGGCTGAAGGGAACTCGATCTTCTTCGTTTAGCCTTAGTAACCTTAGCATGAGAGGAAACTTGCTAATGCGGTATCTTGTTTTGTCGATAGAAAATCGATCGATTTCCGACTTACCACAGGTAAAACACGTCACTAAAGGTCTCTTACACTTTGGTCATAGGTGTCCAGTCTCCCCAAAGTTGAAACAAGATCTCATCCCACCAGAAGTCCATGTGGACAAGGGATCACTCGAACGTCCATGTGCCAGACTCTGTCTAACACCTGAAGGATCTGCTTAATCACTTACTAGTTCAATTCGTTGTTCCTTCTTTGATCCGGAAGCTTCAGTAGGTCCCACTGATGTTGGTAAATCCAAGATAGGTCTACCTGCTCTTGCAACATCTTGTACTTGGCGTTTATATTCTCGAAACTCGGGTCCACTCATTGAGACGTAATCAGTCTCCTCAGGCTCGTTCTCTGCTATAGGCGAAACAACAGCAGAAACTGGTCCTTGACCTATCACTACTGAAGGAAGAGGTGATCTACCTCTACCCCGTCCTTCTACAGATGTTACTCTAGTCTGAGCCATCTGAGGGGTATACACACCTAACTTATAAGGCTACATATATATATATATATATATATATATAAAACATCCACATACAATCCATAATACATATATATATACATATCTATACTACTGAGATCCACGACAGAGGTGATGACTTCTCGTACATTCTATCCCAAAACAACAATTTTTAAAACCAAAATCTTTTGAAAACGTCAGACCCCTTTCAAGTTCTGTTTATTTTATCTATCCGACCTCATTGCAGGCAACAAGTGTCATTGTTGTCAACCTAAGCTCGGATACCAACTCTGTAACACCCCGAATCCACGGGACTCGGGATGTCACATTGGGCCAGGATCTCACAGTGGATCCTGACCCTAGCCTGACAACAAGTTCACTGGACCTTACAACATGACACTGACAAATATAAAACAAATACAAAAAAATATACATCAAAAGGTATAGAAGATCATAGCCGAGTATAAAACACCGCCCTCACACAAGAGGTATATAAAACATCATACTCACACAAGAGGTATATAAAATATCACCAAAACCATAACCACCTAATGTACGAGAGTTCTCGACCTGTCACCCTGCCAGATCACTCAACAACTCGCCTATCCTGTAAGGCATCTACAACATGGTATGAAACCATTAGCAAACCATACGTATATAAGGTAATGCATAAGCACAAACACACGTCAGGGAAGGTAAATATATAATCATGATATCACACATTTACCCATTTTATCATCTATATATAATAGTCATTCACTCAAATCGTATATATATAGATATATGAAACTATGTGACACGACGAACGTATCATCCTCACCTCTGGGCCTGCTAGCATGCCGTAGTAGTATTGGTCACACAACCCATGTACCCTATGGGAGTGGATTGCGCCCTTCCTGTAAAGCCAGTCTGGCCTGACGTCAAAGAACCTCCCAAACTCCACAGCGGGATCAAAGGGAAAGGTTATCACAGCCACACATACGGGGCAATAAATAAAACATAGGTCGGTAATAATCGACATCACATGCTATCATATCAAGCATATATCACACACACCACTCATGCAAACACCTTATATAAGGATGACAGCTAAGTAAGTCGTACGGACTTACCTCAACCTCGTACAATCACAACCACGATCAACCTCCAATCCTGAGAGGGACACTGCCTAATAACAAGGCATAAAGAGATATCAATACTCTTATCAATCAAAAAGGTCACACCTAGACCCAAGGGATCCATAAGGATCATATTCAATCTATAAGCCTCATAACCAACTAAACCTCAATATCTCAACATAACTCACAATTCCTTAAATCTCAAGGTAGTATCTAATAAACATTCCTCTATCTCAATTCTAATCCTAGTTTAATTAATTAACCTTTAATTAATTATTAAATTTTGTCAGAGTAACGTTTTGCCCGCAGGCAATTTCGAAACCCACCTGTCATCAGATTTCATCAAACAAACAACCCATAATCACCAGAATAATATAACGACCATAATGGAATTTCTAATTATCCATTTTGACAAGGCTAAAGTCAATTTAGGCCAAATCGTAGTACGGAAAACGAATAAATTCATAACTTATTCGTTACTAACCCGATTGACGATCTGAAAGAAGATTCGGAATCACAACGACGCATGCTAAGCATGGACAACATAAAATCCACCGAATCTTAGCGACGGAACCATCCTGGTGACATATATGCTCGACCAGCTCTCTATATACTCGGAAATGCAGAAACTCGGTACCGGTATGAAGAGAATAAAGAGAGGATTCCAGAAACTCAAACGGAATTGAAATTGGATTAGAAACGGAGAGTAGATCTAAGTTTGAAGGTTGAGAGAAATCAGAACTTTACGAGGAAACGTGAAAGGAAATGAATTAACAAAGGATTTTCCGCTATTTATAGTGAAGACGATAATTATCCTTTAGCGAAGTCGATAATTATCCTTTAACCGATCCAAAGGCGGGTCGAACCCCCTTCTCCAAACTTCTCGAGATTGGAATAATAAATCTGGAATATTGTAGGGATAATTATTCCCCCACTGTCTCGGAAAACGTGTATTTCCAAGCCGTCTTTCTTAGCCGTTAAGAAACGAAATAGTGACTCTTTTGGCCATTTTGCCTTTCCATGCTATTTCATATCTAGGACATATCCGATCTCGTGATCATTTCTCTCAACTGCATTTTTATTAATTGGAGCTCCCAAATGCTTCAAATTACATCGGAGGGTAAAAATAATTACCCGGGGGAAAAGTGAAAATTTCCCCAAACGTCCAAAATTATGCTAGGAACATAACGGGGAACTCATACTCATCACTTGCGAAATCTTCATGAGTTATGTGTCAATTACTATCAATGATTAAGTTAATCAACAGTAATTAGAATTCGGAAATCCTAGCTATTACAGAACCCCATGGTATTCAACATATATAGACTTAAAAAATCTCTTAGAATATCGAAGCCCTACATGTTCGAAAATTTGTGAAATTGAGAAATCTATAGATGCACTAGAGGATAAGCTCGCAAACACAAACATGAGGATGAAGAATTGTGAGTCATCGAAAGAGACGACTGGTCAGCTTGCCTAACAACAAGAAGAACTCCTTGCGAGAACAAACAACATCTTAAAAAATGGAATCAAAGAATTGGCAAGGCACACAACAAGAATGAAACGAGGAGTTGTCTACCGAGGCATTTGACGAGGTAACATCATTTGAACTGGTTAGCCATGAGACTAACTTTGAATTACCATTGCCTATTGTTGAAGAAGATGGAGATTTCAAGTCTAAAGAGACATATACGATTTTTGTGTTAAACTCTTATACGACCTTAACATATAATTCTTTCACTTAAACCGTATATCCTTTCCACTTAAGTCATATTCTTCAACAACTTCACGCTAAAGATTCAAAAGTACATCCGAAGGAGAAGTTTGTGTTGATAAAGCTAAAGACCCCTCAATCTTCATGATTAATTATGGAGTATGTCGTGGAAAGCCAAGAATACATTGATACAAGTCTCGACACTGGAAGTATCAGATTGATGAGTATCCATACTAAGTCTAATTAGGTCAAGCTATAGACTTTAAACAAGCGCTTCTTGTGAGGCAACCCATGTGTTTGATCGTTCTTTCCCTTCTCATTTTTTTTCTAGGAACACTATACTGCCATAATAATTTCTTTGAATCTTATAGGAACACTACCTCAAAGCCCTACAAGAAGGCATTGCCGAGAAGTAATCTAGAGAACAAAGTCGTAGCCAGAAATGATATCCAAATGGCATTGTCACGGCCATCAAACGGCTAGCCAAGCCGTTTCGTTGTCCGTTCACAAGTTGTTTCAGCCTCCTCCAAATTTTTTTCGGAATTAATAAAAAAGTTTGTAGCCAAGATATAATTCTGAACGGCTATCATAAGACCACCAAACGACCAACATGGCCATTCAACAAGCCGTTCAAAGCGGTGTTTCCGAAAATTCAATTCCAAATGGTCATCAAACAGCCAAAGAAACTATTTCATGACCGTTCACCCAACCCGTTTCATCACCCCATAAGCTAAAATTTAAAATTTTGGATATTTGAAGACTCAGGGGTTACAAATGGTGGACTTCAAAAAGCCTCCACAACATTCCACCTTCTAATACCTTCCTTCCTCTACGACCATATGCATTGCATTGCTTTGTGAGTATTTTCTTCTCTTACTTGTATTTGACATTGAGGACGATGTGTCGTTTAAGTATGGCGTGATTTATTTACATTCATATTTCATGTTTCTCTTTCCTACCACACGATTTCCTTTCCCGATTTTTTTATTCTTTTTTGTGCATTTCTACTTGCATTAGAGTAGTTGAGTCGGATGAAGTCTGTATTATCTTCTAAAAATTGATATATTAGAAATATGATATTTGATATTTGACGTGCCTACGATGCTTTATATTATGTATTTTTGTAATTGTTTAAGGATATGAGTTTTTGGATGAATTTTGATGAATAACTTAGTCAGTCATAACCCTTGTGAGCACTCTTGACCTATGGACATGCATTTTCATGTGCCATTTCTTTCATATTTTTGTCTAATCTCCAACATGCTTAGTTTCCTCTAGAACTTGTGATTGACTCTTTTTCAAGACTACTCGTTCATTTGATTCTATATACTTGTTTGTGAAGATGATTGAGACCCTCTTTGTTAAGCCTATGTGACCTTTCATACCTTTATATATATGTTTCGATTCTATTAGCCGCTTCTTGCCTTTATTTTTCCTTCTTTGATGCTCCTCAGAAATACCTCACAACCATGATATAGCCTCATTTGATCTTATCCGTAGTTTTGATGGAAGCAATGAATGACAAAATCAAGTATGAGGTATTCAAAGGGGTGAGCATAGGTCTCAAACCGAACAGAAATACCTCACAACCATGATATAGCCTCATTTCATGAAACCTTGGACCAAAAACTGAACCTATAACAAGTAAGTTCGGTTTCGGTTTGGACCCAAAACCAAAAACTTAAAATATTAGAACCTAAAACCGAACCTATTAGGTCGGTTTCTGTTCGGTTTAGATTTTTGACCTAAACGAACCTAAAAAATAATGTTACAAATCTCAATAAACTATTGAATATGAAATATCTAAACCTTGATAAAACAACAAATATGAAAACCTATAAACTTGAAATTCATTTCACTCTTCAAAGCCGTTTTTTTATATTTTATTAAATCAAAATTCGATTTTTGGTTAAACCGTCGGTTTTACAATTTTTACCGAAACCGAAATTTTAAAAAACAAGGACCTAAGACCGAGCCTAAAATGCCGGTTTAGGTTCGGTCTGGATCGAAATTACTCGGTTTGGTTCGGTTCAGGTAAATCGAACCTAACTTGCTCAACCCTAGGTATAACCTTGAAGAAGTGTGAAAGTTCGCAATAGTTAATTGATCGTGGAAGTTTTACCAAAAAGTAACAATAACCTCCACCTCAAGGATACGAGATCGGATGTACACTACTAGAAACACGGGTCATTAACTACGCTTTTTAAGGTTTTCTCGGCATTAAATAGCGTCGAGAAAAAACTTCTCGACGCTTTCACTAAGCGCAGTTATTCGCGACGCGGAGAATGGTCGACGCTTTTTAGCGCCTCACTTTATCGGCGCTATGTACAGTCAATAGTCATCTTTAGACGCTTTTATGGTTTGAATTTATAAAAATAATTAAAACAACAAGGAAGTTTGAAAGCGTCTCTATTTTCGCGCGCCAACTTCTTCCCAAACTTCCCGCTAATAAATTTGTGTATTTATCGACAATAACAAGCGTCGAAAAGTATACCCACCAAGTTTCAACGAACTTCCCGCCATTCCAGAGTTGGAATATTGTACATTGAAAAGCGTCGAGAATTTTTCGCGCCCATTTATTTCAAAAACTCTGTAACATTAAATAACGTCGAGATTATTTCGCGCCCATTTATTTTAAAAATTCATGGACATTAAAAAACATCGACATTATTTCGCGTCCATTTATCATTTATATAGTCCACTTTGTATAGCGTCAACATTTATTTATATTTGGGGCGTAATAAGCTGAATATTTACCAGTTAATAGTTCTAAAATATTGTGTGCCAAATTATATTGTACACCAATAAATAACATGCAATTATCCAAAGCTGTAAACATAACGTGCTTCCATTGTTAAGTAGGTAGTGTACATCATAAATACGTTGTTCATGGAAAGAAAATATCCAATCTTCACTAGTCTTGAAAAATCTTAAATCTGCAATCGTTAAGCAACGGGATACTATCAAGTCACCAATGCATTTCACAAAATAAAGCCACCAAAATATGCATCGGCTTTGTATATCCGGAGTTACGAACAAGCAGAAATCTTCTACCTTCAATACCTTCAACCCATTGATGTTTCCATGTCATCCACTCCATCCCGAGTACTAGTATCCCTTGATATATCCTTGTTACTCGCTCCATTGCGAGCACTAGTACCCCTTGATGTACCGCTAGCTGTTGAACCAAACCTTGACAAAACAGTTATTGATTACAAACAATCAACATTCAAAAAACGACAGTGGTACCTCAGCATATAAAAAACAACAGTGGTACCTTAACATACAAGAAGCTCAACATTTAGACATACAATCCACATTCAAAACAGTTTTCGCTAACATTCAGCTACTAACAATAAACAACAGTGATATGCAATCCAATTATAAACATATCAGCATTCAATAACATCAATATTCAACAATTAACCTCAACATTCATGAACCACAACATTCAACATTTAACATTAACATTCAGTTGGTACCTCAACAAACAACAAGCTCAACATTTAGATAAACAAAATATCAACAGTAGTATGCAATGCAGCAACATTTGCACTCAATATTCAACAATTTCATAATAGCTTGTAGCCACAAATAAGTTAAGAAGTTACCTGACAGTTAGAGCCTCGTAAAGCCACTTGAAGAGCATCAAAGAATTCATCATTAATCTTTCCGCTACGGAATGCATCAACAGTTTGTAGCAATATTTGACTGTTTTGATCAATCTTTGCGCGCACTTCCTGATTTTCCTTTTCCATGCTAGACATCTTCACTTTCATGTTTTGCAATTCAACAGCCTTGTTAGTTGCAGCAGCAGTACTTGACTCACATCCATCTTTTCTTAGTACACTTTGTACCCCAAAAACTTGACTTATTTTCACTCCAAATCCAAAGCCAATAGGGCGTTTCGGGACATCAGCATCATACATTAGATCACCGAAAACCTCATTCTCAATTTCTGTACAAGACTTTGAAGGCGAAGATGTACGGACAAGAGTATCAACTCTGGCATTTGCTTCTTTCTATTTCATAAATAAACCAAAAAAACATAATATTACATTCAACAAAGCATCCGGCATCTTCGGTATGAAAACAAACATAATAGATATATCTAAGTCGAGATACTTATCAAATTTATACCAATAACACCGAAGACGTAGTATTTTCAACAAAGCCTCCTGCAGCTTTGGTATGTGTTATTTCAAAGAGTTCTAAACTGCTGGGTTGTTTCCCCTTTGATTGAACCTATAAACATTTCAAAAATGATGTTTTATTTTTTAGACAAAAACTAGAACAGTGGCAAACATAGTAAAACTGCAGAAAAAAACGGGAAAAGTCATACAAAACTCCATAAATGAGTATAAAGAAAAGGTAAAAAGTCATACAAAATCAGCTCGTTTGTTGGCATAGCTTTTTGAACCAGTAGTATGCACGTGAGCTTGATTTGAACGTGCTTCCTTCCCAATTTCAGACAGTTTCTGCAATGTGTAAAATAATGCATATGAAAATTTATTCAACTAATATCCAATTATTTTCGAAGAACTAATCATAAAAAGAGGTAAATGTTTTGTATAACCTTGCTTTCTTCTAAATAAAACTGGACAACCAAACGCACCCAATTTGTACGTGTATGTCCATGGGGTACATCATCAAAAATCTGATCCTGTGTCCTCTCTTCTGGATTAAATTTCATATGCTTCAAGGCATATTTGTACTGTCTCAATGCTCCTCCAACCCGCATGAGAATTGCCTTATCATATATCTCTCCATTCGGGATGACAAATTTTTGCTGCAAATTAAATTAATTTAGTACATTTTCGAACTTCATATAAATTCAGATTAATGCTTAAGCTGAAACAAAATATTATTTGAATCTGTAGATCGAAAATACTTACTCTAACCCTTTTTACAATCTCAGCTTTATAGTATTTGTTCACTTGATGCCAGCTTGTCTCTCCAATTGGACAAAATTTTTCGATTTTTGCCAATGAACCAAGATACTTCACTAGAATACAACCTCCTTTACGAATTGGTTGATTGAATTCATTGAAATTAACAACACACCTCACTCCATCTTCAAGATTATCAATATCTCGAGGTTGTATTAATCCACTTAGTATTTTATAATTACTATCAGCATCTGCACACATATAACTATTAGAAGATGCTAAATTATGAACTTTAAATTAAGATCATTTATTGTCAATGTTACGTACCAATGGTCAAAACCTCTTCCTTGTCATCATACTTTATTTCGGAAGTCCAGTAAGGCACTCTTGATTTCATGGCTCGAGGTCTAGAAGTCGTTTTGTTTTTTAAGTTTTCATTATCATCTTCTTGTGCTACTGGCCCCATGTCAGAGGTATCGCGATCCAGGTCTGTCACATGTTCTTCTGTCATAGGATTCTTGTCTTCCTCAGAAATATCATTCAATGATTGAGAAGATTGTGGAGATGGAAAAGTACTAGGCTGCGTTGTCTCCACCTCTGTCTCTGCATTGGCTGAAGCACGGGTTCTCAATCTATGAGGTGATGCAGTTGGTGGTAATGCAGAAGGCTGCGTTGTCTCCACCTCTGTCTCCACATTGGCTGAAGAACGGGTCCTCAACCTATGAGGTGATACAGCTGGTGGTAATGCAGAAGGCTGTGTTGTTTCCACCTCTTTCTCTGCATTGGCTGAAGCGTGGGTCCTCAACCTATGAGGTGATGCAACCGGTGGTAATGCAAAAAGTTGTGTTCTCTCCACCATTGTCTCTGCATTGGCTGAAGCACGGATCCTCAACTTATGAGGTGATGTAGTTGGTGGTAATGCAGAAGGATGCGTTCTCTCCACATTCTTTACAATGCCTGAAACACGGGACCTAAGGTTATGAGTTGATTTAACTAGTGGTAATGTAACAGGCTGCTCTTTCTCCACTTGATCTACATTCCGTGGGGTTGGGGGCCTCTGTTTCTTAGGTGAAGAGGGTAATGAAGTTGGTTGCGCACTCACATCCGGCTCGGTATTGCCTGCAGCACGGGACCTAAGGTTGTGGGATGATCGAACTGGTGGTAACGCAGTAGACTGCTCTTTGTCCACCATTTTTGCATTGTGTGGGGTTGGGGGCATTTGACTCAGAGGTGGTTTACTTCCGGGGCCTAAGGTTCTTGGTTTTCTTAGAATGGGAATAGTAATTTTGTAAGCCCTTGTCTTCGGAGGTAATCTTTCTGGTTGTAGAGCTGGTGTAGGACATAGGGGTCTTGCTTGAGATTCTAAACTAGGTGAATCAGTGTCCGAATGTAGAAGTTGGTCATCACTTCTACTCCTTTTGCTTCTAAAACTCATTTTTGGGGAAAACTGAAACAATAACAAACAATAAAAACCATCGGCTGAATGATAAAACACAAAGTGCAACATATATACTGTAAAAATAGAAACTACAACATATATATGTGAAAATATAAACTACAACAGAAAAATATAAACTACAACAGAAACTACAACATGTATACTGTAATAACTAGAATATATGACTAAAATGCACAACATAAATGAACAACACATATACTTGAACAACCAGAAATATATCAATATTCAAAAGCTTCAAAATGTAAAAGCATAGGCTTAAAAAATATGACATCATTATAGACCCCCTAAATCAAACAAATCTCTAGGCTTTGTTCTTATAACATGAAACCATCCTTTTTGCAACTCATGTTCAACATATAAAACTTGCTTCGCTTAAGAAGAGAATATGAATGGGTCGTCTTCCAAAAATATTCCGGTATGCATCAATTTGGAGAAGTTCACACAAGCTCCTACGTTGCCATATGTCTTCAATCCTCTATGTATATCGATCCATAAATAACAAAAGACGACAACTTTATATACTCCATAATAATATAGCTCATATATATCCTCGATCTTCCCATAATATGATTGTCCATCTGCCTCCACCACAACTCCAGAATTTTGTGTCCTTCGAAATTCTTCTCGGTCGATAGTGTGAAATTTATACCCGTTTATCATAAATCCCTTTAGCCTTTTAGCTGATTTATTCAAACCCCCAGCTAAAGCCTTTCTTAGGCTTCCATCTTCAGTGTTTGAATCTATATTGTGTACCTATGAAGTGTTCATAAGTAACAAGTCAAATACTAGTACGCAAGAAACCAAGTGTAAATGTTATTATGAGTTATGATCCCTAATAACTTGATTTTGTAGCCAACCAGGTAACTCATTTATGATCCACCCATTTTGAATGGAATCATCAAGTTCAAATCTGGGATCTTCCTCTTGTTTTTCACGTATGAATGCACTACATATCAAGTTGTAGAAACATTTCATTTTAATGTATGAAATATTTGTAGTACGAATAAGTGGTTATTTGATTAAAATAATTTGTATTACTTACGCCCGTAAAGCATTCATCTCATCTGAATGTAGTAAAACATAGCGATGGGCCTGTTTTAAACTTCTTTCGTCTAGTGTCACAGACTTTGTCATCCCAACAATTCGACCACCGGAGTTAAACAAATACTTGTGCATGTTTGGGCTGGTGTCATCATTTCTTCTGGATTTGTTGAAAACAGTTTCCACCCCTTTCAAAAACCTTGAACAAAAGGTACTTGTCTCTTCTAGAATGTATCCTTCAGCAATAGACCCTTCTGGTTGGGCTTTATTGGCCACATGTGACTTTAAATGAGTCAAATACCTTTTTCAAAAGAATACAATCAGACATCAATATTGTGGTAGTTCCTCAGCTGAATAAACTAGAATAGGATGTAAGTATTGACCTTTCAATGGGATACATCCATCTATAGTGAACCGGTCCACCAAGCTTAGCCTTATCTACTAAGTGGATTAGTAAGTGAACCATGATTGTAAAAAAAGATGGGAGAAATTCCTTCTCAAAATCACATAAAGTGAGGATGAGTTTTTCCTGGACAACATCCAGCTCATCTAGATCAAGAGTTGTAGAGCACAAATACTTGAAAAAAGAAGACAAATCTGAAAGCAGCTCAACAACTTCAGTAGCCTTGGATGCACGTAAGGCTACAGGAAGAATATCTTGCATTAAGACATGATTATCATGACTTTTGAGGTTGATCAACTTTTGTTGTTTCATGTTGACACATCGAGATAGGTTGGATCCATATCCATCTGGAACTCTAAGCTTTTGTAAAACCCTAAGGAATCTCTCTTTTTCCACTGAAGATGTAGTGTATGCAGTAGGAGGCATTATTGGATCTCGGTTAGGGCGAGGCTGAAGCCATAGTTGTGGCTTTACTCCTCTTTCTTCCATTGCTTTTCTAGCATTGACATCATCCCTACACTTTTTATCCATATCAAGAATAGTGCCCAACAGATTATCACACACATTTTTCTCTATGTGCATAACATCTAAATTGTGCCTTAACATACTATACTCCCAATATACTAAGTCAAAAAAGATGCTCTTTTTCTTCCACAGATAATTGTCTTCATCAACATATTCATCTCCTCCTGTCTCCACCTCTGTCTCTCTTGATCTTTTTTTTTCTTGATCTCTTCTTACACTTCCATATACATGAACTATTTGTTCTTGGTGCCTCAAAATACTTGACCCTGTTATAGGACTCGGTGGCTGATCATACTCATCAATCCCATCAAATAGATCACTTTGAGATCGGTATTCATGTTCAGCTGGTAACCACTTTCTGTGACCGACATAACAGATTTTCCCTCCAAACATGTATGAATGAGTTGAGTCTACACATGAAGGGCATGCCTTGTAACCCTTCGTACTCCAACCAGATAACACCGCTAAAGCAGGAAAGTCATTAATAGTCCACATTAAAGAAGCACAAAGCCTGAACCATTCCCCCTTATAAGCGTCAAATACATCAATACCTTCCCACAACTTTAGCAACTCACGAATTAATGGTTGTAGATATACGTCAATATTATTACCTGGTCTCGATTTTCCAGGTATAATCATTGACAAGATGAATGATGATGCCTTCATCACCATCCATGGTGGCAAGCTGTAAGGGATTAAAACAACAGGCCATATACTATAAGTAGTATTCATTAGTCGATAAGGATTAAAACCGTCACTAGCAAGACCCAACCTTACATTACGAATCTCTGATGAAAAATCAGGATACTTGGCATCAAAACTTGCCCATGCTACACCATCAGCTGGATGGCGTAGCTTTCCATCCTTCACACGTTCTTTGTCATGCCAAGTCATGTCTTTAGCAATGGTAGGTTCCATGTACATTCGCTTTAGTCGTGGAATGAGAGGAAAATAACGTATCACCTTAGCTGGCTCACACTTCTTAACAACATCATCTTCGTCCGTCCTATCATTGTCATTGTGTTTGACTGTCTTCCACCTTAGAGTATTACAAACTGAACAACGTTCTAACTGAGCTGAATCACCCCAGTACAACATACAATCGTTCGGACAAGCATCAATCTTCTCATATCCAAGGCCAAATCCATTTATCATTTTTTTGCAATGATAGTATGTTGTTGGGAACTCCATCACTTGTGGAAATGCGTCAAGGAGAAGTTTGAGCAACATATTGAAGGACTCCGCACTCCAGTGAAAAGAGCATTTGAGATGAAACAAATTTAGAAGAAATGAGAGTTTTGAAAATGAGCTACACCCTGGATAAAGCTCATCGTTCGCAGCATTAAGTAGCTTCTCATACTCAGAAGTGTCCCCGTCATTATCTTGGCTTGCTGGTTGATGGGGATCTTCAAATAACTCCTTATTATCAACTTGTGTAGGCACTTGGTTCAGATTATTGGTGGGATGCATAACACTGGGTCCAAATGCAACACTAAATAGTCCACTCATATCATCTTGGCCTAGATCCATTGGTTCACTATGAAGAAATGTTTCGGCTGAAGTATTTAATTCATTAGCTAAACTTTCAGAAGGTATATCCTCTTGTCCATGATGAATGCACTTCTTATATGGCTTGTAAAATCCGTTAAAGAGGAGATGTTGTTCGACTTCATCTACTAGCACCCACTTATACACTTTACATTTTTTGCATGGACATCGAGTTCTACCTTCAACAAGGTTTTGTTTAGCCAATTCTAAGAAATTCATAACCCCTTTAATATAATCAGGATGACTATTTGGTAGTCCAGTCCAACTTGTATCCATGCCTAAAATGACTTTGTCGAGTTAGGAAGCCTAACTACATAAGAAAACAAATATAAAAAACAGAAAACAAAATCTAATTGCATTAACACTACATAAAAATATAAAACATACATCAATCAACAAGTAAGCAAAATGAAGAAGCCTTAGTAGCAGTTACATTATGTAACTAGTACAATAACCCTAATATACACATAGGAATATTATATATTAATATTTGTTGTCCAAAGAACCACAATCCTAATCAGATAAGCAAATATAAAAATAAGGAATTAATGGAAAAAATATGAAATCCACATGTAGCCAAAAGCTGCATAACAGTTGTCCTAATTAGAATAGTGAAGCAAAATACAACATTGCATACAAACTAAACACCACTAGTAAATAATATACACAGTATTATGACAGATAACTGTTGTCCAAAGGACCACAATCCAAAACATAGAAACAAATAACTAAACAAGCAAATAAAGGAAAAATATGAGCCATCAAACATCAAGATCAGAGGCAATACCTATTTGAGACTTGACAGATGTGGAGTATCCTAAACCAGAGATGCAGGCCAAATCGTGGACAACAAACTACACCACAATTTAAATATCAGATTAAAAAAAGTCCATAATTAGAATATGTTTATAGAACAATCTAAACTAAAGACTACATAAATTTTCATTGAATAAATTTCTTCATAACAATTAGTGGAAGTAAGTGAGCAAAACATGAGGCCTTTCAACTAAGTTTAGAGTTGTGTAACTGAAATTTCAGAGATACTCATGGAGAACACAGTGAGCTAATTAATAACTTATGTAGCTACACATGAAAATATAAAAATAAATGTAAAGTTAATCAAAGAAACTAAACAATTGTTGCATAGAATAGATGGAGTGACAACTAAGCTAGCATGAATTGATGGAGAACATAGTGGGCTAATTTATAACTTATGCAACTATACATGAAAATATAAAAACAACTTACTCATCGAGGTACACAAATGCAGATAAATCACTAAATCTTTCAACTAAAGTATATGAAACATTCACTCCAAGTAATTAGCAAGATAAAAACAAATGATAAACGATAAGCTGATGGTCCACATAAGGAAGTTTGAATTATATTGACCTAAAAATTGAAAACAAAAAACACAAAAAGTTGTCTTTTATTTGGGATAAGTTGGAGAATCCTAATATGTAATGGCATACCCTAATCGGAAACATAATAGAGAGGCTATTGATTGGGGAAAATGTTAGGGGATTAGGGTTTCATACTTGAAGAGAAGGCGAGGTTTGAAAGAAGTTGAAGAACCTTACCTACGATACAGGCCAGAGGAACAAAAAAACGTTACCTGCGTAAATGAAGTTTAGGAATTAGGATTTCATAGTTAAAGAGAAGATCAGAGATAAGATGAAGAACCTTACCTGCGCGTTACTAGCCGGAGGAACAAAAGAACCTTACCTGCGTTAATGAAGTTTAGGAATTCGGGTTTCATACTTGAAGAGAAGATCTCAGAGAAGCTGAAGAACCTTACCTACAATAATGGAGGAACAGATCTAAGAACATTACCTGCGTCAATGAAGTTTAGGGATAAGGGTTTCATACATAGTACAATACTTAAAGAGGAGGTAGAATAAGGATTAAAAGACCGAATAACCTAACCGGAAACAGAATAAAGAAGCTAAAGAACATTATCGGCCGGTAGAACCTTTGATTTCCGGCAGAACGCTATCGTGGAACTGTGGAAGTGTTTGCAAGGGTTAGGGTTGAAGTTGTTGGTTTTGGAAGAATGAGCAAAAGCGTTTGCCAAACGTTTTGTTACGGGAAAAAAACGGGCGGGATTACAAAAACTTAAGCGCTTTAATGAAATTTGCGGCTTTTTTGTAAATATAAATGGTGGGCCTTATCATCAACCGACGTTTATGTAACATTTTTCGATACGCATAATTGTCATAATATATTCGACGTTATATAGCGTCGATAATGTTATGCGCTTGTTGGAAGCGCTGAAATTTCAGCTGACGCAAAAAGTAGCGTCGAAGTCAAAGCGTAGTAGATGACCCGTGTTTCTAGTAGTGGTAGTATAATTGGGTATCGAATCACAGGGATTGTGGTTGATTTGATTAATACTAATAATTAGTTATTTTAAGTGAAAAGCAAGACAATATAGTAGCAATTGTAACAGGCGAAAGCAATAACGTTATGTGATGGAAGTGATCTATGGATACCATAAAAAATATTCTTTGGTTGATTTGAATTAAGATATTGGTTAGATGGATGTGAAAAAGAATTGGTTTCTCTGAGTCGTGAACTCTCAGATTTTCAGTTTGACACTAAGAGAAGATTGGATGCAAATCATGAACTGCTGTTCATCATGAATGCTAAGGTAAATGAAATGTATCTTATGAATGCTCTTACTCTTACCACCATGGGAAGGATCCTACCTATGACTGAAGATGCAACTCAACACACTTAAGAAAAAGTGGAAAATGTTCTGATGAACTACAAATGTTGCGTACATAATAACTTTATTCTTTATCCTACCCATGTTGATGTAACACGCCAAGTTCTGGGAACTTGAAGCGCTACGGGCTAGGACCGCACAATGGGTCCCGACCCTCAGAGTAGCAACAACAAACGGATCTTACAACAAGGCACAGACGAATAAAAACTGAATATAAAACCAAAGGTTCAAACAGAAGAAAACACAAAAGCTCCACAGCCGGGTCAAAACAAAAGGGAAACAACAAACAAAACAAAAACCCAATCCCGTCCTATAATGTACGGGAACCCCGACTGACCACACCGTCCGGATCACTCAGCAGCATCCTGAACCTGCGGAACATCTACAACGAGCTAACATTCTAGGTATAAGCAAGAGTGTAAAGGCACAAACACACATAAGGTACAGAAAACACATAGCATACTCACACATCAACCGGTTATTATCTTTCATTAAGGTTATCCATTACTAATTCAACTTCTTTTGTCACACGAGAATCTCCCGAAACTCGCCTCCGCTTCCGTCTACCAATAGGAATAGATCAGTACTATCCGTTACCTACGGGTCTGGGTTGCAAGAGCACATTCTAGTCTCTTGTAGAACTAGGCAAGTGGTCACCGCCCGGTTATAATACACTTGGGCCAGTTAAGGGTAACAAAGGGTGAATCCTATTTCCAATTATCCGTTATAAACATGATAGCAATGCAAACAAGCCAATACAATCCAACTAATACGCAGAATGAAGCTAAGTAAGTCCAAGGGACTTACCTCGCACGAAGGTAACCCAAAAGGCTCAACAACAACTCAGAGGAGACACAAGGAAACTCAGTTTCCCTTAGGAAAGGAGTAAGGAAAGCCTGTACGAACAAGAAACACGGATCAGGAACGAAACGGTTGCTAGAAGTCTATGACTTCTAGTCTCAACGACCTCTAAGAGATCAACACATGCTAAGGGCTCAACCTTAGCCTTACAACAACTCAGGGGTACAAGGAACAACCATAAGAAACCAAGGAAGGAACGAGGAAAGGAAAGAAGGAAGCAACTCACCAAAGACGGGAGTTACTACAGAGAAACCGCAGGGGCGGTTAGACAGATGCGCAAGGGCGGCTGAACAGAGGCGCAGAGGCGGCTCTGTACAGGCGCAGGGGTGGACCTTCGTCAAAAGCTACTGTCGGGCTTCTCTTCGACAGATCTCACAGCAGGGGCAACCAAAGCTCGAACCTTTGATTCCAACACGTCAAGACTCAACTCTAGAGAGCCTGAGAACAACGAAAGGTCAACAACGGAACACTCCACAAGAATCAAGGCTCATGCTTGATCCTTGGAGAAGAAGAAAGGTAAGGAACGCAAGGGAGCAACCAAAACAAAAGGAGAAGACATGCAGCACTGTAAGAACGTGAGGAAGAATCAGGAAGGAATGAACTTACACGTTCAGCGAAGTTGCAGGAAGCAAAGGACGGCTGCAGCTCTCTAGGGTTTGAAGGTGATAGTAAGGAATGGGAAAAAGAAGATAAGGAAGTAAATATATAGGGAGGGCTGGAACGCTAGACGGAAGGGCGTCTAGGGTTAGAAAGAAAACAAGGAAACCGGCCCATAAGATAGAATATCGGATATTCTATCTTGTGGAAGAAAGATAAAACGACGAAAACAGATCGGCGTGATCTGTCGCACGATCCGTAGGGGCGGATCTCACAGCCGCAGGGGCGGCTGGCCGCGGGGGCGGCCCTCTTCACCACAGGGGCGGTGAAGGCAAAAACCTAGGATCTTACAGTTGAGCCAACTATTCTGTCAGTGCTCGAATATGAGATGGTTAAGGAACGACGAGCTGAAGAAAAGAGACAACGCTTAGCTTCTGAAATGGATGATTGGAGTCACAAGAAAGCTTCATCCAAGGGAAAAATGAGGTTTTGTAATAACCGAAAATTTTAAATTTCCGGTAAACCGAAATTAACCAAATCCCGATACGTCAATCTTAAATAAATAAATAAATAAAATAAAACGAGTTTAAATGTTATCATTTTATGTGACTTTAAGTCACATAAAATGATGAAAATATGTAACCGGAAATAATTGTTACGCACCTTTAGAAGATAATAATTTATATAATATGTAATTTAGCTCCGCATTAGAAAAAAACGAGTAACGAGTTACGTATCCGTGTTAATGAGAAAGCAGGCCGGATGTGGCCCACTACGAGGCCCAATTATCAGCCCATCTCATAACCTAATCCTAACCCTAATTCCCTCTTAACCCTAATCCTACCTAATTATCCCTCTAACCACGTCTATTGCCGCTTCTGCTTCTTCCCTCTCGCAACACGATCGAACAACAGCAAACCACGCTGCCGCCGGACCTAATCCTGCAACCGCCGCCGCCGCGACCTCCAAGGCACCACCAGCATCCGGACTACACCGGAGGAGGGCCGCAGTAGCACCCTAGCCACCGCCGCAGTAGACCCGGTAAGTCGCTGCCTCCCTTCTCCTCGCCTTCTGTCTCGACTTCAGGAGCGCTAACCATTGCCGCCTCTCTTCGGTCTACAGCAGCACCGCACCGCCGATCCCTCCTCTTCCTCTCTACCCCTTCCAAACTGCAACCGCACTAACCTGGGCTGAACGACTAGGTGCGAGCCACTCCAGAAGAACGACGCACCAGCCAACCTTTGATCCTTTGCAGCCGATGAAGACGAACACTGTAGACGAAGACAGGGGGCGGTAGACGTAACAGGCGTGCGAACCATCTAGGCCACCACCGACAGCTAGTCGCGGGTCGTACGGTGAGTCATTCGGTCCTTTCCGCTGCTGTTCTATCTCTCCTGTGCAGACCCTAACCACCCTCTTGTGCCGGACGGACCTGGTGTTGTCTGTCTTCTGATATGAACAAGGAGTTGTTAGAAACGAGCCAGGCGACCTCTGTAGTGTTGGACCGCTCCAGTTTTGCAAGCGTTTTGACGCTGATCCAAGTTGAGACGTGAGTTAGGGTACGTGTGTTGAATCTTACAGTCGAGTGTGTATATATATGTGTATAAAGACATACAAGTTAGTGTGTGTAATAAATATAGAAGCTTGGAATTTGATGGATATATAATCTTTATATAAGATTATATTTATAAGCATAAATATGGAATATATAAAAATGCAAGTATATATATATAAGTACGAGTTGGGATTTACGAAATTATGTAGATATAAGTGAGCTGGAGAAGGAAAAACGTGTTGACGGTATTATGTATGTAGTAACATAAGCGGAGGAAGGTTACCCTTCTTAGGGTTGTCTCGAGTTTGACCTTATAACCATAAATAGCTATCCGAGAGACATAATTTTGGGAAATAAGATAAGGAAGAAATTAGTAGAATTCGAGAATAAACTTCGAGAAATTACGATACCAAGGGTAAAATGGTCTTTTACCATAAAAAAGCTTTTTCCGTAATTCCTTCGCATGAGGTTGGACATCGAGATGTAATTTTGATACACATGCCTTATTTGACAGGCGTTTGAGTTACCACGAGTACGGACTGTTTGAGACGTGTTAGAGTGTATTTTGACTCAAGTAAGTCCTTGCGACTTACTTAGCCAGTTTCTGGATATTAGTTGAGTGGTAGTGGTTGTGTGTGTTATGTGCGTGTTTTAATATTAATAACTTGCTAGGACGACCGTTATTATTATGTTTAAGGCCCAAGTGTATGTATAACGGGCCGTGACATCACTGCCCAGCTCTGACAGGAGACTGGGAGGTTCTCTATACCCAGACCAGGCAGGTACAAGGTGAGATGCATCGGATCCATTCCTGATGGTTACACGGGGGCGGAGGCAAGGTTTGGGAATCCCTTGTGTCACAAAATAAGTATCATTAGCGTGAACGAGTAACTTAACTCAAGATAATAAAATGGACTTGTTTGAAAGCATGATGGGTGTTTATATTTTTATGTGTGTGTGTGTGCTACTATTATTCTTCTAATATTTAGATAACTAGCTAACGTTTCCTCTTGTTGTGTTATTAGATTTACCGTAGGTTATACCAGCAGCTGAGTGATCCGGAAGTAGTGGTCAGCCGGGTCTCTGTACTCCTTAGAGTGGGGGTTGGGGTTATGTTTGTCATTCTTTCTTTTGAGTAAGACATTTGTTCGTTTCCTTGGTTTAAGTACTTCAGGCTGCTAGACCGTGTTGCATTCATTCCTTTAAAATACTATTTTCATGAGTTTTGGTTTTTCCTTATTTGTGTCTTGTTGCAAGATCCTAGTAAAATTGTTGTCAAACTGAGGTTGATACCCATTGTGAGGTCTTAACCAGTAACGTCCCGAGTTCTGAGAATTCGGGGTGTTACAACATGGTATCAGAGCTCTAGGTTGGCAACAATGGCACTTGAAATCTTCTAAAAGACCGAATAAGTTTTAAGCAGAATCCGAAAAGGGGTTTGAGTTTTAAAAAGAAAATTTTTGGTTTTTAAATGCATGCATAGTCTGGTTGGGAATAGAAAAGTTCGGCTAACCAGCACTACTACCGCGGATCTCAGTATGGACTTTAGGTTTTACTGTAGATGGACTCTTTGGACTTTTTAGCTAGTTGTAATTATAGTTATTATTCCTCGTGCAGATGGCACGTACTAGAGCTACGCTAGCTACTGGTCGAGGTAGAGGTCGTCCACCTCTCCCTCCAGTTGGATCAGGTAGGGGAGATGGGACCCCTATAGTTAGAGGACGCGGCCGTGGAGGTAGACCTCCACTAGCCCGAGGCCGAGGTCGAGCTCTTCGAGAGGATCCACCAGTAGTGATCATGCCAAAGGCTGGAGTGGAGGAGGTAGCTGAGAGTGTAGGTCCTGAGGTCAGGAATGAGATCGTTGCTAGGTCTGGAGCACAGAGAGCACGTTTGACGGAGTCAGGACGTGTTTCCATTAGAGCGACTGAGTACAGAGAGTACCGAGCATACGTTGAGCGTATGGAGGAGGCTGCTAGGACAAAGAGACTTACCCAGGTACCACCAGTACCAGCTAGATCTGTCCAGGTGACATAGGGAGTGCCTTAGGTGCCAGCTGTACCTGAGAGGAGAGTTGTGGCTGATAGAGCTCCTACTGGGTCTAGAGCACCGAGGCCAGATGAGTGGTTGAAGGCTTTCAACTCTTAGAAGGTCCCCTCATATAGTGGAGAGATAGGACTGGAGGTGGAGCACTGGATTGGACAGGTAGAGACTGCGTTAGAGGCAATACGTTGCCCAGAGGATCGGCAGGTGGATTTGGTGCAGACATGCTTCACTGGGGATGCTCATTCCTGGTGGCGGACCATGCGTAGTCGAATCACAAGTTGGGAGCAGATGAGGGGCATTGTTAGAGACAGATACTGCCCTGTCTCGTTGAGGAGAGAGAGGTTTCAGGACTTCATTGAGGCAGAATTTGAGGACATTCCAATTGCTGCTGCCATCAAGAAGTTCCAGAAGGAACTGACACTGCTTGGACCAGCTGCACCTCCCGAGGAGCAGCATGTATATCTCTTTTCACGGAGATTGAGAGAGAGCACTCGTTCCTATTTGGCAGGATTTCGCTGTGAGACTCTGTCAGACTATCAGGATAGAGCGTCTGCATATGAAGAGACAGACCAGTGTCGAGGAGAGCTGCTTAGTCAGACAGGCCGGATAAGCGTCAGAGGACAAGTTATGCTAGTGGTAGTTCAGGAGTAGCTGTTTTTGGACGGGGACAGACTCAGGAGCAACATAGCCATACCGCTACTGGTCAGACTTCAGCTGGTGGCTTACAGTGCCACAACTGTAGTAGCTATGGACACATCCGATCGAACTGCACGAAGCCGGCAGTGACCTGCTTCCAGTGCGGCAAGGTCGGACATAGAGCTGTATTCTGCTGCCAGGGCAAGGCTCCATCTCAGTAGGGTTCTTCTTCTGCAGGCCTATCAGGGAGTGTACAGAGACCGCCACAGTACCGAGCTCCGAGTCAGCAACAGTAGTACAAAGCTCCTGGTCAGCAGCAGTCTTACAAGGCTCCCGAACATACATCATCCCAGAATTCTATGCAGGGATCAGGTCGGGGCAGAGGACGTGGTAGTGTAGCTAATACTAGAGGAGCTCAGGCACGAGTGTTTGAGTTGAGAGATGTTGATCAGCCAGATGCACCGACTGCTACAGGTACGATCCAGATTCATGACTTACCTGTACGAGTTTTATTTGATACGGGTGCTACACACTCCTTCATATCTGATGCATGCGTAGATAGATTGTCCTTAGCTACTGTAGAGGGAATACCTTTTATGATAGGCTTACCTGATGGGAGTAAGGTAAGAGGGACTAGAGAGATCCTTGGATACCCTGTTCGCATGGGAGATCGAGACTGGCTAGTCAATTTTCTAGTCATGCCCTTAGCTCATGAGGATGTCATTTTAGGGATAGACTGAATGAGGAAACACGGAGCAGTCTTAGACATTGGTAGGAGGATAGTGACCGTTGCCACGGAAGAGGGTCATAGAGTGATATTCCGAGGTTGGGACCTCGGAAAGTCAGGCACTGTTATCAGTGCAGTGAGGGCGGCGAGACTGATAACACAGGGTTGCGAAGCCTTCTGGTGTTATGCCATGAAGGAAAGCAAGAGCCTGGCTATAGAGGAGATACCTGTTGCATGCGAGTTTGCAGAGGTATTCAGTGACGACCTGCCAGGACTACCCCCACAGAGGAGCGTTGATTTCAGCATTGACTTAGAGCCGGGCACGAGACCGATCTCGAAGGCTCCGTACCATATGGCACCTATAGAGCTACTTGAGCTGAAGAAGCAGTTAGAGGAGCTAGCAGAGAAGGGTTTCATACGCCCTAGTGTGTCTCCTTGGGGCGCGCCAATACTATTTGTGAAGAAGAAGGACGGATCGATGAGGCTTTGCATAGACTACAGAGATTTGAATAAAGTAACTATCAAGAACAAGTACCTACTGCCACGCATAGATGATCTGTTGGACCAGTTGCATGGAGCGTCTGTGTTCTCGAGGATAGACTTGAGATCAGGTTACCACCAATTGAGGGTGAGAGATCAGGACATACCTAAGACGGCATTCCAAACTAGGTATGGTCATTATGAGTTCGTAGTGATGCCATTTGGGCTCACTAATGCACCAACGGTGTTCATGGAGTTGATGAATGGGATATTCATTGACTTCTTAGACCAGTTTGTAGTGGTCTTCATTGACGACATCCTAGTCTACTCTAGGAGTCGAGAGGAGCATGCCGGACACTTGAGGACTGTATTGCAGATTCTACAGGATAGCCAGCTGTATGCTAAGCTATCCAAGTGTGAGTTTTGGATGTCAGAGGTGGCTTTCTTAGGTCACGTGGTGACTGCTGAGGGTATTAAGGTCGATCCGGCGAAGGTCGAGTCAGTATCTTCTTGGCAACCTCCTAAGAATGTCAAGGAGGTTCGCAACTTCCTAGGGTTAGCAGGGTATTACCGCCGGTTTGTGGAAGGGTTTTCCTTGATTGCCCGACCACTTACTTGCCTTCTGAGGAAGACCATTCGGTTTGTCTGGTGTGAGCCGTGTCAGCAGAGTTTTGAGGAGCTGAAGAGGAGATTGACATCCGCTCCGATTTTAGCACAATCTGAGGGTGCGGATGACTTTGTGGTATACAGTGATGCATCCAAGCTGGGCTTGGGGTTTGTTTTGATGCAGAGGGGTAAGGTCATAGCATATGCGTCTCGACAGTTGAAGACGTATGAGGTGAACTACCCCACACATGATCTAGAGTTGGCCGCAGTAGTCCATGCTCTTAAGATCTGGCGTCACTATCTCTATGGGGCGACATGTCAGATCTTCACAGACCATAAGAGTCTGAAGTATATATTCACTCAGCGGGAGTTGAATAACCGCCAGAGGCGGTGGTTAGAGTTGATCAAGGACTTCGACCTTGAGATTCTCTACCACCCCGGAAAGGCGAATGTGGTAGCTGATGCTTTGAGCCGGAAGACGCCTAGGGAGAGGGCGATAGCCCGGTTGACAGTACATCCACAGTTGCAGAGGGACTTGGCTTGGTTGGAGATAGAGATTCAGTTTCCCGATACTGATGGTCAGTTGGCTACCATGGAGTTATTTCCTAACCTGTTGGATGAGATCCGACAGAAGCAGGAGACTTGCCCGACCTTGATCAGGATCCGAGACAGGATGTCTCGAGATGAGGCCCCACAGTTTACTATTGGTGCAGATGGAGTGATGAGACGTCAGGACCGCGCTTGTGTGCCGTCAGACAGTGAGTTGAGAAAGAGGATATTAGGTGAGGCTCATGCTACCCCATACTCAGTACATCCTGGAGCGAGTAAGATGTATAAGGACGTGAGACGGTCCTTCTGGTGGGGTGGTTTGAAGCCCGATGTAACTCGGTATGTGGCTCAGTGTGCGACCTGCCAGCAGGTCAAGATTGAGCATCGTAGGTCTGGAGGAGAGCTCCATCCACTTCTAGTACCACAGTGGAAGTGGGAGGATATATCTATGGATTTTGTCACAGGCTTGAGACTCAGCAGAGGATTTGATGCTATTTGGGTAGTGGTAGACCGCCTGACGAAGACCGCACGTTTCATTCCGATTAAGGAAACGTGGCCGGTGAGTCGTCTAGCTGAGGAGTTCACCAGAGACATTGTGAGACTCCATGGAGTACCGAGGACTATCGTCTCTGACAGAGATGGACGTTTTACCTCGAGATTTTGGCAGCAAGTACATACTACTTTGGGGACGAGTCTCCACTTTACCACTGCCTATCACCCACAAACAGACGGACAGTCTGAGAGGACCATTCAGACCTTAGAGGACATGCTTCGGGCGTGTGTACTAGATTGGGGACATGTATGGCCAGATCATCTCCCCCTGGTAGAGTTTTCGTATAATAATAGCTGGCACGCATCTATTGGGATGGCTCCTTATGAGGCTTTGTACGGGCGGAGATGTCGCACACCATTATGTTGGGATGAGCCCAACAGAGTTGATGGAGTAGCTCCAGATCAGATACAGGATGACATCGCTCGGATTGCCCTAGTCCGAGAGCGGATGTTAGCAGCTCAGAGTCGTCAAAAGTCCTACGCCGACAAAAGACGTCGACCTTTGGAGTTTAGAGTGGGTGCTCAGGTGTGGTTGAGAGTGTCACCTACGAGAGGAGTCAGGCGTTTCGGCATTAAGGGGAAGCTGAGTCCCCGATATGTTGGACCTTTTGAGATCTTGGAGAGAGTTGGAGAGGTGGCCTACAGACTAGCATTACCGCCGAGACTAGAGGGTGTCCATCCGGTCTTTCATGTATCTCAGTTGAGAGAGTACATCCCGGATCCGAGACACGTCATCAGCCATGAGGATCTGACAGTTGAGCTTGACCATACATTTGTATATTACCCAGTAGGTGTCTTGGAGCGCAGCACTAGACATCTGCGGTCCAAGGAGATCCCTATGCTGCGGATCCAGTGGTCTAGGAGAGGAGCTGATGAGGCCACTTGGGAGACTGAGGAGAGCATTAGACGTAACTATCCCGAGTTATTTGCGGGTTAGAGGTTACTCTTGTACCGACGAGTTAGTATTCGGATGTTGTGTTGTTTGACCTTTCAGGTTTCTATATGGGATTGAGTGTTTCTGTTTTATGTGATACTTGTCTGTTTTGATGGTTGAGTAGTTGCTTGGTAGAAAATGAAAATGTCGAGAAAACTAAAATATACCAAAGGAAATGTGTGAGTAAGAGGAACATTCTAAGTTTTGGGACAAAACTTCTTTTAAGGGGGCAAGGATGTAATAACCGAAAATTTTAAATTTCCGGTAGAAATTAACCAAATCCCGATACGTCAATCTTAAATAAATAAATAAATAAAATAAAACGAGTTTAAATGTTATCATTTTATGTGACTTTAAGTCACATAAAATGATGAAAATATGTAACCGGAAATAATTGTTACGTACCTTTAGAAGATAATAATTTATATAATATGTAATTTAGTTCCGTATTAGAAAAAAACGAGTAACGAGTTACGTATCCGTGTTAATGAAAAAGCAGGCCGGATGTGGCCCACTACGAGACCCAATTATCAGCCCATCAGCCCATCTCATAACCTAATCCTAACCCTAATTCCCTCTTAACCCTAATCCTACCTAATTATCCCTCTAACCAAGTCTATTGCCGCTCCTGCTTCTTCCCTCTCGCAACACGATCGAACAACAGCAAACCACGCTGCCGCCGGACCTAATCCTGCAACCGCCGCCTCTGCGACCTCCAAGGCACCACCAGCAGCCGGACTACACCGGAGGAGGGCCGCAGTAGCACCCTAGCCACCGCCGCAGTAGACCCGGTAAGTCGCTGCCTCCCTTCTCCTCGCCTTCTGTCTCGACTTCAAGAGCGCTAACCACTGCCGCCTCTCTTCGGTCTGCAGCAGCACCGCACCGCCAATCCCTCCTCTTCCTCTCTACCCCTTCCGAACTGCAACCGCACTAACCTGGGCTGAACGACTAGGTGCGAGCCACTCCAGAAGAACGACGCACCAGCCAATCTTCGATCCCTTGCAGCCGGTGAAGACGAACACTACAGACGAAGACAGGGGGCGGTAGACGTAACAGGCGTGCGGACCATCTAGGCCACCACCGACAGCCAATCGCGGGTCGTACGGTGAGTCATTCGGTCCTTTCCGCTGCTGTTCTATCTCTCCTGTGCAGACCCTAACCACCCTCTTGTGCCGGACGGACCTGGTGTTGTCTGTCTTCTGATATGAACAGGGAGTTGTTAGAAACGAGCCAGCTGACCTCTGCAGTGTTGGACCGCTCCAGTTTTGCAAGCGTTTTGACGCTGATCCAAGTTGAGACGCGAGTTAGGGTACGTGTGTTGAATCTTATAGTCGAGTGTGTATATATATGTGTATAAAGATGTACAAGTTAGTGTGTGTAATGTATATAGAAGCTTGGAATTTAATGGATATATAATCTTTATATAAGATTGTATTTATAAGCATAAATATGGAATATATAAAAATGCAAGTATATATATAAGTACGAGTTGGGATTTACGAAATTATGTAGATATAAGTGAGCTGAGGAGAAGGAAAAACGTGTTGACGGTATTATGTATGTAGTAACATAAGCGGAGGAAGGTTACCCTTCTTAGGGTTGTCTCGAGTTTGACCTTATAACCATAAATAGCTATCCGAGAGACATAATTTTGGGAAATAAGATAAGGAAGAAATTAGTAGAATTCGAGAATAAACTTCGAGAAATTACGATACCAAGGGTAAAATGGTCTTTTACCATAAGAAAGCTTTTTCCGTAATTCCTTCACATGAGGTTGGACATCGAGATGTAATTTTGATACACATGCCTTATTTGACAGGCGTTTGAGTTACCACGAGTACGGACTGTTTGAGACGTGTTAGAGTGTATTTTGACTCAAGTAAGTCCTTGCGACTTACTTAGCCAGTTTCTGGATATTAGTTGAGTGGTAGTGGTTGTGTGTGTTATGTGTGTGTTTTAATAATAATAACTTGCTAGGACGACCGTTATTATTATGTTTAAGGCCCAAGTGTATGTATAACGGGCCGTGACATCACTGCCCAGCTCTGACAGGAGACTGGGAGGTTCTCTATACCTAGACCAGGCAGGTACAAGGTGAGATGCATCGGATCCATTCCTGATGGTTACACGGGGGCGGAGGCGAGGTTTGGGAATCCCTCGTGTCACAAAATAAGTATCATTAGCGTGAACGAGTAACTTAACTCAAGATAATAAAATGGACTTGTTTGAAAGCATGATGGGTGTTTATATTTTTTTATGTGTGTGTGTGCTACTATTATTCTTCTAATATTTAGATAACTAGCTAACGTTTCCTCTTGTTGTGTTATTAGATTTACCGCAGGTTATACCAGCAGCTGAGTGATCCGGAAGTAGTGGTCAGCCGGGTCTCCGTACTCCTTAGAGTGGGGGTTGGGGTTATGTTTGTCATTCTTTCTTTTGAGTAAGACAGTTGTTCGTTTCCTTGGTTTAAGTACTTCAGGTTGCTAGACCGTATTGCATTCATTCCTTTAAAATACTATTTTCATGAGTTTCGGTTTTTCCTTATTTGTGTCTTGTTGCAAGATCCTAGTAAAATTGTTGTCAAACTGAGGTCGGGATTCATTGTGAGGTCCTAACCAGTAACGTCCCGAGTTCTGAGAATTCGGGGTGTTACAGGTTTTATGAGGAGGATCCAGATTGAGCATATGATGGTGATGGGCTTGTTGTTTTAAAAACTTGGTTTTATTGTGGTTTTTAAAATACTTTTTCTGGGGTAGTAATCGTTTAAAATTTCCGTGTTTTAACTATTTTTCTCCCTTGTTGAAAGACAAAGGAGGAGAAATAAATGATCCGACATTTTCGATATTTCTGCATTCTGTATTTTAAGCTTGTTTTGATATTCATATATGCATCACTAACTTTACAATGCAGGTACGATATTTATGTTGTCTTCCATCAAGGGGGGAATTGAAAACTCCACCTTGATTATATATTTGTATAGGTGATGATGGAATACTTAAACACAAATGAAGTGGTTTTTAATACTAACAAATTATCGATTGTATGTCTAGTTGCTTGATTTGTTTTGGTGTTTTGTCTAGAATGTATGCAGCCCTTGAAACGCATTTTAAAGGAGCGACGGAGGCCTTGAAATTGGATACAAGAGACAGACGAAGAGTTTAGAGAGATTCAACACGGAGGCCTTGAAAGTTATTTCAAGGGATCAGAAGCCAAAACCTTGAAGTGGAAACAAAGCGGCTGGAAGGATTTCAAAACTCTAACAACCAAATCTACCAAGCATCAAAGAAGATCTTCTAAGGAGATATGTCCAACAAGAAGATACGCTCAAATGAAGATCTTAAACGACCACGCTCAAAGAAGATCTCAACCGACTAAGTAGATTGGATTTAAAACAGGATTTTACAAAGATCCTCAACCAAAAGCGCTAAGATCCTCTCTCAACGGATTTTGGATATCTTTATAACAAGTTTGAGAAGATTACGGACAACGGAGATCAACGTGCTTTAAGGAGATGAAGATGATAGAAAATATGCAACGTCTACCTCATCTCAACCAAGAAGCGGCTTTCACGGAGAAGAAGAATCATCTTCAACGGTCATCTTCCCAACGGCTAGAAGACCTCTCCATCAAAGACTATAAATGAAGATGTCGAGTGAAGAAGAAGAGACGCAAGCTTACACGGAAACATTCAAAGTCTTCAAGCGATCCAAAGCATCTTCATTCGATCAAACAAGTTTTTCTTTCTCTCTTTTACAAAAAGGTTTATCCCCTAGAGAGAGATAAAACTCGAGAGCTTCATTGAAATATCTAAAGAGTTTTATACTATAGTGTGTGTTACTCTACGAAGTAACTAGGCTATTATAGCAAGGTGAAGAGTTGGAGCTAGATCGTAGCGTTGGCTACAGTTAGAGAAGAAGGGGATTTCTTCTAGTTTGTATCTAGGACTCTTTGAAGCTGATAATAGATAGTTAGATCCTACGACTATACCTTGGGACGGAGAGTAGGCTATTTAGAGCCGAACTTCGTAAACATATCCTCGTGTCGATCTTTTACATTCCACACTTTATCTATTTTATTGTGACTAACTTTGTTTTGCAGGTGAACAAAGTCAAGACCCTTGAAATTAGTTTCAAAGCCCTTGAAATCAAAGTGTGTCACAAAGAGTACTGATCGACATCAAGGCCTTTGAAATCAGTTTCAAAGCCTTGATATAGGTTTTTGCGAAAAGTTCTCATACTCTAATCAACCCCCTTCTAGAGTATCTTTATCCTTTATATTCACCTATCGGTTCTTCACCTGATTTGGTTGTTGGGGAAGAAGTTTAATTAAAATTGGGTATCCGGTTGAATTGGGTAATTAAAATTTGGTATCCAATTCAGGTAATTAAAGTCGGGTAATGGGTGATAAAAATTAAAGTTTTAAAGTTGGGTATTAAAATTAGATATTAAAATTGAGTACTAAAATTGGGTATTAAAATTAGATATTAAAATTGAGTATTAAAATTGGGTATTGAAATCGAATATAAAAAATGAGTATTGAAATATGAATTTCAGGACTTCGCAAACTTAGAAAGTTAATGTTTCGTGCTACACAAGAAGAAAGTTTTCCTTTGGAACTGTTTATGTAAATCTCCATCTTTGTCCATTTCTTCCGGAGGGTAATGAGAGGAAGAGTAACACCTTGACAAGAAAGTTCAAAAATCAAGCAAAGTCAAAGACCCTCAAATCGAAATTCAAGCTTATTAGAAATGATGCATGATTTGTGAAATTAAGAACTAGTAATATAAAATGTTTTAACAGGTAAAAAATTATATTTGAATTAATAACAATAAAGGTTTGAACTAATAAATATTATGGTAAAGTGCATGAATAACTATAATCATAAAAAAAAAATCTAGAATATTAGTTCAAAATTTGGGTGTTATTAGTTCGACTAGTGTGTTGTGTTAGCTCAAACATTGTATTTTATTAATTTAAATGTACAAGTACAAAAAATGCATAAAAACATAACTAATAAATTAAACACAACGATACATGAACTAATGTTGGGGAAAACTCCGCGTTCCCGACTCACACCGAGTATGTATAAACGGGTATTTTGTTGTGCACTCACACTTGTGCATCAATCTCACTTACAAGCTCTTTTTAAAAGCCTTTATTACTCTCTTCTTGATGGAGTTACACAAATGAGAGGTGGTCTCCCCTATATATAGACATTGCCACCTCCTCTATTGGAAAGTTCCGGAACTCGATTCTCCTAGATTATTCTAGAGCCTTTTTACTCAATCATGTACAAATCTAGAACTCTCCCTAGATTTCTAATCTAGTCTACATGGTTCCCCCGAGTTCTAGATCTTTCCATCATCTTCCGGTAGCTCCGCCTCCTTCCGGAAGGTTCCGCCACCATCCAGAGTATTCCGCCTTATTCCATAAGGATCCACCATTTTCCAGAATGTTCCTCTACCTTCCGAAATATTCGGTCTTCTTCCGGATGTTCTTCCACCTTCCAAAGTTACCCATTCTCACAATGTTTACATTGAAAATATGAATTATCCTAACAATTCCCCCCTCAATTCATATTTCCAAACATCTCCACAACATCCGAAAATCTCACCTTCGTCTGCCTCTTAGTTCTAGTGCCACTACATCCTTTTCACACCGCTCTTCCATCTAAGAAGCAAATATTCTTCTCATCTTTGCGGCCTCAAATTACCAAGTGCCTCCCCTTTAACACCTTGCACCATTTCTTCGTGCCGACGAACCTATACCCCTTCTGAAAACTCCACCTTGATTGAAATGGTTTACAGAAGTTGATGATGGAAGACTTCACACAAATATAGCAGTTGGATATACTAACAATGTACTTGATTATATTTCTAGATATTTGGTTGGATTGAATTCAGTGCAGTTTGTATATCTACATGTCAAGGGTCTTGAAGTTGGATTCAAGAACAAGTTCAAAAGGACAAAATCAAGGGCCTTGGAATCTAAGCTGCACGGGATAAGGATTCAAATAAATTGAAGATCTTCGTTGAAGATTTTGTAACAAGAAGATCTCACCAACCAAGGATTTTGTCAACCGAAGGAAGATCTCAACCGAATAATAGAGAATCTTTTCTTGAAGATTTTCTAAACAAGAAAACGGCAAAAAATATCTTCTCTCTTATCCAACTGAAAGATGAGAAGATCAAGGAGTAAAAGACTCAACGTGTTCGTAGGGACTGAAGAATTGCAACGTCTACCTTACGATCTTCATGGAAAAGAAGATTGATCTTCAAACGGCCATCTCTACAAGGCCTAGAAGATCTTTCCATAGAAGATATAAATGAAGATGATGGTCAAAGAAGATAGACAAGCTTACACCGGAAAACATCTTTGCATCCTCAAGTAACCTAATCATTTTCATTCGTTGTTTTTCTTTCTCACATTCACGTAAAAGTTTTATCCCCTTAGAGAGAGAAAACACAAGAGCTCCATCGGTAGATCTAAAAAGTGTTATACTAGAGTGTGTTACTCTGCGAAGTAACTAGGCTATTATAGCTAGGTTAAGAGTTGGAGCTAGATCGTAGCATTGGCTACAAGTGAGAGAAGAAGGGGATTTCTTCTAGTTTGTATCTAAGACTCTTTGAAGCTGATAATAGATAGTTAGATCCTATGGATATACCCTGGGACGGAGAGTAGGCTATTTAGAGCCGAACTTCGTAAACAGGAGATGATCACACGGAGGATTCTAGTTCCCCGTGGTTTGACCACTCCATACGTCGCCATGCCTTGGGAGCGGACTGCACCTCAGGGGATCCGCTGGTCTGCACAGTTCATAGTCTTTGATCCGCATTACTGGCAGACAGCTTGGGATACACTGATGGAGGATCACAGAGAGGCAGCAGCTGCCCCTGCTGAGGCTGAGGAGGATGACGACGACGACGAGGAGACATTAGATGAGAGAGAGGGTGGCGTTCCGATGGATACAGGGACAGATACTGCTGGGACGAGCGCGCCACCTATTATAGACTTGGATGATGAGGAGGATACTGAGCCGGCACCAGCTGAGACTTCTCCAGTCAGACCTTCTAGACGCAGGAGGCGCGGAGTGAGAGATCGAGCTGCTCACCGACGGATCGATGACCTGACGGATCAGGTTATCGACTCATATGCTGCATTATCGCTGGATATCCGCGAGATGCAGGAGCGGCAGCACCATCAGCACATCATGGCCCAGCTTCAGTTCGAGCGTGTCATGGGCCATCCTTACGATCCGACTCAGTACCCATATGCACCACCACCGGATCGAGACTATTGAGGAGCTACATGATTTTCTTTATTTTCTTTTATGCAGTTCGGCTTTTATCCGGTGAGTACTCTCATGTTTAGACTTCTATTTTACCCACTGGGACAGTGTGTCTCAAGTATGGGGTGTTTGTACTTATTTGACTACTTGATGTTATTTTGACTACCCTTTGATATATGACACTTTATTTATCGGATATTTTCATATTTATGCGTCAGTTGCCTTTATATGATTATCTGATATGACATGCATACCTACAGGTTATTTGATTGAGAAAAACGTCGAAACCGAAAAAAAATGGTTTTAAAAAAAAATTTTTGACCTCGACCGAGTCAGATTCTGGACAAACGAGGCATTTCACCTCGGTTGAACCAAGAACACCTCGACCGAGGTGTGTTAACTGAGAGTTTTCGAAAACGATTTTTTGTGTTACTTATCTGGATATGATCTCAGTGAAGATTTTGTTTACTTACTGGTTTTAAATTCTTTATGTGTTTGAAAGGTTTTATAATATGTTTAAGTTGCTAAATGCTTTGTTTGAAATTATTAGCATGTTTAATACTTTGTTTTTATCCAAATTATGTTGAATTTGAAGGTTGACACCGCAGGTTAAGTTCTCTCACTTTCTTCTTGGAAAGACCAAGGCAATTCATTCTTCTCTTCTCCTTCTTCTTGATCATGCTTAGCCCCTCATATACATTTTGCCTCCCTTTACCTATCCGGGAATTTGGAAGCAAGCGAAGTGGTGAAAGCAAGTGGAGTTAAAGTTGAGGAGTGGCTGGAAGTGAAAGTGTTAGAAAGCAATAATAGGTTTGGGGAAGTCAATCATGAAGATGAGTAACTCGGCACCATTCACATAGCCGGGTGTTTGTGTCTTGCCAAAGTCGGATTGAGCGATATTCCTAACGGGTCATGGTATGTGCATCAAGGGTTTGATGCATCTCGAGAAATTGATGATTGCAGATTTCCTAGGCTTCGGTTATTGTGCACCTCTGTCCATGCATCCCAAAAAGTAAAGTAAAAAGAAAAAAAGGTGTGAGATAAGCGAAGCTTATTGGTGGAAGATGTTGCAAGTCAAAGTGAAAGTGAAGTTCATCCTTTTCCCGGATTCTAGCACCACATTACCTTACATACATCCCCACCCTACACGTTTCTTGACCTTTTCTTTTGGGAAGCCCTTGAGACCTTGAGCTTGTTGATTGGCTTAGCGGTTTAAACTGGATTATACATGATTAATTTTGATGATTATGATTTATTATGCATTCTATGATTTTATGCAAAGATGGACAACTTTCCTATATTTATAAAATGTTTTGAGCATATTGAGTTTTTAAATTCCAAGAAGTACTCTCTTAGAGTGATCTATGGTAGTTGCACACCATAAAATGTTTTTGAAAGACTTTTTCATTGATTTTCTTGACTTATAACCCATTCTATCTTATCTTTTATATGAGGAACTTGCTTGGGGACAAGCAAGGGCTAAGTATGGGGTATTTTGATAGCATGAATTATAGTCTATTCCCTTAGATGGCATGTTAGTTTGAGGTTATAGTTCTTTATCTTGATTCCTTGAGACTTACCCGGTAATAGGAGTTACGGTTTAAGATTAGTGTGTAGTGAGACTTACCCGGTGATCTACTCCACTTTAGTAACACCTTCCCCACGCAAAAATCTCAGCTTTGTCCGCTTATCTATAGACCTTGAGTTGGAACCACAACTAGATGCTTTAATCCCTAGAATTGCACGTTTGCTTTATTGACTTCTTATTCATCTTTTGATTGTGTTAAATCGCTCTTGTGGTTAGTATTGACATAAGCATACCGTATTGACTTTGTTTCACCGAGTCCCTGTGATCGACCCCTGGAATTTTCTTGCTTTTACTACGATTGACCCGTACACTGCGGGTTCGCATCCTTGTTTTAAGCTTAAGTCTAGGGTTATAAATTTAAAGCTTGCACACACCGTTTGGAGCGAACAAGTTTTTGGCGCCGTTGCCGGGGACTTGGTCTAGACCGAGCCGGTACGGTTTGCTCTTGGGGCACTTGCCCCTGTTGCTACTAACTACTCTTTCTATGAGTTTTGTAGTTTTCAGGATTTCCGATGACTACATTTGATCCAGCCTGGATAGCAAGACAAAGTGCTAGGGCGGACCATTATGAATACTTGGAGGAGAAGTACTCCTTCTATTGGTTCAACAATGAATGGGAAAGAGAAGAGGCCATTCAGCATGAACTTTCGATATGGGATGAGAAGAACGTTCCTAAAAACATTTATGAGCAACCTTTTGAAGACTCTCTCGAATCAAGATTGGAGAAGTTGATGAAGAAGGTGGAGGAGCTCAAGGAAAGCACCCTATCCTATGCTAAGCCGAAAGAGGAGCATAAGGAAGTGTTGCACGTTCCAAGCATTCCTTTGGTCGAACCGGAAGTTTCTTCTGAAGCTTTTGTGGAAGAGGGGGATGTGGAAGAATTCGATCTGACTGTTGAGACCTCGGTCGAGGTGGAAGAGATTTCGGCCGAGATGGAAGAAGAATCTGCAAAACTGGAACTGGAAGATGCGGCGAACCTTGGCCAAATCACTGAGACTGTGGTCAAGGTGGAAGAAAGACCAGCTGAGTTGGGAGGGATTTCATGTATGGATTATCAATCCAACATGAAACTTGTCTCAAGCCTTGGAGAACTTTACAAGGTACATTCTCCTACTTTATTTGAAATCCCTATTAAAATTTCTGAATTTTTCAGGAATGCACCGGAGAGTTGGAGGTCTCTTCCGAAAGAACCTCCTAAGATCAAGATGAAACCTCCCTTGAAACCGTTGGAAGAAGATACTCCTTGGATTATAAGGAGTGGAGTTTGCAAGCACTTTACCGTTAAGGCGATGAAGTGTCTTTTGTTCAAGTATGGGGTCCCTCGCATGCTAAGGACCTTGTACCATCCCCAAGCTATAGAAGGGGAAGCTACTAGGATTCTCGAGAAGTTGTTTTCTCGATCAAGGAAAGGATGGGACGCAATGCTAGATTATGTCCCATTAAAGTGCAGGAAGGCTAGAAGGATTCCGGTGAGAATCAAACCGTACAAGCTTGTACGTGTAAGATCTTACCATTTGCCGGTAAAATTAGGAACCGGAACCTTTTTGGAAGAATTTTATGATGAGCACTCCATGGTGTTCAAGGTACATTGAGTAATTCTATGGAGAATGGTCCAGCTAGCGACCTTAAACCAAGCGCTTCTTGGGAGGCAACCCAAGGTATTGCTTTCTTCTCCCTTTTCTAGTTTAGTTTAGATAGTTGCTTTGTTTTTGTTTTCCTCTAGACAACAACCAGGTATTCCAAAAGGAAGGATCACAGTTCAGGAGCTACACTAGAAGAACGAAGTTTCGAGAAGTTGAGGAAACGATCTTTACTGAGATACATCTCGGGTACTGTCAGAACACCTCGACCGAGATGTACTTCGCCAACCGAGATGGTCTTATCTGGGAGCTGTTTCTTACTTCTTCATGCAGTTTAGCTATGTTCGGTGAGTATCCTGTCCTTAGACTTCTATTTTACCCACTGGGACAGTGTGTCTCAAGTATGGGGTGTTTGTACTTATTTGATGACTTTGATGTATGACTCACGCTTTATCGGATATTTTATATTTATGCTTCACTTTTGCATCTGTGTTTATCTGATATGACATGCATACCTACAGGTTATTTGATTGAGAAAAACGTCGAAACCGAAAAAAAAATGGTTTTAAAAAAAAATTTTTGACCTCGACCGAGTCAGATTCTGGACAAACGAGGCATTTCACCTCGGTTGAACCAAGAACACCTCGACCGAGGTGTGTTAACTGAGAGTTTTCGAAAACGATTTTTTGTGTTACTTATCTGGATATGATCTCAGTGAAGATTTTGTTTACCGACTGGATTTAAATTCTTTATATGTTTGAAATGTTTTATAATATGTTTAAGTTGCTAAATGCTTTGTTTGAAATTATTGGCATGTTTAATACCTTGTTTTTATCCAAATTATGTTGAATTTGAAGGTTGACACCGCAGGTTAAGTTCTCTCACTTTCTTCTTGGAAAGACCAAGGCAATTCATTCTTCTCTTCTCCTTCTTCTTGATCATGCTTAGCCCCTCATATACATTTTGCCTCCCTTTACCTATCCGGGAATTTGGAAGCAAGCGAAGTGGTGAAAGCAAGTGGAGTTAAAGTTGAGGAGTGGCTGGAAGTGAAAGTGTTAGAAAGCAATAATAGGTTTGGGGAAGTCAATCATGAAGATGAGTAACTCGGCACCATTCACATAGCCGGGTGTTTGTGTCTTGCCAAAGTCGGATTGAGCGATATTCCTAACGGGTCATGGTATGTGCATCAAGGGTTTGATGCATCTCGAGAAATTGATGATTGCAGATTTCCTAGGCTTCGGTTATTGTGCACCTCTGTCCATGCATCCCAAAAAGTAAAGTAAAAAGAAAAAAAGTGTGAGATAAGCGAAGCTTATTGGTGGAAGATGTTGCAAGTCAAAGTGAAAGTGAAGTTCATCCTTTTCCCGGATTCTAGCACCACATTACCTTACATACATCCCCACCCTACACGTTTCTTGACCTTTTCTTTTGGGAAGCCCTTGAGACCTTGAGCTTGTTGATTGGCTTAGCGGTTTAAACTGGATTATACATGATTAATTTTGATGATTATGATTTATTATGCATTCTATGATTTTATGCAAAGATGGACAACTTTCCTATATTTATAAAATGTTTTGAGCATATTGAGTTTTTAAATTCCAAGAAGTACTCTCTTAGAGTGATCTATGGTAGTTGCACACCATAAAATGTTTTTGAAAGACTTTTTCATTGATTTTCTTGACTTATAACCCATTCTATCTTATCTTTTATATGAGGAACTTGCTTGGGGACAAGCAAGGGCTAAGTATGGGGTATTTTGATAGCATGAATTATAGTCTATATTTTGGGGTTTGTTTGGACGTTTTATCTTTCATAATCTGCATGTTTGTATGTACATTATGTGATTTTACTACCATTTTATCTACCTTTGCGAGAATCGAGGTCTACACCTAGTTTTGTTGTAATTGCAGGTAAAATGGTACGTTTTGCATCAAAAAGGAGCAAAAGGAGTCATGAGTCATTTGGAGCTACATCTAGGGAGCATAGCCATGGATTAAAGATTTACTTGGGACCAGTTTTGAGAGATTTCACATTCAGTTATGACTCACCTCGGTTGACCAGAGATTCATCTCGACCGAGGTGATCCAGAGACGCCGACTCGACCGAGGCGAACACCTAGGACGCGGCGAGAATATTTTATTCTTGGATGAGATCTTTTAAATTTGGAAAGTGATCTTATATTTTTGGGCTTGGCTCCTGGAAGGAAGGAGATATGCAGAATCATATATTTTACCTATATTTATGGGAAAATATCTTTCTAAGATTTATTATCTTTGGAGGGTTATTTTCCTATAAAAAGGGTTGGATTTCCACAATTCCGACATCACGCTATACCGTCGATCAGGGTTTATAGCACGCAGCAGCAGCCTACTCCAGTTGGGAGTTTTTGAAGAACCTTTTTGAAGGTTGAAGGAAGATTGAAGTCCATAGCTTTTATAGCTTTATTGGAGGGTTTTGTAAGATTGTCTTCAATTCCCTCAATTGTTGTCTTGTCTTTTTGGATTGCTATCCAAGGAACGCTTTGTTGTGATATTTGATTCAGTTATTGAAGTCTTTTCATTAAATTCTTCTTTGTTCAAATATTCACTTTCTTCCCATATATTTTAATACTTTCATTATGATGATGAGTGGCTAATTTCCTTGTGTGATTCTGGGGTGATTGGCTGAAGGTTGTGGGGAAAACGATGATAGAATAATCTTAGATTCCAGTAGGATCCTGAAAGTTCGAGTCTTTAACCTTAGCCCTAAGCATCTCGTTCAGTCGATGAACATCTCGGCCGGGGTGGAACTCTTCTGACCGAGGTGACTTATCTGATCTTAAACTGAGAGTTAAGTGTTAGAGTTTGCTAAATCCTATTCTTATTACACCTTCCTGGTTCAATGCAAGCTTAGGATGAGACTTACCCGGTAATTCCTTAGTTTGTGTACCAACGATCATAAGTGTAGGTAATAAAGGTTATCCTTTATTGGGGTTTGAGTGTGCTTTCATCCCATCTTTGTGAGTTAGCCTGAAACTTACCCGGTAAAGGTTGATTCTATTCCCTTAGATGGCATGTTAGTTTGAGGTTATAGTTCTTTATCTTGATTCCTTGAGACTTACCCGGTAATAGGAGTTACGGTTTAAGATTAGTGTGTAGTGAGACTTACCCGGTGATCTACTCCACTTTAGTAACACCTTCCCCACGCAAAAATCTCAGCTTTGTCCGCTTATCTATAGACCTTGAGTTGGAACCACAACTAGATGCTTTAATCCCTAGAATTGCACGTTTGCTTTATTGACTTCTTATTCATCTTTTGATTGTGTTAAATCGCTCTTGTGGTTAGTATTGACATAAGCATACCGTATTGACTTTGTTTCACCGAGTCCCTGTGATCGACCCCTGGAATTTTCTTGCTTTTACTACGATTGACCCGTACACTGCGGGTTCGCATCCTTGTTTTAAGCTTAAGTCTAGGGTTATAAATTTAAAGCTTGCACACACCGTTTGGAGCGAACAAGTTTTTGGCGCCGTTGCCGGGGACTTGGTCTAGACCGAGCCGGTACGGTTTGCTCTTGGGGCGCTTGCCCCGTTTCATCTAACCACTCTACTTGAGTGACGACTTTTGCAGGTTCTTTCTTAGGTATATGCGAAGAACCCGCGCTGGGAAGGAAATCGTTCCTTACGATCCCGAACCAGAAAAGACATACAAGCGAAGCTTAAGAGAAGCAAAGATGGCCCAACAAGACGATCGCGATCTTGCGGCCCAATTGAAAGAGGCGCTAGAGCTGCTACGCCTCAGCAAGGAAGAACTCAGGCAAAAGAAAGAAGAGAATCGCACCAAGACTGCAGCAATCGAAGCTGAGATAGCAGTCATACGAGACCAGATTCTACTTCGACCGAGGGAAGATCCTCCTGTTGATCCTCGACCGATGCAGGATCCAGTAGTTGACCAGCGACCGAGGCAGATTCCAGTACCTGACGCCCCGGCCGATGTACTTCCACCTCGGATGCCAGTCCGAGATGTTCTTCTTGCAGGAATCCCACAAACCCTAGGTCAAAGGATGGACCCTAATCAACAGCTGAGGCGTCCAGGGGTGAACCTAGGAGATCCAGCGGATCATGACTACGAACTTCGACCGCAAGTTCTAGCCATGATTCGCCAATGCCAATTCGGAGGGCTAGAGGAAGAGTCGCCGCATCAACATCTTCAAAATTACGAGATCTTGATGGAAACCTTGCGACCTCCCAGAATTGAGAATAACAACTACAAGCTAAGACCTTTTTACTTTTCTTTAAAAGATAGAGCTCTTACTTGGTATCAATCTCTTCCTCCACGAAAAATCAGCACATGGGAGGAGATGACCACGGAATTCTTGACCAAATTCTTTCCCCCCTCAAAGACCGCCGAAATGAGAGGGAAGATCAATGCTTTCATTATGAAGGACAAGGAGAGCTTGTCCAAATCTTGGGAGCGGTTTAAGGATATCCTTTTGGATTGCCCACATCATGGGATTCCAAAGATCGAGTTGTTGGAGATCTACTTCAAAGGGCTGGACGGAAGCACCCAATTCAATCTCCAACTACTCTCCGCCGGTACCTTCATGGACATGGCGATTGATGAGGCTTGGGACTTCATTGAGAAGCAAGCCTTGCACATGGAGAAATATACCCACCAAGGAGCTGAAGGTGGAGTTAAAAGAGTCAACTTTCAAGAGACTCAATCCAACAACAATCAACTCACGTCATTGAAGAACGACGTGAAGCAATTGAAGGAGCTCTTAATGGCTCAAACTAAGAAGGAAGAGCAAGGGCAAAGGAACAACAACAATAACGGGTACCGTAACAACAACAACGGTCCCCGAAACAACAACTACAACAACAACAATAGAGGATCCAATAGCAACAACTGGAGGGCGAATAACCAAAATCACGGTAACAATCATTCAAACTCCAATTCTAATGATTCCTCTAACCCTTTCCTCTCTTCCCCTTCTTCTTCTTCTTCTACTCCATTGAAAAGCCAAGGGCAAGGATCAAGTTCGTCTGAGCCAGAAAAGAAAGACGCAGTTTTGGAGGCAATCTTGATCAAGCTTAGCGCTATGGAGAATTCTATGACTTCATTTTCGAGGACCCAAAAGTCCTTCGAACAACAACTTGCTAATAGGGCGAATGAAGCGCCAAGAGATCCAGGGAAGCTTCCAGCAAAGACGGAAACTAACCCTAAGGGCCAGTGCATGGCCATAACGACGAGGAGTGGACTCAAAACTGCAGATCCAGTACCTCGCTCGACGCAGACCACCTCGGTCCAGATCCAGTCGAAGAACACCTCGACCGAGATGTCAACCGAGGCGGAGCAACATAAAGCAGGAGGGACGACAGAAACTTATACTCCACCCCCTGCATATAAGCCACCACTTCCATTCCCTCAGTCCAGAGCCAGAGCACATCTAGACAAGCACTTTGGTAAGTTTCTTGACTTGATGAATAAGCTACATATTAATATTCCTTTCCTTGATGCTATTTTAGGTATGCCCGCCTATGGGAAGTTCTTAAAAGAAATCTTATCAAGGAAGAGGAAGCTGGAGGATGTTGGTGAAGTTAGGATGACATCTAAATCTTCGGAGCTTATCAAGATCATGAAGGAAAAGATGCCACCTAAGTTGAGAGATCCCGGCTCATTTTGCATTCCCATTCAAGTTGGGGATGTAACTTGTGAAGCCCTTTGTGATCTAGGAGCCAGCGTGAGCATCATCCCGCTGGAGCTATGCACGAAGATCGGTCTTGGAGAGCCCAAGCCGGTCAAGATTCGACTTTACATGGCGGATTGCTCCATTACCCATCCCGTGGGCATTTTGGAAGACGTTCCGGTCAAGCTAGGTAACTTCTATCTACCCATAGATTTTGTCGTACTTGACATTCCCGCAGATTATCCCCCCAGAAAGCACCCCCAGTCGTGGAGCTTAAACAACTCCCCAGTCACTTGAGGTATATCTTTCTTGGACCGGATTCTACTTATCCCGTTATTGTTAGCGCTTCCCTTTCCAAATTTGAATTGTCTAAATTAATGCATGTCCTGAGAAAGCATCGAAGGGCTATAGGTTACACCACGGATGATCTTATTGGCATTAAACCTTCTTTCTGCATGCATAGAATTCTAATGGAAGATAATCATAAGACTTCACGGGAACCTCAAAGACGGTTAAATCCGATCATGAAAGAGGTTGTGAAGAAGGAGGTTCTTAAGTTGTTGGATGCAGGTATTATTTATCCTATCTCGGACAGCAAGTGGGTTAGCCCAGTGCATGTCGTTCCGAAGAAAGGAGGGATGACCGTTGTGACGAATAAGAACAACGAGTTGATCCCAACGAGGACCGTTACAGGCTGGATAGTTTGCATCGATTATAGGAAGCTGAACACGGCAACTCGGAAAGATCATTTTCCGCTTCCCTTCATCGATCAAATGCTCGAACGGTTGGCCCAGCATTCACACTTTTGCTACTTGGACGGCTATAGTGGGTTCTTCCAGATTCCTATCCATCCGGATGATCAGGAGAAGACCACTTTCACTTGTCCTTGGGGGACGTTTGCCTATCGGAGGATGCCATTTGGATTGTGCAATGCACCCGCTACCTTCCAGCGATGCATGATGGCTATCTTTTCCGAGTACATAGAGGAGATCATGGAGGTATTCATGGATGACTTTTCTGTATATGGTTCCTCTTTTGATGATTGCCTATCTAACCTTTCCCTAGTGCTTAAAAGATGTGAAGACACTAACCTTGTTTTAAATTGGGAGAAGTGTCATTTTATGGTTAATGAAGGCATTGTGCTAGGACACCTCGTTTCTAATCGAGGCAATGAGGTCGATCGAGCTAAGATCGAGACTATTGAGAAACTCCCTCCTCCTTGTTCTGTTAAAGGTGTGAGGAGTTTTCTCGGGCATGCAGGTTTCTACAGGAGATTCATCAAGGACTTCTCTAAGATTTCTAAACCTCTAACTAACCTCTTGAATAAAGATGTTGTTTTCGAGTTTTCGCAGGAGTGTCTTGATGCTTTTTACAGGATTAAGGAAGCGTTGATCTCCGCTCCCATTATCCAGCCTCCCGATTGGACCTTGCCCTTTGAGGTCATGTGTGACGCTAGTGATGTAGCCGTAGGAGCGGTGCTTGGACAGAAGAAAGATGGACGGACCACCGCCATTTATTATGCTAGCAAAACGCTAGATGAAGCACAACGCAACTACGCTACCACCGAGAAGGAGTTATTGGCGGTTGTATATGCTTTCGAGAAGTTTCGTTCCTATCTAGTAGGAGCGAAAGTCATTGTCTACACCGACCACGCAGCCATTCGTTACTTGTTGGCTAAGAAAGATGCCAAACCGCGCCTTATTCGATGGATTCTCTTGCTCCAAGAGTTTGACCTAGAGATCCGCGATAAGAAAGGATCCGAGAACTCAGTTGCGGATCACCTCAGCCGGCTACCGGAATCCTCCCGCGAGACGGATAACCCACCCATAGACGATTCATTCCCCGATGAGCACTTACACTTGTTGGAGCGTTTGATGGATCTACTTACTTCACCCCACGATGGAGGTGAAGTATGGGGTGAAGGCACCTCCCACCTCATTTGAGACGCATCATGGTCAAGCTAGCGACCTTAAATCAAACGCTTCTTGGGAGGCAACCCAAGGTATTGCTTTCTTTTCCCGTTTTCTAGTCTAGCTTAGATAGTTTTTGTTTTTGCTTTGCTTTGCTTTGTTTTTGGCGTTCTGGACAGACAACAGGGAATATCTAAGGAAGGAGCACAACTGGAAGGACAGAAGTTCGAGAATTCGAGAAGACGAAGTTTGACTGAGACACCTCGGTCCAGTCGAGGCCACCTCGACCGAGTTGATTCTTGAGCAACCGAGGCGACTAGGGTTCCTGCAGAACCACCTCGGTCCGTACCACCTCGGTCCAGTCGAGACCATCTCGACCGAGGTGACAGCAGATCCAGTAACAGTATAAAAGGGGGAAAAATTACTTTTCACTTTTTATTCACCTTCCTCGACCGCGGCGACAGATCTACCTCGCCTCCTTCGTTTCTCGCTCGTTTTCGAAGATCTCCGCTTCCAAACTGCAATTAAAGAGTAGAGGATCCTATTGCAACTGCAGATCTGCAAGAAATTCGAGTGAATCGGCCGGAACGAGGTAAAAACGATCGAAACCCTAACTCGTTCGTTTACTTCGATTTGGGCTTTGGTTGCCCTTGAATCTGTTGAGAAAAGGCTTAAGTACCCCTTAGGAAGCATTTGTAGTGATTTTAGGGGGAAAAGAACTGAAATTCTGAGATTTGGAATCGTAACTGCTACGCCTCGGTCCGGTCGAACTGCATCTCGACCGAGGTGATTCTTGGAGATTGTCAGTGACCGAGGTAGCCTGACAGTGTTAATTGAAAATGAGTTCCGATCGTCGTCTAGCCCTTAGAGACAGATCCTCACCCTCCCCTTCTTCCTCTTCTTCCCGTCCTTACCGCCCGGTTATCCACGAGAGATGCCGGGTAGACTATGAGCGGATAGCTAGCCGTCCAGTTATCGCACCACGATTTCTAGACGTGTCGGCCTTTGATTGCCTAGGGTTAGATGCTGACCTTAGGAGGATGATTGCTACTGTCGGGCTAGATCAGTTTACTGAGATCCGAGCCCCAACTTACTTGGAGCCGACCTTAGAGTTTGTTAGCTCCTTCTCCTACCTCCCCACAGACCGGTCTGTGAAGTACCGGTTGATGAACCGGAACTTCATAGTTCCTTTAGAGATATGGAGAGAGATTTTTGGCTTTTCTGAGCCCACCGCCACCGACTTCCCCTCCCGATCCGTAGCTAGGGAGTTCTGGGGGCAGATAGCCCATATTACTGAGCATGCGGACAGATGGCGCCCTGGAGATTCCAGGGAGAAGGTCATCTTCCATCCAGCCTTCAGACTAGCCCACAGGATTTTTAGCGAGACGCTTCTGGCGCGTACTGAGACGCCCCAGAAGATCAGACAGGGCGAGCTCTTCAGCCTCTATTGCATGGTGACAGGAGGTTTCCCAGACTTTGGCTTGCTCTTGGCAGAAGATCTGCACAAGATCAAGGCCAAGGCGAAGGGAGACATTTGTTGCGGAGGTCTAGTCACCCACATCGCTACCTACCACGGGATGGACCTCAGTGTTTGCACGATGGCGGCGGCTCCAAAGCCGCTAGGATTACAGGAGATGATCACACGGAGGATTCTAGTTCCCCGTGGTTTGACCACTCCATACGTCGCCATGCCTTGGGAGCGGACTGCACCTCAGGGGATCCGCTGGTCTGCACAGTTCACAGTCTTTGATCCGCATTACTGGCAGACAGCTTGGGATACACTGATGGAGGATCACAGAGAGGCAGCAGCTGCCCCTGCTGAGGCTGAGGAGGATGACGACGACGACGAGGAGACATTAGATGAGAGAGAGGGTGGCGTTCCGATGGATACAGGGACAGATACTGCTGGGACGAGCGCGCCACCTATTATAGACTTGGATGATGAGGAGGATACTGAGCCGGCACCAGCTGAGACTTCTCCAGTCAGACCTGCTAGACGCAGGAGGCGCGGAGTGAGAGATCGAGCTGCTCACCGACGGATCGATGACCTGACGGATCAGGTTATCGACTCATATGCTGCATTATCGCTGGATATCCGCGAGATGCAGGAGCGGCAGCACCATCAGCACATCATGGCCCAGCTTCAGTTCGAGCGTGTCATGGGCCATCCTTACGATCCGACTCAGTACCCATATGCACCACCACCGGATCGAGACTATTGAGGAGCTGCAGGATTTTCTTTATTTTCTTTTATGCAGTTCGGCTTTTATCCGGTGAGTACTCTCATGTTTAGACTTCTATTTTACCCACTGGGACAGTGTGTCTCAAGTATGGGGTGTTTGTACTTATTTGACTACTTGATGTTATTTTGACTACCCTTTGATGTATGACACTTTATTTATCGGATATTTTCATATTTATGCTTCAGTTGCCTTTATATGATTATCTGATATTACATGCATACCTACAGGTTATTTGATTGAGAAAAACGTCGAAACCGAAAAAAAATGGTTTTAAAAAAAAATTTTTGACCTCGACCGAGTCAGATTCTGGCCAAACGAGGCATTTCACCTCGGTTGAACCAAGAACACCTCGACCGAGGTGTGTTAACTGAGAGTTTTCGAAAACGATTTTTTGTGTTACTTATCTAGATATGATCTCAGTGAAGATTTTGTTTACTTACTGGTTTTAAATTCTTTATGTGTTTGAAAGGTTTTATAATATGTTTAAGTTGCTAAATGCTTTGTTTGAAATTATTAGCATGTTTAATACTTTGTTTTTATCCAAATTATGTTGAATTTGAAGGTTGACACCGCAGGTTAAGTTCTCTCACTTTCTTCTTGGAAAGACCAAGGCAATTCATTCTTCTCTTCTCCTTCTTCTTGATCATGCTTAGCCCCTCATATACATTTTGCCTCCCTTTACCTATCCGGGAATTTGGAAGCAAGCGAAGTGGTGAAAGCAAGTGGAGTTAAAGTTGAGGAGTGGCTGGAAGTGAAAGTGTTAGAAAGCAATAATAGGTTTGGGGAAGTCAATCATGAAGATGAGTAACTCGGCACCATTCACATAGCCGGGTGTTTGTGTCTTGCCAAAGTCGGATTGAGCGATATTCCTAACGGGTCATGGTATGTGCATCAAGGGTTTGATGCATCTCGAGAAATTGATGATTGCAGATTTCCTAGGCTTCGGTTATTGTGCACCTCTGTCCATGCATTCCAAAAAGTAAAGTAAAAAGAAAAAAAGTGTGAGATAAGCGAAGCTTATTGGTGGAAGATGTTGCAAGTCAAAGTGAAAGTGAAGTTCATCCTTTTCCCGGATTCTAGCACCACATTACCTTACATACATCCCCACCCTACACGTTTCTTGACCTTTTCTTTTGGGAAGCCCTTGAGACCTTGAGCTTGTTGATTGGCTTAGCGGTTTAAACTGGATTATACATGATTAATTTTGATGATTATGATTTATTATGCATTCTATGATTTTATGCAAAGATGGACAACTTTCCTATATTTATAAAATGTTTTGAGCATATTGAGTTTTTAAATTCCAGGAAGTACTCTCTTAGAGTGATCTATGGTAGTTGCACACCATAAAATGTTTTTGAAAGACTTTTTCATTGATTTTCTTGACTTATAACCCATTCTATCTTATCTTTTATATGAGGAACTTGCTTGGGGACAAGCAAGGGCTAAGTATGGGGTATTTTGATAGCATGAATTATAGTCTATATTTTGGGGTTTGTTTGGACGTTTTATCTTTCATAATCTGCATGTTTGTATGTACATTATGTGATTTTACTACCATTTCATCTACCTTTGCGAGAATCGAGGTCTACACCTAGTTTTGTTGTAATTGCAGGTAAAATGGTACGTTTTGCATCAAAAAGGAGCAAAAGGAGTCATGAGTCATTTGGAGCTACATCCAGGGAGCATAGCCATGGATTAAAGATTTACTTGGGACCAGTTTTGAGAGATTTCACATTCAGTTATGACTCACCTCGGTTGACTAGAGATTCATCTCGACCGAGGTGATCCAGAGACGCCGACTCGACCGAGGCGAACACCTAGGACGCGGCGAGAATATTTTATTCTTGGATGAGATCTTTTAAATTTGGAAAGTGATCTTATATTTTTGGGCTTGGCTCCTGGAAGGAAGGAGATATGCAGAATCATATATTTTACCTATATTTATGGGAAAATATCTTTCTAAGATTTATTATCTTTGGAGGGTTATTTTCCTATAAAAAGGGTTGGATTTCCACAATTCCGACATCACGCTATACCGTCGATCAGGGTTTATAGCACGCAGCAGCAGCCTACTCCAGTTGGGAGTTTTTGAAGAACCTTTTTGAAGGTTGAAGGAAGATTGAAGTCCATAGCTTTTATAGCTTTATTGGAGGGTTTTGTAAGATTGTCTTCAATTTCCTCAATTGTTGTCTTGTCTTTTTGGATTGCTATCCAAGGAACGCTTTGTTGTGATATTTGATTCAGTTGTTGAAGTCTTTTCATTAAATTCTTCTTTGTTCAAATATTCACTTTCTTCCCATATATTTTAATACTTTCATTATGATGATGAGTGGCTAATTTCCTTGTGTGATTCTGGGGTGATTGGCTGAAGGTTGTGGGAAAAACGATGATAGAATAATCTTAGATTCCAGTAGGATCCTGAAAGTTCGAGTCTTTAACCTTAGCCCTAAGCATCTCGTTCAGTCGATGAACATCTCGGCCGGGGTGGAACTCTTCTGACCGAGGTGACTTATCTGATCTTAAACTGAGAGTTAAGTGTTAGAGTTTGCTAAATCCTATTCTTATTACACCTTCCTGGTTCAATGCAAGCTTAGGATGAGACTTACCCGGTAATTCCTTAGTTTGTGTACCAACGATCATAAGTGTAGGTAATAAAGGTTATCCTTTATTGGGGTTTGAGTGTGCTTCCATCCCATCTTTGTGAGTTAGCCTGAAACTTACCCGGTAAAGGTTGATTCTATTCCCTTAGATGGCATGTTAGTTTGAGGTTATAGTTCTTTATCTTGATTCCTTGAGACTTACCCGGTAATAGGAGTTACGGTTTAGGATTAGTGTGTAGTGAGACTTACCCGGTGATCTACTCCACTTTAGTAACACCTTCCCCACGCAAAAATCTCAGCTTTGTCCGCTTATCTATAGACCTTGAGTTGGAACCACAACTAGATGCTTTAATCCCTAGAATTGCACGTTTGCTTTATTGACTTCTTATTCATCTTTTGATTGTGTTAAATCGCTCTTGTGGTTAGTATTGACATAAGCATACCGTATTGACTTTGTTTCACCGAGTCCCTGTGATCGACCCCTGGAATTTTCTTGCTTTTACTACGATTGACCCGTACACTCCGGGTTCGCATCCTTGTTTTAAGCTTAAGTCTAGGGTTATAAATTTAAAGCTTGCACACACCGTTTGGAGCGAACAAAGAAAAAGTGAGAAAGGTTCTAAGAAGCTTACCTAAAGTCAAGTGGGCCGGGGACCAAAGATGACTGCCATTGAAGAAGCTCAAAATCTCACTACTCTTCCTCTTGATGATTTACTTGGAAAACTCATCACACATGAAATGATTCTTGGCGAAGAAGATGGAGAACTCCCATCCAACTCCAAGAATTTGGCATTAAAATCCAGAAGAGATGAGTTACCTTCTGATGAAGAAAATAGTGATGTTGATAATGAAGAAGATGCTCTTGCCATGATCTCTAAAGGCTTAGCAAGAATTCTCAAGATAAAGAAACAATCTGCAAATCGAGAATTTCTACGAGCATCAAAACCCCGAGGTAAGTTTCCTAACTCTAATAAGAAAACAAAAGTACTGACTTGCTTTGAATGTGGTGAAACAGATCATTTGGTGAAGGATTGTCCACAAAAGAAGAGGACCAACTTCAAGAAGAATGATCAAAAGAAGAAAGTCATGGTTGCTTCATGGAGTGATTCGGAATCGACAAATGAATTAGAAGATGAACAAGAACAAGCAAACTTGTGTCTTATGGCCCATCATGAAGATAACTCAAATCTATACATCGACAATATGGTAAGTACAATTTTGTCTCAACCTGAGATTGACCTTAAACAATTCCTTAAGGATATTATCTTAAGTGATAAGGAACATAGAATAAGGATAAATTCTTTCAAAGAAAAACTTCATGAACAAGATAAACAATTGAGTGAAATGTCTATGGAGATTCAAAATCTTAACACAGAAAAGGAAGAACTTGATGACAATATCAAGGCCTTGGAATCAGAAAACATGATTCTCAAGGACAACCTCTCTTCTCTACATCGAAACTATATCGATCTAGAGAAAGAGAAAGTTGATCTGACTTTAATGTGTCAAGACCAGAAGGCATCACTCATTAAGTTTACTCGTTCAAAAGCTATTCTGGAAAGAATGATGGGTGAACAACAATCTTCACTTAACAAAAATGGTATAGGGTATCATAGGAGCTTTCCTAGAAAACTTACCACCACTTTTGTTACGGCCAAAGGAAGCATTCATATGCCTACCTGCTTCTATTGTTGTAAAAAGGGTCATGTTAAATCTACATGTCCTTATAGAAGAAATGATCCTTATATCATCAGAAACACCTATCCTTTATGTTTAAGGAAACAGGTCAAACAAATCTGGGTTCCTAAACGTACTAGACCACCAAACATGATCAAACCTGAGTATGAACCAAAATATGTCATTTGGTCGACCCGGAAAGGTTGATGTTTGCTGTTTTGTAAGATATCACCAAGGTAAAGGAGTACAAATGGATATTAGATAGTGGTTGCTCAAGACACATGAGTGGAAAGAGTTCTTTATTCTCAGATTTAAAGAAGCAATCATCTAGAACTATTACTCTTGGTGATAAAAGAACGTGTGACATAATTGGCATTGGTAAAATTTGCTATGATTCATCCAACTTTATTGATGATGTTTATTTAGTTGATGGCTTAAAATATAATCTGCTAAGTATTTCTCAAATTTGTGATAAAGGCAATAAAGTCATGTTTGATTCAGAAAAATGTGAAGTTCAAGACATAAAGACGAGAGAAGTATTGCTTACTGGTCCTAGGTGTAATAATGTTTGTTCTTTGAGTACTAACCAAGTTGCAGGAACTAAGCTAAAATGTCTAAAGGCCTTGACTGATGATCCAAGGCTTTGGCATAGAAGACTTGGCCACGTAAGCATGCACACCATGCAGAAGCTACTTACAAAAGATTTGGTACGTGGTTTGCCAAACCTAAACTTCAAGGTTAATAACCTATGTAAAGCATGTACACAAGGTAAACAAACAAGAGGTTCATTCAAACTTAAGAAAGTTGTAACTTCTTCTCGACCTATTGAACTTTTACATATGGATCTTTGTGGACCTATGCGTGTCAAATCTCCCGGAGGTAAACAATACATCCTTGTTATAGTAGATGATTTCTCTCGTTTTACATGGATATCTTTTCTACGAGAAAAATCTGAAGCTTTATTTGAGTTTTCAAAATTGTGTAAGGAGTTACAAAGTTTGAAAAACCTACCAATCATTTCTATCAGAAGCGATCATGGTAGAGAATTTGATCAACTAAAGTTTGATCTGTTTTGTGCAAAATATGATATTTCTCATAACTTTTCAGCTCCTAGAACTCCTCAACAAAATGGAGTTGTGGAACGCAAGAACCGCACTCTTGAGGATATGTCTAGGACAATGCTTTTAGAAAATGATTTGCCAAAAAATTTTTGGGCTGAAGCAATAAACACCGCAAATTATATTTTAAATAGATGTTTAATTCGCCCTATTTTGAAAAAGACTCCTTATGAACTCTTTAAAGGAAGAAAACCAAATATTTCATACTTCAAACCTTTTGGATGTACTTGTTTTGTTCACAACAATGGAAAGGACAATCTCGGGAAATTTGATGCATGTAGTGATGAAGCTATATTCATTGGATATGCTTCAACTAGCAAAGTTTATCGAGTATATAACAAACGTACCAAAGTTGTTGAGGAAAGTATTCATATTATTTTTGATGGAAGCAATGATGGTACTTTGAGTGAGAGTTTTGCAGATTTAAATCTGATATAAAGAGAATATCACATTTCGGATGAAGAGGAAGATCCTAAAGGTCAAGACAAGAATACACAAGAAAAGATTCAAGATACCAAAGAAAATCCTCAAGATCTTGAAACACACCTTCAAGACCTTGAAATTGGACACTGTGACAACAGAACTCCACTTCAAGGGCTTGAAACCCAACTTCAAGGCCTTGAGATTGGAACAACAGGTAATGCACAAACGGTACCTGGATTGAGTCAGACATATTCAGCTCAACCTTCTGGATCTACATCATTTGTCAAAAGAAGAAAAGTTCAACACTCCTCGTATTATCCACAAGAGAATGTGATCTCAGATCCAAATACTGGAGTTCAAACTAGATCTAAAGTAAATAATCTTTGTGCCTTCTCCGCTTTTGTATCACTTGTCGAGCCAAAGAACTACATTCAAGCTCTTCAAGAACCAGACTGGATCATTGCCATGCAAAATGAATTAAATGAATTTGAGAGGAACAAGGTATGGACTCTTACTTCAAGACCAAAGCATCAATCAGTTATTGGCACGAAATGGGTCTTTCGAAACAAATTGGATGAAAGTGGCAAAGTCATACGAAACAAAACACGACTTGTAGCACAAGGCTATAACCAAGAAGAAGGTATTGATTATGAGGAGACTTTTGCTCCTGTTGTCAAGTTAGAAGCCATACGTATGTTACTTGCATTTGCATCTTTCATGAGCATAAAACTTTTTCAAATGGATGTAAAATGTGCTTTTCTAAACGGCTTCTTAGAAGAAGAAGTCTACGTTGCTCAACCTCCTGGTTTTGAAAATGATGAATTTCCGGATCATGTTTTTAAATTAGATAAAGCTCTTTACGGTCTTAAGCAAGCTCCTCGAGCTTGGTATAAAAAAATTGTCTAAATATCTTCTTGAAAACAATTTCAAAAGAGGTTTGATTGATAAAACATTGTTTATCAAAACTAGAGGCAACGACATTTTAGTAGTACAAATCTATGTTGATGATATATTATTCGGTGCTACTAATGATTCCCTTTGCAAGGAATTTTCAGATATTATGTGTAGGGAATTTGAGATGAGCTTAATGGGAGAGTTAAATTTCTTTCTTGGACTTCAAGTTACACAAGCAAAGAAAGGAATTTTCCTTAATCAAAGCAAGTATACTAAAGACTTGCTTAAAAAGTACAAAATGGATCAATCTAAGGTTGCGAAGACTCCTATGAGTTCAACACTTTCGCTAGATCATGACAAGAACGGTAAAAGTGTAGTACAAAATGAGTATCGAGGTATGATCGGTTCATTGTTGTATCTAACTGCTAGTCCTCCTGACATTATGTTTAGCATGTGCATGTGTGCAAGATTTCAAGTTGATCCTAAAGAGTCACACTTGATAGCCGTGAAAAGAATTTTTCGGTATCTCAATGACACTAAGGATCTAGGGTTATGGTATCCACGTCAAAGTACCTCTGGCTATTCAGATGCAGACTTTGCAGGTTATAAGTTTGATAGAAAAAGTACCTCTGGATGTTGTCAATTCTTAGGGTCATCCCTAATTAGTTGGCACTCCAAGAAGCAAAATTTTGTTGCCCTATCCACAGCTGAAGCTGAATATATAGCTGCAGGAGCTAGTTGTGCTCAAATTCTTTGGATTGCTCAACAACTTTGTGATCTTGGCATTGACTTGAGAGGTATTCCTATAAAATGTGATAATACTAGTGCTATTTCTATAACCAAAAATCATGTGCAGCATTCAAGGACTAAGCATATTGATGTAAGGCATCACTTCATACGTGATCATGTTGAGAAATGTGATGTTTCGATTTCTTTTATCTCAACTAAGTTGCAGCTTGCAGATATCTTTACCAAGCCTCTTCCTTAGGAACAATTTAATTTTATTAGATTGGAGCTTGGTATGTTGAACAAGGAAGCATTAACGTAGGGAGAGTAAACGAGTTTTAATAATCCTACGCATGCAGCCCAATTGATGTTTTCAAGGGCCTTGAAATGAAATTCAAAGTGGTCTTGAAACATATTTCAAAGGGTAAATAAATAAAACGGATCAATTAGAAATTCATATCTTTTAGATATTGAATTATCTAATTTTTACTTTTAAAGGGATTTCAAAAGGTTTTGTTTTCAGATTCAAAGAATTTTGAAAAGAGGTTACCAAAATTTATGGTAAGAATTTTTATCACTCAAGATCTTAAAAATCTTTTGATCTTACGATTGATTAGACTTCTTCCCATAAATACCTCTTCTCTTCTCACCTTCTTTCTTCCGCTTCCCTTTTCTTTTGAAAGAACGGTGCTTTACTCTTCCGATTTTCCAAAACCTTCTTCATCGTTTTCTCAAAATTTCTCAAATGGCTCCCAAGAGATCTTCAGTCAACGAAGCAACATCCTCAGTTCCAAAATGACAGAGGGTCGTTCAAGTGTCATCCGACTCTGACTCAAGTTCCGACTCAGGGTCAAGTTCAAGTTCTTCGGCATTTTCAAGCGATGTTGGTATTTTTGCCAGAACTGTGCTTCCATCAAATTGGTTTGCCAACCCGACAGATGCTAAGAAGTGGGTCATGGAGTATGATGACCGCCATCAATGCATGTGTGAGGAGGTACACTGTGAACTGTTCACTTGCTCGTCTATGCTAGGGCTTGAAGCGCTTCAAGCGAGCTCAATATGGATCATGCTAAATCCAGGGGAATCATCTTATCCTCGATTGACAAGACTGTTCTATGCCAATTTAACGGCAAGGCGTGAAAGAGGGGAGTGGATTCTAAACTCGGTTATCAAAGGTAAGAAAATTACCCTCACTCCTGAAATTATAGCAGATATTTTTGGAATCCCTCTGTATGATGCTTCAGAAGACTCAAACCCTGCTAGAACTCTAAGTTTAGCCAAAGAACATCTTCTTCTTCCTAATGCCTTATAACCACCCACTATCACATGCTTAACTCTAGAGGCTAGAATAATTTATGCTGTTATAGACAGATGTATAGTTCCCAAGTCTGGCTACAAAGACTTTATCACCAATGCTGTGCTGATTCTAACATACAATGTGATAAATGGGTTGAAAGTAAATTTGCCTAAAATCCTTTTGTCTCACATGGTAAATGTAATTAATTCCCCAAGTACTAGTCACCTACCTTATGGGAATTTGCTTTCCAAAATACTCAGACGGTTTTCAATAGATTTTTCTGATGAGGGGATGAATCTGTACCATGGAGGATTAGATGAAACTTTCTTTGAGACAATAGGAATCAAAAAGACTAAAGTGGATTTTTGTACTATGTGGGTGTTAATGAAGCAGCCTGAATGGAATTTTACTACACAGTAGCGACTGAATTTTATGGAAGAATCGTTGACTTCATTAAACTTTTGACTTTATAGAGTTTAGAGTGTCAATGACTAATCAGATGGATAAAGCTCAAGATTTGCTGGGAATTCTGAATCAGAAGATTAACCAGTTATTTCATGTGAGTGCTATGACTTTAACAGCTGCAAGTAGTATCAAACCAATATCAGAGGAGGATGGACAGGAAACTCATAAGGATGCTGAGAAGTTTATGGATCAGTGTTATAAAGTTGTCAAAGATAAACCCATCCGACAGCCAATGCCAGAAGATCCAGATATCTTGACAATCGAAGAATTTGGGGTCGTCAAGAAGTATGCAAAGGAGTCTACACAAAGAGGAACTGACCTATCTCTTAAAGAACGTGATCTTGCTGATGCAAAGGATCGATGGAGAGATATGTGTCTACGAGACTATTATGGAAAACAAAGTTCCTCCAAATGGTACAAGGAAGAATGAAGACTCTTTGCATTTCATGAGTTTTTGAAAAATATTTTTTGGTTTGGAAATACTTTTGGTTTTTGGGTCTGTAATTGATTTTTAAGACTTCCTGGTTTGACTGCTTTTTCTCCCTTGTTGAAAGACAAAGGGGGAGAAATATGATCCGACATTTCGATATACTGCATTCTGCATTTTTAGTTTTGAGATTGTTATATGCATTACTAAACTAACAAATGCAGGTACGAAAATTTGTGTTGTCTTCCATCAAGGGGGAGATTGAAAATTCCACCTTGATTGAAATGGTTTACAGAAGTTGATGATGGAGGACTTCACACAAATATAGTAGTTGGATATACTAACAATGTACTTGATTATATTTCTAGATATTTGGTTGGATTGAATTCAGTGCAGTTTGTATATCTACATGTCAAGGGCCTTGAAGTTGGATTCAAGAACAAGTTCAAAAGGACAAAATCAAGTGCCTTGGAATCTAAGCTGTACGGGACAAGGATTCAAATAAATTGAAGATCTTCGTTGAACATTCTGTAACAAGAAGTCAAGGCCCTTGAAATAGAGTTTCAAAAACCTTGAAATCAAAGTTTCACTAGTAGCACAGATTGACATCAAGGCCCTTGAAAGGAGTTTCAAGGCCTTGAGATTTGGTTTGCGGAAAGTTCTCATAATCTATTCAACCCCCCTTCTAGAGTATTATCTATCTTATTTATATCACCTATCGGTTATTCACCTTCATTGTCATCGCACCCGACGAGATGACATTTATGTTCGCCGATGGCACATACCTCACACTGTGCAGAGTGTGGCTTGTACCGTTATGAAGCTTCATCCTCATGCTTCCGGTACCTTCTACCTTCAACTTCTCACCACTCACTGAGTTGAAGTGACTAAACTCTCCACCAATCTTCAAGGTGTCAAATAATGCTTGGTCTCTACAAACATGCTTCGAGGCGGCACCATCCATCACCCACTCTGACTTGGCGGTCTCTTCTCCCGTCACCAAGTAAACATCACCACAATCAACTTCACCAACTTCACTGAACACATTTGTGTGGGAGTGCCCTCTCTTCTTTCCCGGCGACATCTCTCTCAACTTCTTTAAGTCCTCCCTCATCTGAGGACACCGGGCTTGCATGTGACCCCTATCCCCGCAGTAGAAGCACTCGACCTCACTAAAATCTTGTTGTGAGCCTGATCTCTGCCTCGGGTCATCATGCCTCCTCCACTGACTCCTCCCTCGTTCTCGCTTCCTCGCAACTAGTATGCAATCCTCTCCTTTGTCGGTAGCATCATTCTTCATCATTCTCTCACTCTCCCGCAAAGTAGCGGTCACCTCATCTAGAGTGAGAGACTTTCTTCCTACAAGTAACGTCTGCACCAAGGACTTGTAAGACTTCGACAATGATGCTAGCAACAACAATGCTTGCTCTTCTTCTCCAATCTTATCGTCTGCATTCAATAACTGGCATACTAGTTGTTTAAACGAGTTAATATGGTCATGAAGATTACATCCTTCCTTCATCTTGAGCGAGTAAAGCTCCATCTTCAAGCACAGCCGGTTGATCAACGACTTCGACGCGTAGATGCTCTAGAGCTTCTCCCACAACGCCTTTGGTGTGGTCTCCTTCAACACACCGTACTTGATCTCGGGAGTCAATGCCAACCGAGTTGTACTCACCGCCTTTCTTTGGATGCTTCTCCACTTCTCCTCGCTCATCGATCCAGGCTTCTCCTCCTCCAGAGCTTGGTCAAGACCCTGTTGCACCAAGAGGTCTTGAATCGTACTCTGCCACAAAGTGAAGTTGATCTTCCCATCAAAGAGTGGAATCTCGAACGCCCTCATCGCCTCGGCCGCCATCACGCCAATACGAGATTCAATAAGCAACAAAGTTTACCCGATCAACACCACCGTAACCTCGGCTCTGATACCAGTTGTTAGGGAAAACTCCGCGTTCCCGAGTCACACCGAGTATGTATAAACGGGTATTTTGTTGCGCACTCAAACTTGTACACCAACCTCACTTACAAGCTCTTTTTAAAAGTCTTTATTACTCTCTTCTTGATGGAGTTACACAAATGAGAGGTGGTCTCCCCTATATATATATATAGACATTGCCACCTCCTCTATTGGAAAGTTCCGGAACTCGATTCTCCTAGATTATTCTAAAGCCTTTTTACTCAATCATGTACAAATCTAGAACTCTCCCTAGATTTCTAATCTAGTCTACATGATTCCCCCGAGTTCTAGATGTTTCCATCATCTTCCGGTAGCTCCACCTCCTTCCGGAAGGTTCCGCCACCATCCGGAGTAATCCGCCTTATTCCATAAGGATCCACCATATTCCGGAATGTTCCTCTATCTTCCGAAATATTTGGTCTTCTTCCGGAATGTTCTTCCACCTTCCATAGTTATCCATTATCACAATGTTTATATTTGAAAATATGAATTATCCTAACACTAATGATATAAATTATTAAAATTAATTGTATATAAACTTTGAACAAATTGAAATAACAAAAATATCTCCACATCTTTTCAAAAAGGGCAATTTTGATAACTAGGCCTTTTTGAAAAACTATAGTAGTAACTAGACTTTTTAATGTTTCAATTAAGTAAATATACCTCAACCTTTTGTATTTATTCTCAAACTCTACACACTCTTCTCTCAAAGGGTATATTTACTAAACACAAAATTAGAAAAAACTTACTAAACCAAATTGTTTCTATCTATCCAAAAATTATAAAATTATCTTCATACTTTCTAAAAATAATTAAACATATAGACTAAACTGAACCGGTAGATTAACTTAATTAATGCTTGACATTGTTCCATAATGTGCGACCACGTGGTTGAACCTTGTCCTAAGAATAATCATAAAATTAGAAAACAAATGTATACCTAATAAGCCAACAGTTAAAGTGATAAAATTGGTGTTGTACAATTCACGTGAAAATTCGTCGACGTGATTGTCAGATAATAGCTTGTCCTCTTGTGAGCTGTGAAGCCCTCTCACTTGAGAGTTGAGAGGGACCATCCACGACATTTATTACAATCCCTACAAAATAATGTAATCACTCAAAGGCCCAATTTTGATAAATTACTCATCTGCAATTCCATTGACTTAACACAAAACAGAAGAAGGTTTTCCAGAGTCACAAAACTTGAGTTGTTACACACCACAATTTCACAAACTTGCAAAGTTAATGAAGAAGAAGAAGGTTTTCCTTAGAACCATTCATGGAGATCTCCATTTTTGTCCATTTCCTCCTGATTGTGATGAGAAGAAGAGCAAGCGCTTGGCAACAAAGCCCGCAAATCAACCCAATCCAAAGACCCTGAAATGATAATCCTATAATAATAAGCTTCATATATAGAAGTGATGCATGATTTGTGAAGCTAAGATATCTCACCTTGGAGTAAAGCTTGAAGACGAAGGCAAGCAAGCAAGAAATGGGCATTCCAATGAGATAGAATGTCCCCAGGTTGATGTACATTGCTACTTCTTGCCATCCACATCCCCTGCACACTCCTGTCCAACAACACGTATCTTCTCGTAACTAAATCAACAATGGAGATTATAAGAACACACCCACAAGGGATCCATGAAATGCACCTGATAACACGCCTGTAACAGAATCCAGCATTATGGATATCACAAGCAAAGGCGTCATCCAACCAAACTCACTCTTAATGTTAGAGCTACTGCTAAACAAGCCTGCCCATACATTATGTCCCACTGCTAAAGATACAACAACCAAGAGGCCTACAGATATTGAGATCTTTAGAGTCACCCACATTGCATGCCTCGCCTTTTCCGGGTTTCCGCCTCCTAGCTCATTCGATACTCTTGTGCTGATCCACATCAGTAGATTTCCTTAACAAGCTCTACTTTTCTTAAATACAATCAGAAATTTTTGTTGAGATATTTACCTTGCTGCAGCACTTAATCCGTACGTGATCATGTATGCAATTGCTTCTGTATTCTCACTAATCACAATCAACAATTACAAAATGATTCAATAGAGATATAATTTGAACCAGAAACACAAATTAGTGAAATTGCTCATACCACATTGCAATAAGAGAAGTAGTAGTCTCAGAATTCGGCATTAGACCTGCCAACAGCACTAGAATCTCGAAAGCCCAGTACTCCAAACTGAATGGAGAGACATTAGAAATTAAATCAGCAGTACAATCTCAAAAACAAAGGCCTATTTGGACGTACCAAACCATAGCAGCAGAAGGCAAGGCCAGATGCAAGTTTCTCAAGACATGACTAAATGATTCCATTGACAATCCAGTATACGTTAGCTTAAACTCCTTGGAAAATTTCACATACAACACCAGCATGAAAAGAGAGATCCATAGCGAAATGGAGGCTGCCAAGGAAGCTCCTACGAATCCAAGGCCGGATAAATGAACCAACACATAGGCAATGCCTATATGAAGCACCATTGGGATGAGGGAACAAACCATGGGTACGACGACAACCGACTGCGTCTGAAAAAATATCAGAATGTTCTGGATGAATCCATAAGCAAAGATTCCGGGAATCAAATACTTAATGTAAAGAGCAGCTGCTTTTGCAATTGAACTGCTTTGATGAAGTGATATGAGGATTGGTTCAGTATGCCACCACACAGCTGCTATGGCAACAGAGAAAAAGAAGGAAATAATGCAAGATGATTGCAGGTAAATCCCTAACATTCCATATAGTTTAGCACCAAAGCCTTGCCCACAAAGTGTCTCCAAGGAACCACTCAGTCCAACCTGAACAAAGCAAATTACAACTGATAAAATTAGCTGTCTAATCTAAATGACTAATCTAAATGAATATAATAAGAAAGATGGAAGGGATGACCATGAAGGCGAAGCCGGTGACAGTGGACCAAGAATTTGCAAGAGTGGAGCCAGCAAGCTCAAGATCGCCGAGGTGGCCGGCGAACATGACAGATATTAATGGAATTAAGTAGAACGAAAGGTTGATGAAAATCATTGGAAGGGAGATTAGTAACTGTTTCTTGGTCTCATTAATTTCCATAATTTTTTCCCACCATTTCAACTTCTTCTCCCCTTGGACATTATCATATTGCAAGAGTACTACTCTAGTTCCATCGTCGTCATTGTGATGATCATCATGCTGTGAAGCCATGAATTTCTTTTGTTGTGAATTCTGATCTGTGAAATTGTGATTTGGTTGTGGGTGTTTTATTAGCTGGAGGGGTATGCAGATAAGCAGAGGCTCTCTGTCGGCTCAGTGAACTGAAATGTGTTTTTCATGGGAGAGAGTAGATGAAACAATCTCATCCACTAGATTGTCTGTTTCTCCATGAATGAATCATTATTGTACTTTTTGTTACTAATAATAACAATAGAGAAAAATGTAATTTCTGCTTTAGCTCGTCAGGTCACCGCGTCTCTCTTCCATTGGAAAGTATAAAATGGGGATATTCCAAATTTTATTATGGATAGAATGAAAGAGAAAAAAAAAGTAAAATTTTAAAGTAAATTTCATGTATCAATAAACTTCAATTTGATCTCAAATAAATTTATGGTTTTCAAACGGATTCTAATTCAGGTGTTATTTCATTACGAAGCAATGAGTCGTTGTTAAAATATATTACCAACATAAAATGTTAGTTAATAAATATGAATTAAACGTTCAGATTTTTAAAAATAAATTACTATTGGACAAAATATGAAGTATCGTAATATTTTATTAAAAAATATATTTTTTCTAAAAAAAATATTTTGAAAAAAATTATCGTTATTACAATTTTAATTCAATTTTTAGACTGACTGTTCAACTTTTTTTGTTAAATTAGCTCACATATTTTACACTATTAGTTTACATATTTTTTGCACTATTATCAAGTAAAGTTTATGGAAAAAAATTTGTATTAACATATTTTTATTATAATATTTATTAGTTCAAAATTTTTAGATTATTAGTTTATATAGAGTGTTCTATTAGTTTTAACAATTTATATTATTATTTCATACTTTATTTTATTTTTTGTTTTTAGTGCTGAGTCTGCTGACCATGCTTTGAAGCTTGTCTTCTCTTGACAGCGAGTGAATGCAAACCCAGAAACAGACAAGCAGAGAAGGTTGGCTCACCGTCCATTCTTTATTCTTAAGTGTGCATAAATGCGTAATCATCCTTAATTAGTTCCTGGTTATTTTTTTTATCACGTAGACTCGCACTTTTAATTTTTATTATTAGAAGGGAAAATATTGTTAGTTATTATTTTATTTATAATAAAATTTGGTTAAGTTGGACTATCTACGAGAGGTAGTCCCAACCTAAAATATTTCTTACGGATGAGAACACGAAGTTCGGAATTATCAGAAAAATTGTTAATTATTATTTTATTGATTGCTTTGTTACATTGATTTCACTTAAATTAATTAATTATTAGTGTGATCCAAATCAAATATAGTTTGATACCTCCACCTTTGATATTAATTGTTTTATTTAAATGATAGAAAACTTAACATATAAATGCGGTTTTATAAACTAACAAATATCGATTGTATGTCTTGGTTTGTTTGTTGGAAATGTGTGTAGGTCTTGGATGCTATTACAAGGGTAAATTTCGGCCGAAAGCTTACTACAACAAACCAACAAACGAGAATATTTAGGAGAGAAGGTCTTATATGGCCAACCGACTACAAAGATCTTGTTGGAGTAAAATAGGCGTTTGAAGAGAGGATCTTAGAGAAGATCTCGGCTGAAGATCTCAAACGGATATGAAGATATCAAACAGCTATGAAGAAAATTGTTAAGGAGAAGATCGCGGAGAAGATTTACTTGAAGACATCAAACGACTATCAAGTGAACAACGTTGAAGAGAAGATCTCGGCTATAAGAAGATCTTATTTGCAACGGCTAGTTCTCAACATGAGAAGATATCGGTCAACAAACTGAAGATTCTATGGAAGAAAGAAACTACAACAACTGCAAGATAACACCTAGAAGAATATCCTCCATAGAAGACTATAAAAGAAACATCGATTGAAGATGAAGATACCAAGCCTACCATCGATCATACAAGACATCTTCATCGATCAAAAAATTTATCTTCCTTTTTGAGCTTTCTTAGGTTTATTTGTTAGAGTGAGATAAACACAAGAGCTACATTGGCATATCACATTAGTGTTATACTCGAGTGTGTTACTCTGCGAAGTAACTAGACTATTATTGCTAGAATAGAGTTGACTAGATCGTAGCATTGAGGCTACATTGAAAGAAGAAGGAAAGTTCTTCTAGGTTGTATCCAGGAATCACAACAAGCTAGATAATAGATAGTTAGAATCCTAGGGTCAGAAACCCTAGGCGGAGGGTAGGGTGTTAGGGCCGAACTTCATAAGCATATCGTGTGTCGATCTTTTATTTTTCGCACATTTTATCGCTTATATTGTGACTAACAATCTTTTGCAGGTTTCGAAGTCAAGACCTTGAGATCCACTTCAAAGCCTTGAGAATCAGTTTTGTCACTAAGCGTAGAGATCGACTTCAAGGTCTTGAGTTTAGTTTCAAAGCCTTGATATCCGATATTGCGAAAAGTTTTCATACTCTATTTAACCCCCTTCTAGAGTATTTATATCCTTATTAATCCCCACTCGGTTCTTCAATTGGTATTAGATCTAGACTCACGTATATTGATTTAACCATAAGTGAGACTAATCATGAACTATGTAGTTGATGGAGGATTCGCTCAAGGAAGATCTACCTCTCGACCACCCCTCTTCCATGATACCAACTTTACCCATTGGAGAACACTAATGCAAATGTTTATTATTGATTATGGAACCATGAAGCATTATTCAAACTGGACCAAAAATCCCAACCACCACGGTTGAAGGAGTCCAAGTTCAAAAGAAGGAAGATGACTTCACTCAAACGGGCTTGGATAGTGTATCATAAACTACAAGACCATGAACTTGCTCTATTGTGGATTTGATGCTAACGAATTCAATCTGGTGTCATCATGCAGAAGTTGAAAACTAAAAGGCCATAAACTGGCATTCCTTTAAAATTATTTATTTTTAAGCCAAATTATTTTTACTAACAAGATCGGCCAAAACCGATGGATTTGGTGATTTACAATTTTAAAATTATCTATTTTAACGGCTCCTATAAATTTTTTTTATCTCTATGACGATATGTTTGTCAAATTATTTTAGGTTCATCTATATATATATATATATATAAATTTTTTTAAGCCAAATAACCATAAAATACTAAATTGTCGCTCCTTTAAAATTATTTATTTTTACTAACAATAATGGCCAAAACCATCGGATTTGGTGATTTACAGTTTTAAATTTTTACTTTTAAAATTATCTATTTTAAGGGCTCTTATAAAATTATTTGTTTTTAAGGCGATATATTTTTCAAATTATTTTAGATGCATTGTCTGTTTATTTTATTAGCAACAATAACTATATTGGTATATATTGTATGATAAGGTGTACTTTGTAGAATCAATTTTTTTTTTCTTTTTTGAATATTTATGTAACTTGCTTACTAATGCGAATTTGTTTTACGTATATGTATTAAGTATCCCCGTGCAGGACACGGATATTGCTATCGTGAACGGGGCGGGATAGCGGGATAAAGAAGTTAAGGTTCATTTCATCCCGACTATTTATTATTGGGACGGGTTTGCTATTTTTCATGAAATTTTGTCGGGATTGGGAAGGGGCGGAACGGGGACTAGATCGGGATTGTTGTCACTCCAATTTATATGTATTAAAAATACCCGTACACAGAACGAGTTATAAACTAGTAATAAATAAAAACAGGGTCATAGTACGTAATTCCCATTTTATTTTGTAAAAAGGGCATCAAATCAATCTACTAAAGTCACATTACTACGCGAGAGTCAAATAATATTGTTTTAGTTGTTGTAATATGTTGATTAGGGTGTACTAATTACATCATAAGACTGATCACCCATATCTTAACTTTAAATTGAGATGGTCTCGTGACTTACAACCAAAAGGAATAGAAAACGGTTGTTTGGCACTAGCAAGTTAATTGAGAAGCAATTAATAGCCTAAAACTTTTAAATTCAACGAAGAAGAGAAAAGAAATGGGTAAGGGAAATTAAGAGGGGTTGCTAATTGTGTTTAATTTCCCTCCTTCCAAGTTCTCAACGGTTTTATTAGCTCCCTTTTAGACAGAAAAAAAATAAATATATTGTAGGAGGTTTTCCCCAAAGCTCATAAACTAAACAAATACTATAAGCAATCTATTAAAAGATATGAGATTTAAAATACGGAGAAGGCTTTTTGTTCGATTTTTATTTTCCAAAAGTTCAAGAAACATAAAAGAGCAATGTACGGTGTGATGAGATGTCGAAGGAGAAACACCTACAAGGAAGAAAATTTCTTTATTCAACATTGAGATGATCCTTTCTTGTCGTTGGTATACTCTTTACCTTGTTTTTCTTGATAACTTCAATCCTATAGACGGCGCGCCGTCTATCGGATGGAAATGCCGAAAAGAATCGGAAGACGGACTTACCGTAATGACGGGCACAACAAAGGAGAAAAAGAAAACACAAAAATACATCATAAAAACTCGAAACAAGGACGTTTTCAGGGGAAAGCAGAATGATCCAGTCATCCAGAAACGACGAACATGAATGTTTATCTTCGAAGGAAGTACACAGGTAGGAAGCCTGGGGAACAACTGTGGACAGTTGATCACACATCAACACCCCCTTCTCGATAAATACTATTTACCTTGTTAAATATATATATACCATATTTGTTTTCACATCGAGCATGAACAAAGGACCCAAACCGTGATTGTTGATTCAAAGCAAATGCCTCATTAAATATATAGACGTGGTCGCCTTGAAAAGCATATATCTTCCACCAAAACCACATCAAAAGTCATGTCTACCGCAAGCAAATCTGCCAACAAATCAAATTCTGGAGCGCAAGAGTTCAACAAATATTTTGGCCCTATTTTGATAAGTTCATGGAGATACAAATCAAATACAACGGGAAGAACGTGAAACAAAAACGCCAGAAGGCTATATGCCTTGGAAATGATTTTTGTAGCGCAAGTAAATATAGAAGACGGGAGATCCTGCAATTGAGAAGGATTGAAAGAGAGCAAAAATGGCGAAGGAAGAAGAAAATGAAATTGCATCAAAGTTTCCACATTTCTTCAGAATTATCCTGCCTCAAATCCTTCAAAATCAATCTCTAGTTAGTTTCCTCACGATTCTTCTTTCTTTTTGTTCAATTCTCTGCTAAAATTCTCCACAACTTTATCTTCTTCTTCGATCCTTTCAATCTGAAACGAAATTCTTCGCATGCATATACTATAATTTCTCACAGGAATTTCCATGAGCTTTCGTCAAAGAGCCTATGAAATCATTGTTTAAACACACCTTTCTCAAATTGCCAACAGGTGCATAGTCCAAAATCGAGCTGAGAATCTGCGATGATCGAGCATGGCTTCACAAAGGGTGGCCAGAATTTGTTAACAAGTACTCAATCGAATCCGGCAATTTCTTGATTTTGACCAAGAAACGAAGACCCAAGCAGTGAAGTGAAATGCTGAATTTCTATATTCTCTTCCTCTCTAGCTCTTAGTTTTATACGAAAATCAAGCAATATCATCAACATGAAATCTTGTAAATATAGGTTATTTCCTTGTTTGTTAATATCCCCCTATCTCTATTAGGTTAGTTTGATTCTCTGGGCAACGTTCCTTTTCATTCTTCTTTGTATATATTTTGCTCCGATGAACAATACAGACACACAATTATTTTGATCTATTCAATTGCTCTATTCTATCATGGTATCAGACTATTCAATCCTCTACTACAGTTCCACTCTACCTAAACTATTAATCGGCACTCTCTCTGTTGGCATCTATGGCTACCAATGGTGCCCTATCTCATACATCTCCTTTCTATCTCCATCCTTCGGATCATCCCGGTCTAACCATATGTCCTATTTCTCTCACAAGCGAAAATTATTCCGACTGGCAAATAGCCATGGAAAATGCCTTCTCCGCAAAATACAAGGATGAATTTCTTGATGGTTCGATCAAAGAACCTGACGCCGACTCCGTCGAAAACACTGGAAAAGGGTCAACTCAATGCTTGTGGGATGGATTATTCAATCCATTGATCCGTCTCTTCGCTCATCTATAAAGTATTTTCCGACTGTTAACGCTCTTTGGGACGATCTTGCGCAATGGTTCTCCGTTGGCAATGGTCCTCGTATTCTTAAACTCCAGTAGGATCTTTCTTGGTGCACTCAAGAAGGTCAATCTATTGCGGCAAATTATGGCCGTTTGTCCAAACTATGGGACGCTCTCGGTGGCTGTCTCTCTTCCAAATTCAAACCCTGCGGTATTTGCTCGACCGCTCTTACAACAACAAGCGATGAAGAGCGAGTTCATCAATTTGTTATGGGATTGGACGAGATCTACACGACTCTCCAGTCCTCTATTATCTCATGTGATCCTCTTCCGTCTCTAAATAAAGTCTACAATTTAACGATCCAAGAAGAGTGTACTCATGCAACGGCAAAAGCGGTTGAACCACGTCCTGATGCTATAGCTTTAGCACCTCGACACCAGGCTCGACCGCACGGAACCAAACCAGACAAGAACTCGCGTAATTGCACTCATTGTGGTAAGAACACACACGATATTTCTACTTGTTTTTAACTTGTTGGTTTTCCGGACTGGTGGAATAATGGCAAGGGTGTTGGAGACCAAGTCACTGGCGCACCGCCTTCTGGACGTAGCCATCCAACTCCTATCCCACACGCTCGATTGCAACTCAGTTGATCAAATGCTATGCAGTCCGCCTTGGTGAACTCGACCGCCAACTCCACAGCTCCATCTTCGGATCCAGTAGATCGATTGGCTCTTGGTCCAGCAGTCACAAATGCTCAATGGGACATGCTTTTTGCTAAATTTAAAGATTTCCATTCGAAATCATCACATGACAATATGTCATGTATTGCTCGAACACCTTGGATCCTTGATACGGGAGCCTCTTTTCATATGACTGTGATGAAACTATTTTGACCAATATCTTACCTGTTTCTCCTCACCATATTAAATTACCTAACAGATATATTTCTAAGACTTCTCGTGCAGGCACCTTTCAACTTTGTCCTCGTGTGCATTTGCATCATGTTTTACTTGTTCATGGTCTTCAATGTCATCTAATTTCTTTTGCGTGTTTAACAAAGGACCTACATTGCATTGTCACTCTTACTGATAAAATATGTGTCATACAAGACCGCATTTTGAGGACGGTGATTGGAGCGGGTGAAACTCGGGATGGAGTGTATTGGCTAAGTTGGGCAAATCCATCTCCTCCATTTCTCACGCATATCATGTTCCATCTACTGATCCGTCCATTTTGTGGCACCTCCGACCCTGCACCCTTCATTTCATCTCATTTCGTCTTTCCCTGGTGTTCTTTCTACACAAATTGCTCAAAATAAATGCTTGCCTTGTGATACTTGTCATAGGGCTAAGCAAACTCGTTCTTCTTTTCCTATTAGTAAATCGCATGCTTTGGATTTATTTGATTTAACTCATTGTGACATTTGGGGACCATATAGTGAAGTTTCTACTTGTGGTGCATCTTATTTTCTTACTATCGTCGATGATCACTCTAGAATCACTTGGTTTATTTAATGAATTCAAAATGTGATGTATCGCGTCTTTTACAAAATTTTTGTTCAATATCTCGAACTCAATTTTACAAATCTATCAAATGTATTCGTAGCGACAATGGTTTAGAATTTACCTCTTTAAAACCTTATTTCGATGAAAATGGTATTTGTTTTGAAACCTCTTGTGTAGGAACACCGCAACAAAACGGTTGTGTTGAACGAAAACATCGCCATTTTCTAAATGTTGCTCGGGCTCTCCTCTTTCAATCATCTTTGTCCACTCGTTTTTGGGGTGAAGCTATTCTTACCGCTTGCTACCTCATCAACCGCACTCCATCGTCTATTCTTAAAGGTTTGACTCCTTTCGAAGTTCTTTTTTGCAAACCTCCTAACTTCTCTACTCTCTGTGTTTTCGGTTGTTTATGCTACTCTACTATCATACCTAAACTTAAAAATAAATTTCACCCTAAAAGTCGTCGTTGTGTATTTCTTGGTTATCCATATGGTAAAAAAGGTTGGTGGGTTTACAATCTCGAAACTCATAATTTTTACATCTTTTCCGATGTTGTCTTCTACAAACATATTTTTCCCTTTGCTACATGCTCGCCTCAAAGTGTGCATGCAAATAAGTTTTAAATTTATAAAACTGAAATTAAAGCAAGCGAACCCGCAGTGTACGGATCGGCGTAGTAAAGCAAGAATTCCAGAGTATCGAACTCAGGGATTTGGTGAAACAAAATCAGTTTCAAATAATCGAGCAATCAAAAATATAGAATCTTTGCAAATAATTGGGAAAACAGCAATCCTAAAGATCCAAGTATCCAATTGTGGTAATCGATTCAAGATATTCTATAGATGTAAGGACACAGTCAGGATTGCAAAGGTATAACTAAGATAAGGTTGAGTACGGTGAAGTTCCAAAACCTTATATGTCTAATCCAAGGACTCTCTCTATAAAGGTTGTTGAGGCTGCAATATAGAAAGGATCTAAAGGTAACAATTAATCGCAAATACCCATGCCCAAACCCAAGGAATCAAAGATAAACTAAAACGGTTAAGGTTGTGACACTCGAAACTAAAATAGAAGATGTTGAGTCTCACTACTACCTAGGGAAGGCAAGCCAAGGCTAGGTTAAAGCAAATCTTTAACTTTGGATTAAAGCAAATGCAAAAGTCATAAAACAGAGAAAATCACGGCTAGATCTTGAAGAACCACGACCGTGGAACTCAAAAACATACCGTGATTTAGGGTGTCGACGAGATTTCTCACACTCTCAGGGTCCAATCTGTTTATAATCGATCTATCATCATCTAAACCACAATTATCAACCCTTCACCTTAGAATTGCTAAAGGGTTTTAGCCCAAAAATCATATTCATGATATCAAAAATCAAGTTTAAAAGAGAAAGGGTATAAAACTCCGAAAACTCAATAACTATCCAATAACAAAATTCGAATCCACAACAATGTATGTTTGGTGAATGTAGAAAAGTAGGAATAGAAATCCTCACAACGATCTAGAGAAACAACAAAGAACGGGATGTCAATCCGTCCTTCAATGTAAACCCTAAGATATCTCGAAAGTACACAATCTTCAAAATCACGTCTTTTCCTAAGCCACAATCCGAAATCTCCAATCCTTCGTCTCAATCCCGAACGTCCAATTGCAAGCGTATGCAAAATGAACCCTAAAGCAGCCGTCGTCGAAACTCCCTTCTCAAGCCTTCTTATAGGGCGAAATAGGGTTACGATAAAAGCCCAATAACCGTTGCTGACGTGGCAAATATGACACGTCACCTTCGTCATGAAAATCACGGTCTCATAACTTTCCACGCCCGTGGTTTAGGGCGTGGATCTTTCTGTTGTGCTCCAAATTCACTCTCCACGATCCAAGGCCAAGTCCACGGCCAAGTCCACGGCCGTAATTTAGGGCGTGGAAATCCAAATTCTTTGTGAAAGCTTTTATTTCGTGATGTTCTTCACTCATGCTCCTCCCTTAGCTCCTCCAAAGCATCTCTTTGACATCTAGCATGATCAAATACTCCTTTCCTCTCACATTTTGCTCCAATTCAAGCCTTTATTCACCTATAAACAAAACAAAGCTAGTGTAGATCTCTATATCGACAAAGTGGGTGAATGAGCTCACAAATGCTTCAAACTCATATCTATGTACACATAAAAGAGGGAAAAACAACTAAAACAAGTGCCTAAAATATAGTCATATTTCATGCTAACAAAATGTCCCATACTTGTCGCTTGCTTGTCCTCAAGCAAGGTTTTCAAAAGCTTAGAACATAAGGTAGAATGAAATATGAATGCAAAACAAAACAATCTTTTTGGTAATGTGCTTCTAATCAACAGATCATCCTCAAATCTCGCTTCATTCATCCTTGAAAACGTTCATACACATAAACCACAATATGCAAAGCAAAGGAACTTCATAAATTGCCTAAACTTCAAGACAAACATCATAACCTTCAAGCATTGTCAAAATCAAGCATGTGAAACTTCAATTTAGATCACCAAGTGAAATAACACTCTTATGATCTCAAGGACTTTCAAGTAAGGCCAAGAATATGGAAAGGTGGGGAAACTTGTAAGGGAATGTGGTGTATGAATCCGGGAAGAAGGAACAACACAAACTCTTTTCTTTTCACCATTTGAACTAACCACCAACTTAGAGATTTGCTCTAGACTTTTTGCACATAATTTTTCGACTTTACTTTTGGAGTTATGGACAGCGGTGCACAAAAACCGAAGCCTAGGATATTGGCGTTTCTCAATTTCGAGATGCCTCAAACCTTTGATGCACATACCATAATCCGTTAGGAATATCGCTCAATTCGACTTTGGCAAGACACAAACACCCGGCTATGTGAATGGTGCCGAGTTACTCATCATCATGATTGACTTCCCCAAACCTATTTTCCTACACTTTGAATTCAAACAATTGCTTTCATGGCCCTCCCACATCTTTTCTTTTCACCATTTGAACTAACCACCAACTTAGAGCTTTGCTCTAGACTTTTTGCACATAATTTTTCGACTTTACTTTTGGAGTTATGGACAGCGGTGCACAAAAACCGAAGCCTAGGATATTGGCGTTTCTCAATTTCGAGATGCCTCAAACCTTTGATGCACATACCATAATCCGTTAGGAATATCGCTCAATTCGACTTTGGCAAGACACAAACACCCGGCTATGTGAATGGTGTCGAGTTACTCATCATCATGATTGACTTCCCCAAACCTATTTTCCTACACTTTGAATTCAAACAATTGCTTTCATGGCCCTCCCACATCAAACATGCCAAAATCAACTTTTCCTAAATCCCGGATAGGTAAAGGAGGCAAATATTTTCATTGAGGGGCTAAATGATCAAAGAAAGAAGTAAGAAAATCGAGGTGCCTTAATCATCTCATAAAGAAGTATAGGAACTTATATTGTGATTTCAACCTTCATTTCTCGATATGATTTAGATAAAAACTTTCACATTATGAAACTTGCAAGAAAGGATAAACAACATACTCAATCTCTTCACAATTTATAGTTCAATTTAAGCATATAATTGTCATCAAAAACCCGTTCCACAAGTAGATTCATCATAGAAATCATCTCTAATCTTAGAAGCACAAAAATTTTAAAAATTTTAAAAATTTTCAATTTTTATGGGCTTTTTAAAGCCTTTTTCATGCAATGCAAAAAAAAGAAACGTGTGACAATGAAAGGAAACATGCAAGTGTTCATAGACATAGGCAAAGCAAAGTGAGTAGAGTTATTACAAATGATAGTCACACCCCACCCCATACTTGAAATACACATTGTCCTCAATGTTCAAAAAAAATAAAGAAAAGAAAAGAAAAGCAAAAGGAACTCACTAATGGCGGTGTGGTGGCTCTAACTGGCGGGTCATCTCATCGTCATCATTGGGAAGACGGCGGTGGGAATGGATAGAAGTCCGAACTGAAAGGCCGCCCAAACTGCTAGCGGTAGACGTCCCTCAAGATCTGGGTGTTCTCCTGGCGCTCCAAGTCATGGGTCTGCTGATGGATCTCTAGATCCCCTACTCTCCTCGAAAGATCGGTCGCCCACTCCGGTAACTATGAATACCAAGTTGGCGGCTGGCCATACCATGCAGAAGCGTCCTAAGGAGGAGTCAGTACCACCAGTGGATGATCATACCATGGGGGAGGAGCTCCCATCCATGACGGCTGCTTTCCATACCAAGCAGGTGGGGTCTCCATCCACGTCAGCCTCTCACTCACACTAGCCCTGGGTGAAGAAGAAGAACCGGAAGGTCTAGAAGGGCAGGGAGATCGCGTAGGCGGCTCCGGGAAGTCGGCCGGCTAGTCAGGGAATGTACCAAAGTCATGCTCAGCGGCTCCTGCATCATGGTCCTCTCCTCCTCCCATCTCTTCATCATCATACTCAGCTGGAACCTCATCCGGCACATATGGAGGAGCTACAAGTCTATTGGCATGCATGGGTACGAAGGTCTCCTTCCAATTGTGGCGGCCTAGCATGATGGAGTACTCGGGAAGCCATGGGATACCTCTACCACCTCTCTCCTCCCAAGGCATAGCGACGGTAGGTGGAGCTTGGTGGCGGCGAAAGATGATACCTCTAGTCATGAGCCCATTGAGACCCAAAGGTCTCGCCGCTATCCTAGTACAAGAGGAGTAGTCAATCCCCAACTAGTTGGCGATGTGAGTCACCATACCCCCATAACCTATGTTTCCGGCTCTCTTGTTCTTCAATTTACTAATGGTAGAGGCTAGTATGGTGGCACAATCGGCGGAAGTACCGGTAAGCATACACCAAAGAAGGAAGAGTTCATCGGTCTTGATCTTTTGTGGTGTTTTGGTCCTAGGGAAAAGGCATTCCGATAGGACTCTATGGGATATCTTTGTAAGATCCTAGTTGCTGAGAGAGTGTGCAGAGGGCCAGGATTATGCCTGAGCCGCCCCTGCGTGACCCAAAGGGCGCCCCTACGCCTAGCTTGGACCGCCCCTGCGGCTCACAAAGTCCGCCCCCATGGCTCTGTGTGCTGTAGCCGTCTTCTTTGACTCCTTTGACCTGTGCTTTACCTTTTACCCTGTATATATATCTTCATCCTTACCCTGATGAGTGCTTACCTTTCTCAGACTTCTCTCTCTCCTTACGCACATCTTCCTCTCTCTTCTCCTTGGATCATCTTGCTTGATCTTACTTGAGTTTGTGGGTGAGATAGTGAGTCTTTGCTTAGCTTTGGTGATGTTTATGGTTACTGAGCTTTGTGAGCCAGCTTGAGGACGTTTGGTGAGGTTGTGAGCTTCTGGATCTTCAACTTGGTAAGCTTTCATGGCTTCCATCTCCTTCTTCTTCTTCCTTGCATCTTTTTATCTCTTTTCCTTCATTTCCTTAGTCTAGCATAGACTCCTTAGGATTTGGATCTTGTTTTAGCCAAGTTTGGCTTATGCTGATGTATATATGTGAATGTTTTGTATATATATGTTGTTGTTGGATTGAAGAGGGGTAAAGAATCGAAGGAAGAAGTAAAGGAAGAGTTGAGGTGGTGTCTTCTGCACACCAGCCGCCCCTGCACCACCCTACAGCCGCCCCTGCGACGGCTAGTGCACCGCCCCTACGCCACCAGTGAGCCGCCCCTGCGCCCACCTGCGCCAGCTTAGTGTTTCCCTTGGTTCTGCAGGTGTGTGTTGCTTTTAGGCCTTCCTTAGGGTGCCTTTGTTCCCTCCTTTCCTAGTGTGAGTGCTTAGGATCATGCTAGATGTGTGAGGTTGAGTTTGGTTGAGGTTATAATTGGTTTTTCCTTGTATGTCTTTTGAGGTTCTTTAGGTTGTAAGTGAGGTTGAGGTTGATCCTTTGGATCCCTTTGGGTCCCTTTGGGTCTAGGTGTGACCCTTGTGTTGTTAAGAGTCTGATATATTTCCTTATGCCTTGTTTATAGGCTGTGTGTTCCCTCCAGTCTAGAGGTGATCGTGGTTGATTTGTGTTCGAGATTGAGGTAAGTCCGTAGGACTTACTTAGTTGCCATCCTTATATTGGGTGTTTGCATGAGTGGTGTGTGCTTTGTATGTTTGCTATGATAGCATGTGATGTCGTATATACCGACCTATGTTTTATTGATTGCCCCGTATGCGTGGCTACGATAACCTTTCCCTTTCATTCCGCCGTGGTGTCTAGGAGGTTCTCTTGGGTTAGGCCAGACCGGTTTACAGGAAGGGCGCAATCCACTCTCATAGGGTACACGGATTGTGTGACCGATACTAGTACAGCTGGCTAGCAGGCTCAGAGGTGAGGATATATCGGTCCTCGTGTCACATAGTTTCATATATATTATATACATACGTTTGGAGTGAACGACCATTATATTGAGATGAATAAATGGATAAATGAGTGAAAGCATGTTGAACAAGGTGACCATCAAGAACAAGTATCCATTGCCTCGTATTGATGATCTACTTGATCAGCTTCAGGGAGCTACAATTTTCTCCCGGATTGATTTGCGCTCAGGATATTACAAGCTGAGGGTGAGAGAGCAGGACGTACACAAGACGGCATTTCGTACCCCTTATGGACACTATGAGTTTGTAGTGATGCCATTCGGGCTGACGAATTCCCCAGCAGTCTTTATGGAGTTGATGAATAGTATATTCATCGACTTCCTCGATCAGTTTGTGGTGGTCTTTATTGATGATATTTTGGTATACTCTCGTAGTAGAGAGGAGCATGCCGGTCATCTGAGAACGGTTTTGCAGATTTTAAGGGATAGAGAACTGTATGCTAAGCTCTCTAAGTGTGAGTTCTGGATGTCTGAGGTTGTTTTCCTTGGACACATCGTCTCAGCCGATGGGGTTATGGTTGACCCGGCGAAGATCGAGTCTGTTGCTGCATGGACGACACCGACAAACGTCAAGGAAGTGCGTAGCTTTCTTGTCCTAGCCGGTTATTACAAATGCTTTGTGGAGGGTTTTTCTGTGATTGCCCGTCCACTGACGAGTCTTTTGAGGAAGACTACCCGGTTTGCGTGGACCGACCAGTGTGCTCGGAGCTTTGAGGAGTTGAAGAGGCGTTTGACTTCTGCTCCTGTCCTGGCCCAGCTAGAGGGTTCAAATGATTTTGTGGTCTACAGTGATGCATCCAAGCTAGGCTTGGGATGTGTGTTGATGCAGATTAGCAGTGTGATTGCTTATGCGTCTAGACAGTTGAAGACATATGAGGAGAACTACCCGACCCATGATCTGGAGTTGGCAGCGGTAGTTCATGCTTTGAAGATCTGGAGACATTACCTGTATGGTGCTACATGTAAGATCTTCACATACCATAAGAGTCTGAAGTATATTTTTACGCAGCGGGAGTTGAACAACCGCCAGCGTCGATGGCTTGAGTTGATCAAGGACTTTGATCTTGAGATTTTGTATCATCCTGGAAAGGCGAACGTGATAGCTGACGCCTTGAGCAGGAAGACGCCTCGAGAGAAAGAGATTGCGAGATTGATTGTACAACCTCAATTTCAGAGGGATCTAGCTTGGCCAGAGATGGATATCCAGTTTCTTGATGAGGATGCCCAGTTGTATGCCTTAGAGGTTTTACCTGGTCTGTTGGATAAGATCCAACAGAAGCAGGGGACTTGCCCGACCTTGATGAGGATCAAAGAGAGGATGTCTCGTGGAGAGGCACCACATTTTTCTGTTGGAGCTGATGGAGTGATGAGGCGACATGATCGCATTTGTGTTCCTGATGATGCAGAGTTGAGACAGAGGATTTTACAGGAGGCTCATTGTACACCTTACTCTGTACATCCAGGTACGAGTAAGATGTACCATGATGTGAGACATTCATATTGATGGGGAGGGCTGAAGCCCGATGTAGCCAGATTTGTGGCTCAGTGTGCGACCTGTCAGCAGGTCAAGATAGAGCATTGCAGACCTGGAGGTGAGCTCTATCCACTACCAGTGCCACAGTGGAAGTGGAAGGACGTCTCCATGGATTTTGTGACTGGTTTGAGATCCAATAGGAGTTTTGATGCCATCTGGGTTATTGTTGATAGACTGACGAAGATGGCACGTTTCAACCCTATCAGAGAGACGTGGCCAGTGAGTAGGTTGGTTGAGGAGTACACTAGATAGATAGTGAGGCTCCATGATGTACCGAGGACAATCGTCTCTTATCGAGATGGACTATTCACCTCAAGGTTTTGGCAGCAAATTCAGATTGCTTTGGGGACGAGTCTACAATTCACGAATGTGTTTTACCTCCTGACAGACGGTCAGTCGGAGAGGACCATCCAAATTTTGGAGGATATGCTGTGAGCTTGTGTTGGATTGGGGACATGGATGGTCTGATTACCTCCCACTTGTTGAGTTCTCATACAACAACAGCTGACATGCATCTATTGGGATGACTCCTTATGAGGCACTGTATGGACGTAGGTGCCGTACACCTTTATGTTGGGATGAGCCTAGCAGTATCAGTGGGATAGCACCAGAGCATATTCAAGATGATATGGATCGAGTAGCGCTGATTAGAGAGAGGATGCTGGCTGCACAAAGTCGCCAAAAGTCATATGCAGACAAGAGGTGTCGGCCTCTAGAGTTCAGTATAGGAGCTCATGTTTGGTTGAGAGTATCCCCGACGCGTGGCGTCAGACGTTTTGGCACTAAGGGGAAGTTGAATCCCCGATATGTCGGTCCTTTCGAGATATTGGACAAAGTTGGGAGGGCAACCTACAGATTAGCTTTGCCTTCGAGATTAGAGGGTGTTCACCCTGTGTTCCATGTGTCTCAGCTAAGGGAGTACATACCAGATCCGAGACACATCATGAGTTATGATGATTTGGTGGTAGAGCCGGACCACACCTTTGCTGAGCATCCTATTGCAGTCCTAGAGCGAGGTGAGAGACGCTTGCGTTCGAAAGACATACCTATGATGAGGATACAATGGTCGAGATGTGGACCTGAGGAGGCTACATGGGAGACTGAGGATAGTATTCAGAGGAACTATCCAGAGTTTTACGCTGAGATGGATGCATCTATGATCGATGAGTAGATCTTAGTGTTATCTTGGTGAGTACTTGATTATGTGCTTATGTGCTTGCATGCCTTGATGTGTTTATTCCATGCTAGTGATGTTATGCCTTATGATCTTATTAGATCTTGCTATACTAGCATGATGTAGGTTATAGCTGGAGATGATTATTCCCTCCATGCTATTTGAGTATGACTTATGTTTATAGCTGGAGATGGTTCTTTCCTCCATGCTATCTGAGTTGATTAGGATTCAGCTGGAGATGGTTCTTTCCTCCATGCTATTTGGATGGACATAGTTTTTGTGGAGATGTGATTCCTCCATGCGATGTATATACTTATGGATTGGCTAGAGACATATTTCCTCTATGCATGTATTATGTTTCGGCTAGAGATGTGCTTCCTCTATGCCCTATGTTGTGTTATGGCGAGAGATGTTATTCCTCTACGCCTTTGGGTAGCGTTATGACCCTGTTATCTGGAGTTGATGGTGTTAGATTTCCGGTGTCCGGTTTTAGACCAAAGGGTCGTAGTCTCACTTATGTGAGTAGACGGTTCTCCCAATTGCCAAACAAATTATATAATTATCTTGAACTAAAAACTAGTTATTAACCAAGGGTTTGTAATCTCCACAAAGGAGTAGACAAAACCCAACCAAGAGTTTGTAATCTCCGCAAAGGAGTAGACAAAACCCCATCAAGAGTTTGTAGCCTCCAAAGGAGTAGACAAAACTCAACTAAGAGTTTGTAATCTCCAAAATGGAGTAGACAAAACTCAATCAAGAGTTTGTAGTCTCCAAAGGAGTAGACAAACTCAAACAAGAGTTTGTAATCTCCAAAAAGGAGTAGACAAAACTCTAATAGAAGTTAAGTTCAATTACACGTCTTATAAACCGGTTGTTATATGTTAAAACCATTGACTTGGATAATGTAATGAGTCATTCATAAATAAATTTTCCTTCTAAGTGTATTCTCCCCTACACCGGGAATATCCAAATACCTTAGTGGGATAAAACGTTACACGTTACAAAGACTAAGTAAAAGACTTACTTGTCTTACTTTGTAGAAAGGTTATTCCTAGGTTTTGTCAATACAAAACCAAACTAAGATGGATGCCTATCCTTTGTCAATACAAAGGAACTATACTGGTCTTTCGAGTTTTGCAAACAAGCTTATAAGAAGGCCTATCCAATGTCAATACAATGGAACTAGAAGCTTTATTGTTGCAAAAACGAATGTAGAATCAAGTGCAAATTGCTCTCCCTTTTATAGGCATAGGGGGCCACGGTTTTGGGGAGTTAAAAGCGGTTAAAAGCGGTTAAAAACGGTTATGGAAGTTACTTGGAAGTTACTTGGAAGATGGGCCTTGAAGCCCTAGAAAGCCCGAGGCTCACATAGGGAGCCCAAAACCACTCCCCGGAGCTAGCTTAGAGCTAGCTTATTTTTCTTGGTCCAAACACTTCCAATGAGCTTCATTCACTTTAATATAGCTAGGGTAAGCTCCAAGATCCTCAAATACTCAATATCTTAGCTCAAGCTAGTGTAGCTCCTTAAGAAGCTCACTAGCTGCTTCATTAAAATTCACTAAGCATTTGAGTTTGGATTGCTCCCAGTTTTTAACCACATATTCTTTAGCCAATATAAGGCCTAAGAACCAAAGGTGTGCCGATAAAATGTGGCTAAAAAGCCCCAAACATCGGCCTTCTAAAAGCTAGCACAAGTTGACCTTGTCGTGAATCACCTTGCTTTGATTCGACTCCCCTTATAATACTAGTTGTTCTTAGTGCCGGTCACTTGGCTTGCCTCCCGCAACCCGGACCATAGTGACACACATGTGAACAACTCATTGCACCTTGTCTCAAGACAAGCTCAACGGTTACAATGAAGACTTAGCCCAAATCTCCAACATTCCTCCCCCATTTGAGCAAAGTCAAGAAACTTTTAATAGATATACATCCAAACAAAATATTCGCATAATCATAAATGTCTTTTGATTGAATTTATTGAATTAGTATAATTACACATTCTGTACTAAAGAATTGTGGTGTCCTAATGTATTGAACCACTCAACTTGTTTAAGTACATGAAGGCAACATACACGAAATTTACATTTCCTTTACAAATAAATGACACATTTAAAGGCTATTGTGTCCTAATCCTTTAATGAACATATAGGCGAGTCGACCATCTACTCCCTCAAAAAGCCTTGACACTTCATGTTCACGTAGCCAACTCTCTTTTGATCTTGCACCTATAATTGCAATTTTTCAAAAGAGTTGTTAAGAAATTACATATTTCAAACTATACATATTATATAGGCACAGAGCATTACCTTGGATGGACATTTTATGCTCACAACTTCTTGGAATGGGCTTTCCTCATTGAATTCGGCTAAGGCATCAAGCCATAGGCGAATTGGGTGTCCCACGACAAGTCGTTATCAATTTAGGTCGTTAACCCCATCCCCTTGGCTGACTTTTGAACCAAGTCCCTAGCCAAGCTCTTGGTTAAGTGATCGGCTAGATTATTGTGGGTTCTCACAAAATCGACCGATATTATACCGTGAGTTATGAGCTCTCTAACCGAGATATGTCTCACACCAAGATGTCTTGATTTCCCATTGTACGTTTGGCTATAAGCTTTAGCCAACGTAGCTGCACTATCACAATGAATCGAGATAGGAGAAACCGGTTTTGGCCATAGAGGAATTTCTAGAACCAAATTTCTTAGCCATTCAGCTTCCTTGCCGGCAGCGGCAAGTGCCACAAACTCGGACTCCATGGTCGAGGTTGTGATGCATGTTTGCTTCTTTGAAGCCCACAAAATGGCACCACCACCTAACAAGAAAACCCATCCTGTGGTGGATGAGTGATCATCTAGATTAGTAATCCATGACGCATCTGAGTAGCCTTCTATCACTGAAGGATACTTACTGTACAAGATGCCAAAACCCATGGTCCCCTTGAGGTACCTAAGCACACGCCTTAGTGCCTTCCAATGTTGTGAGCTAGGACAACTTGTGTACCTACTCAATTTACCAATAGCAAAAGCAATATCTGGCCTAGTGCTTGTCATTGCATACATGCAACATCCTATTACTTGTGCATACTCAAGTTGAGTGACAGCTGATCCTTGGTTGGGCATCAACTTCTCACTTGAGTCCATAGGAGTACTAACAGTTAAACTTTTATCACATTGGAAGCGTTTGACAATCTTCTCAATGTAGTGTGATTGCGTGATGCTTAAGCCTTTAGTATCACGTTTGATTCTTATGCCTAGAATCACATCTGCCTCACCTAAGTCTTTCATAGAAAACTTAGTGGACAAGAAATCCTTACTAAGATCTACTTGTCTTTGGTTTGTTCCAAAGATCAACATGTCATCAACATATAAGCATATGATCACACCTTGACCGGTATGATCAAACTTACTATAGACACACTTGTCAGCTTGATTTATCTTAAATCCATTTGACAATACAACATCATCAAACTTTTGATGCCATTGTTTTGGAGCTTGCTTTAGTCCATACAAGGATTTGACCAAGCGACATACTTTGTGATCTTGCCCTTTTAAAACAAACCCTTCAGGTTGTCTCATATACACTTCCTCATCTAGATCACCATTAAGGAATGCTGTCTTGACATCCATTTGATGAATCACTAGATTATGTATAGCCGCCATAGCTATTAATAACCTAATGGTTGTAATCCTAGCCACTGGAGCATATGTGTCAAAGTAATCGACACCTTCCCTTTGTCTAAAGCCTTGGATGACCAAGCGTGCTTTAAACTTGTCAATGGAACCGTCAACTTTCATCTTCCTCTTGAAGATCCATTTGCATCCCAAAGGTTTGCAACCGGAAGGAAGGTTGACTAAGTCCCATGTATGATTTGCCATAATGGAGTCCATCTCCTCTTGGATTACTTCCTTCCAAAAGGCAACATCTTGAGACTTTATGGCCTCATCAAATGTCTTTGGATCCTCATCCATATGAAAGTAAGAGTGACGATCCATTTCATTATCCCTTGACCCTTCAACCAAGAACACTTGGAAAATTGATTTTTGGGACAAATTATTGCTCATAGGAGCAATCTCTGGCAAGTCAAGCCCGTGGGACGCTTCCCATGATTCATCTTGAATCCTATGATGCTTGTTTGGGTGTTCCTCATCTAAAGTCATGTTGATCACTTCCCTAGGCCTAGGAGCCGAGGTGAAGCGATCTTCATCAAAGATGGCATCCCTAGACTCTATTACGGTATTAACCGAAATGAAGTCATTTGGTTCTATCACATAGAACCTATAAGCTTTGGAGTGTTCTGCATAGCCAATGAACACACACTCAACACCTTTTTCACCTAAAGTTTTACGTTTGTTGTCATCGAGCCTTACTATGGCTCGACATCCCCAAACTCGTAAGTAATGTAGGTTTGGCTTCCTTTTGAACCATAGTTCATAAGGAGTCTTCTTGCTTCTTTTGTTTGGAACACGATTAAGCAAGCAGTTTGCCGTGAGCATAGCTTCACCCCAAAACGAATGCTTAAGACCCGAGTAAGATAACATGGCATTGACCATCTCTTTAAGCACTCAGTTCTTTCGTTCGACCACACCATTTGATTGTGGTGTGTAAGGTGCCGTGGTCTCATGTATGATCCCGACACTCTCGAAATATTCCTTATCCATAAATTCACCACCACGATCCGTGCATAGTCTTTTTATTAAGGTACCTTGTTGTAACTCAGATTCATTCTTGAATACATAGAATTTGTCTAAGGCATCACTCTTTGCAAAGAGTAGATATACGTAACAATACCTAGAGTAATTATCTATGAATGTTACGTAATACTTCTTCTTTCCTAATGAAGGAGTAGAGTGCAAGTCGCCTAGATCCGAGTGAACTAAGCCGAGCATTGATTGTTCTCTTTCAACTCTAGGAAATGGAAGTCTTGTTATCTTGGTCAACATGCACGTTTTACACTTGTCTTTTGGCAAGTCAAGTTTAGGTAATATACCATCCTTAGTCATGTCATTCATACGCTTAAAGTGAACGTGTCCAAGTCGTGCATGCCATTTAACAAAATCACAATTGGAAGAAGAAGAAGAAGAAAAAGAAGACAATGTAAACAAACTGTTCTTGTTTATATTACTATTAGAAAGTTTATTACATAAAGAGAGAAGAAACATATTATTGTTCCAATGGCCAAAGCCTACAAATGTTCCTCTCCTAGATAATACATAGCGGTCGGCTTCTATGACTTGTTTGAAGCCAAGCCTATTGAGTACACCACCAGAAACCACATTCTTTCTAATGGCCGGTGCATGTAGTACATTTGACAAGACTAGAGTCTTGCCACTTGTGAAGTACAGATCAACCCGTCCTCTTCCTAGAACGGGGGTGGTAGACTCGTTTCCCATATGTATGAGTGCTCCATCGTTTGCAACAGCGTATGTCTTGAACCAACGCCGATCTTTGCAAACATGAGTTGTTGCATCCGAGTCCACCCACCATCCAAGGTCATCATCCTGCATGGAAAAACATTCAAAAGTCAATAACACATAATTCAAATCAGAATTTATATCAAAGTTAGAATCAAGACTCATAAGTGAGTCACCTTGGTTTGAGGGGTTTTGGCCACTTTGGCCTCCACCCTTGGATCCATCGTCCTTAACCTTGCAATCCCGCTTGAAGTGGCCAGTCTTGCCACACTTCCAACAAGAACCTTTTGGTTTCTTGTCAACATTATCCTTTTTGGACTTCTTGGACTTATTTCCCTTGTCCTTGCCTTTGTCCTTTCCTTTGAACCTCTTCCGTTTACCCTTGCCATCCATCATGTTGGCCTCGTGGGAAGAAGAAGTTTTATCCTCCTTCTTGAGTCCCCCTTCTTGTGCCCTAAGGCCTTGTTCAATTTGAAGGTGAGAGCCAAGTTCCACCAACGTGAGTTCTTCCTTCTTATGCTTTAGCACATGACGGAAGTCCTTCCACGAAGGTGGGGAGCTTATCCATTATAGACGAAACCGCAATGGCCTCATCCATATGCATGGCATGTTGAGTGAACCTCCTAAGAATCCGGAGCAATTCATTGTATTGTTCCATTACCGGCCTTGAGTCCACCATTTTATATGAGTTAAAATCCGAGACTAAGAATTTGCGAGATGAAGCATCCTCCGCCATGTACTTAGACTCCAGTTGATCCCACATTGATGTTGATGACTCTACACTTTGGTAGACATCAAACAATGCATCACTCATGCTATTGAGAATATGACCACGACATATGTAGTCATCATTATCCCATTTGCTCCTTCGTCGGACAGCCTCTATCTCCTCCACCATATCATCAACCGGCTCGGCCGGTCTAGGTGTAGTAAGTACATAAGCGACTTTTAGTGTAGTCAAGAGGAAGTGCATTTTCTTTTGCCACCTCCTAAAGTCTACACCCTCAAACTTATCCAACTTCCCAAAACGAGAAGTCATTTCTGTCATTAACGTCTTACTCATTATCGATCAATCCAATCCTACAAAACAATTAATAATAAATACACTTAGAAGATTGTTGGATTTTCGGTGTCCGGTTTTAGACCAAAGGGCTGTAGTCTCACTTATGTGAGTAGACGGTTCTCCCAATTGCCAAACAAATTATATAATTATCTTGAACTAAAAACTAGTTATTAACCAAGGGTTTGTAATCTCCACAAAGGAGTAGACAAAACCCAACCAAGAGTTTGTAATCTCTGCAATGGAGTAGACAAAACCAAATCAAGAGTTTGTAGTCTCCAATGGAGTAGACAAAACTCAACTAAGAGATTGTAATCCCCAAAAAGGAGTAGACAAAACTCAATCAAGATTTTGTAGTCTCCAAAGGAGTAGACTAACTCAAGCAAGAATTTGTAATCTCCAAAAAGGAGTAGACAAAACTCTAATAGAAGTTAAGTTCAATTACACGTCTTATAAACCGGTTGTTATATGTTAAAACCATTGACTTGGATAATGTAATGAGTCATTCATAAATGAATTTTCCTTCTAAGTGTATTCTCCCCTACACCGGGAATATCCAAATACCTTAGTGGGATAAAACGTTACACGTTACAAAGACTAAGTAAGAGACTTACTTGTCTTACTTTGTAGAAAGGTTATTCCTAGGTTTTGTCAATACAAAACCAAACTAAGATGGATGCCTATCCTTTGTCAATACAAAGGAACTATACTGGTCTTTCGAATTTTGCAAACAAGCTTATAAGAAGGCCTATCCAATGTCAATATAATGGAACTAGAAGCTTTATTGTTGCAAAAACGAATGTAGAATCAAGTGCAAATGACTCTCCCTTTTATAGGCATAGGGGGCCACGGTTTTGGGGAGTTAAAAGCGGTTAAAAACGGTTATGGAAGTTACCTGGAAGTTACTTGGAAGATGGGCCTTGAAGCCCTAGAAAGCCCGAGGCCCGAGGCCCACATAGGGAGCCCAAAACCGCTCCCCGGAGCTAGATTAGAGCTAGCTTATTTTTCTTGGTCCAAACACTTCCAATGAGCTTCATTCACTTTAATATAGCTAGGGTAAGCTCCAAGATCCTCAAATACTCAATATCTTAGCTCAAGCTAGTGTAGCTCCTTAAGAAGCTCACTAGTTGCTTCATTGACATTCACTAAGCATTTGAGCTTGGATTGCTCCCAGTTTTTAACCACATATTCTTTAGCCAATATAAGGCCTAAGAACCAAAGGTGTGCCGATAAAATGTGGCTAAAAAGCCCCAAACGTCGGCCTTCTAAAAGCTAGCACAAGTTGACCTTGTCGTGAATCACCTTGCTTTGATTCGACTCCCCTTATAATACTAGTTGTTCTTAGTGCCGGGCACTTGGCTTGCCTCCCGCAACCCAGACCATAGTGACACACATGTGAACAACTCATTGCACCTTGTCTCAAGACAAGCTCAACGGTTACAATGAAGACTTAGCCCAAATCTCCAACAGATGATTCCTCCATGTTGATGTTTATGGTTATATATCTATTATAGGTTATGACCTTCTGATCAGAGATGTGATACCTCCGTTAGAGAGAGTGAGTTATACCTCGGCTTATGGGTTCGAGAAGATTTAGAATCTTGCAAGTTTCGGGACTAAACTTGTTTTTAGGGGGGGGTGAGATGTAAGAGCCTAGTTACTGAGTTGATGAGAGAGTGTGCAGAGGGCCATGATTATGCCTGAGCCGCCCCTGCGCCTAGCCTGGACCGCCCTTGCGGCTTAGAGAGTCTGCCCCTGCGGCTCTGTGTGCTGCAACCATCTTCTTTGACTCCTTTGACCCGTGCTTTAGCTTTTACCCATGTATATATATCTTCATCCTTATCCTGATGAGGGTTTACCTTTCTCAGACTTCTCTCTCTCTCTCTCCTTACGCACATATTCTTCTCTCTTCTCCTTGGATCATCTTGCTTTATCTTACTTGAGTTTGTGGTTGAGATAGTGAGTTTTTGCTTGGCTTTGGTGATGTTTATGGTTGCTGAGCTTTGTGAGCCAGCTTGAGGACATTTGGTGGGGTTGTGAGCTTTTGGATCTTCAGCTTGGTAAGCTTTCACGGCTTCCATCTACTTCTTCTTCTTCCTTGCATCTTTTTGTCTCTTTTCCTTCCTTTCCATAGTCTAGCATAGACTTCTTAGGATTTGGATCTTGTTTTAGCCAAGTTTGGCTTATGCTGATGTATATATGTGTATGTTTTGTATATATATGTTGCTGTTGGAGTGAAGAGGGGTAAAGAATCGAAGGAAGAAGTGAAGGAAGAGCTGAGGTGGTGTCTTCTGCACACCAGCCGCCCCTGCGCCACCCTACAGCCGCTCCTACGCCGGCCAGTGCACCGCCCCTACGCCACCAGTGAGCCGCCCCTGCGCTCACCTGCACCAGCTTGGTGTTTCCCTTGGTTCTGCACGTGTGTGTTGCTTTTAGGCCTTCCTTAGGGTGCCTTTGTTCCCTTCTTTCCTAGTGTGAGTGCTTAGGCTCATGCTAGATGTGTGAGGTTGAGTTTGGTTGAGGTTATGATCGGTTATGCCTTGTATGTCTTTTGAGGTTCTTTAGGTTGTGAGTGAGGTTGAGGTTGATCCTTTGGATCCCTTTGGGTCTAGGTGTGACTCTTGTGTTGTTAGGAATCTGATATATCTCCTTATGCCTTGTTTATAGGCTATGTGTTCCCTCCAGTGTAGAGGTGATCGTGGTTGAGTTGTGTTCAAGGTTGAGGTAAGTCCGTAGAACTTACTTAGCTGTCATCCTTATATTGGGTGTTTGCATGAGTGGTGTGTGCTTTCTATGTTTGCTATTATAGCATGTGATGTCGTATATACCGACCTATGTTTTATTGATTGCCCCGTATGCGTGGCTGTGATAACCTTTCCCTTTCATCCCGCCGTGGAGTCTGGGAGGTTCTCTTGGGTCGGGCCAGACCGGTTTACAGAAAGGGCGCAATCTACTCCCATAGGGTACACGGATTGTGTGACCGATACTAGTACGGCTGGCTAGCAGGCTCAGAGGCGAGGATGTATCGGTCCTTGTGTCACATAGTTTCATATATATTATATAAATACGTTTGAAGTGAATGACCATTATATTGAGATGAATAAATGGGTAAATGAGTGAAAGCATGGTGATGTGTTTATCTTTCCTTACTTGTGATTGTGCTTATGCATTACTCTATATATGTGTATGGATAGCTAATGGTTTATTACCATGTTGTAGATGCCCCACAGGATAGGCTTGTTGCTGGGTGATCTAGTAGAGTGGCAGGCCGAGGACGTCTCGTACATAGGTTGTGTGGGCTTTTGGGTTTGTTATCTTTCCCTCCTACCTGAGGATGGTCTTTTGTTACCTCCTGTGTGAGGGTGTCATGTTTTTTACTCGGCTATGTTGTCTTACCTTTTGGGTTGTACAGTTTTTTACAGCTTTATGTATTTGTTTTTATATATCTGTCAGTGCCATGTTGTAAGGTCTAGTGAACTTGTTGTTAGGCTAGGGTCAGGATCCATTGTGAGATCCTAGCCCAATGTGGCATCCCGAGTCACGCGGATTCGGGGTGTTACAGAGTTGGTATCAGAGCCTAGGTTGACAACAATGACACTTGCTACCTGCAATGAGGTCTGATAGGTAAAATAAACAGAACCCACATGGGATGTGACGTTTTCAAAGGTTTTGGTTTTAAGTGCGGTTTTGGGTTAGATGTACGAGAAGTCGCCACTCCTACTATGGATCTCTGAAGTATAGATATGATATGTATATATATAGATGTATGACGGATTATGTATGTGTTTGTGTTGAGTTTATATATATATATCTATACTTATAGCCTATATAGAGCCTTATAAGTTAGGTGTGCATATCCTGCAGATGGCTCGGACTAGAGCTAATGCCGCTATAGGCAGAGGTAGAGATAGACCACCCCATCCTCCAATGTGGTAGGTGAGGGACCAGTTCCCATTGCTGATCCACCAGTGGTGGAGAAGATCCATGAGGAGTTTACAGAGAGCGTCGTCTCAAAGACGAGGAGTGGTGGATCTGTGAGACATCATTCACATTGAGCTCAGTCTGATGATGCTGACCGTGTCTCCATGGGAGGACCGGAGTTCAGAGAGTACCTCCGACGTTTTGAGGAGGATATTAGGACTGGCATGCGGGCCCCAGATCTACCAGTGCTTGAGGGATTTTCTGAGAGATCTCAGGGAGCAACACAGGTGCCAGTTGCACTTGCATGTGTTACTGATCCAGTTCGTGTTCCAGTGGAGACAAGAGGGTCTCAACCAGATGCCTGGTTGAAGGCATTTCACTAGCAGGGAGTGCCACACTTTTCAGGAGAGATTGGTTTAGAGACTGAGGTGTTGATTGGACATGTAGACTCAACTTTGGAGTCTATTAGATGTCTTGAGGACAGACGGATAGAGCTAGTCTAGTCTATATTCCGTGACCTTGCACACTAGTGTTGGAGGACTGTCCGGACCAGAGCTACTAGTTATGACGACATGAGGCGCATGATTAGAGAGCAGTTCTGCCCTGCTTCATTGAGGAGGGAGAAGCTGCAGGATTTTGTGGAGGCTGGCTTTGAGGACGTGCCTATTACTGATGCCATCTGCCGCTTCCGGACCGAGTTAGCTTTGTTGGGTCCAGCTGCACCATATGAGGACTAGCATGTATATCTGTTCTCTCGTCGTCTGAGAGAGAGCACACGTTCATACATGGCGGGATTCCATTGTGAGTCCTCAAAATAGCAGTTTTGGGCGTGGATTTTTTTGCGTCCATTGTAGTGGTTTTGGGCGTGGATTTTTCTGTTTTCCTCAAAATCGCAGTTTACGGCCAGTTTTGGTGAAACCACAGCCGTGGAATAGCACGACTGACCGTGATTTATCACATTTTCTGAGCCATTGTATAGTTTTTCGAACTCTTCCTCTTGTACTTCCTTTAGCTCTTCTAAGGCTTCAATCTCAACATTGCAATCCTCTTCTTCTCCCTTTTCCATGATGCTCATGGTTATGACCTTTTGCAATGTATCTTTTAATAAGATCGAGCTCACTTCCTCTCTAGACGCTTCTTTGTCATAGATGTTGAACATATCCTCTCCAAGGGCTGACTCTTTCACCAAAGTTGAGAGAACAAACTCAACCTTCTCTTCCCCTATGTCAAAGGCTAGTCTAGCATTCTTGCAATCCACCATACAACCGGAGGTTGTAAGAAACGGTCTTCCGAGTATGATCGGGACCGGACAATCTGCAGGAATGTCAAGCACAACAAAGTCTATCGGAATATAGAACTTACTGAGCTTGAGTGGGACGTCTTCAATGATGCCGACGGGACGAGTTATGGATCGATCCGCCATGTACAACGTCATCTTCACCGGTTTAGGTTCACCTAAACCGACCTTTCTACACAAAGCAAGCGGAATGATACTTACACTTGCTCCTAAATCATACAAAGCGTCATATTGACTTCTCCTACTCCAATTGGAATGCAAAATGACCCTGGATCTCTCAGCTTTGGGGGCATATTTTCCGTCATTTTTTTGATGAGCTCTGAAGATTCTGAACTCATCTTGACTTCTCCAAAGTCTTCTAGCTTCCTCTTGTTAGAGGGGAGCTCTTTCAAGAACTTTCCGTAAGCAGGCATACCTACAATTGTACCAATGAAAGGTATATTAATATGCAGTTTGCTCATTAGTTCAATGAACTTACCGAATTGCTTGTCTAGACGCGCTCTTGCTCTAGATTACGGGAATGGTAGAGGAGGTTTGTAAGTTGGAGGAGGAACATAGACATCTTCCTTCTCCTTCTCCTTATCTTTTCTCTTCTCAGCTGGGACTTCCACAAACTTGGGCTGCGGGTCGGTGGTTGTCACACCACTCCTAGTAGTGATAGCCATCACCCTTCCCTTCGGGTTGTCCTCCGTATTTCCGGGAAGCTTCCCTTTATCTCTAGGAACTTCTCCGGCCTTGCTGAATACTTGATTTTCTAAAGCTTTGTGTGCTTTATCAACCGAAATTATGTAGCTCTCCAAACCTTGTAGCTTTCCTAAGATAGTCTCCAACATGGGATCGGACTTCTCCTTCTCCTTATTGTTTGAGCTATTTGATGCTTGCCCCTGGCTTTTCAAAGGGGTAGAAGAATATGGAGATGTTAAAGCATTTTCAGCATGTGAATAGGGATTACCTGGATTTTGTTGGTTCGATCTCCAATTGTTGTTGTTGGAGTTCATATTGTTGTTATTCCAGTTGTTGTTCCAGTTGTTGTTCCGGTAGTCATTCATATTCCCTTGGTGGTTGTCTCTCCCTAGATAGCTGGCCTCTTGCTCCTTTTCCTTTTGAAGGCTAGTTTTTATGACTTCTTTCAACTCTTTGATCTCATTGTTGAGGAAGAATATTTGAGTTTGCGCAGCTTGATTCAACTTGGCTCCCGGATCCCCTTGATTTCGGTTATTAGGATCCACCTTCCGGTAGGAATACTTCTCAATCACTTGGGCTTGCTTCTCAATGAAGTCCCAAGCGTCATCTTCTCTCATGTCCATAAATGTACACAAGAAAGAGATTAAAGATTGAATTGTGTTTCCACATCCAACCCCTTGTAGTAGATCTCCAATAATTCCAGCTTTGAAATGCCATGGTATGGGCAATCCAATAAGAGATCCTAAAACCTTTCCCAAGATTGAAACAAACTTTCGTTAGGTTTCATAGAAAATGCATTAATCTTACCTCTCAACTCCGCCGTCTTGGATGGAGAAAAGAACTTGGTGAGGAACTCCGAAGATAGATCCTCCCATGTGTTAAGTCTTTCAGCTGGAAGAGCTTAATACCAAGATAAAGCCTTGTCCTTCAAAGAGAAGAAGAAGGGTTTGATCTTGTAGTTGTTGTTGGTAGCCCTCTTCGGCTTCAATGCATGTCTCCATGAGAATCTCGAAATTCTGCAAATGTTAGTGTGGAGATTCAGCACTAGTTCCACCAAATTGACTTTGGCGAACCATGGTGATAACTTGCGGACTAAAACTGAATTCCTGGATATCTTCAGCTCCAAAATTCACACCTAGACGGCGTGGTTGATGAATTGGATCCATTCTTTGCCCAATAGTTCGTGGTTCATCCCCTTCATGAGGAACTCTGACATCTCCAACGGGAATGCGAGGAACAACCGGTGGTCTAGGGTTGTTACGAACGGGATGGATCACCGGATCAATGTCCTCTAGTGGCGGCATATCCTCATCCTCATCGTCAGATGATTCAGCTCTAATGGACTTAGGTTTCTTGACCTTCTTCTTCTTAGAATCATTCATCTCCAACTTCATACCTAGCATCATAGCCTTGAGCTCATCTATTTGGAATTGATGACGCTGCAATTATTCTATACGAGCCTTCTAACTCAGCTTGAGTTGAAGTTGAGCTTCATCCAACTCCGCTTGGATATTTCTCTCGTTATTTTCAGCCATCTTTTTCTCTTTCAACTTTCTTCTCAAAGTTTTCTCAAGTTCAGGATCGAAAGGAACTAGATCTTTGGTAGATCTAGTCTTTTGCATATACCTAAAGAATCTGCAAAAATCACTCAAAGAGAGATATCAAATAACAAGAGCAAAGCTCCCAAGCTGGACAACCGAGAACCGAAATTTGGTCTAGACCAAATCCCCGGCAACGGCGCCAAAAACTTGTTTGCCTCAAAGTGTGCGTGCAAATAAGTTTTAAATTTATAAAACTAAAATTAAAGCAAGCGAACCGTAGTGTACGGATCGGCATAGTAAAGCAAGAATTTCAGAGTACCGAACTCAGGGATTTGGTGAAACAAAATCAGTTTCGAATAATCGAGCAATCAAAAATATAGAAGCTTTGCAAATAATTGGGAAAACAGTAATCCTAAAGATCCAGGTATCCAATTGTGGAAATCGATTCAAGATATTCTATAGATGTAAGGACATAGTCAAGATTGCAAAGGTATAACTAAGGTAAGGTTGAGTACGGTGAAGTTCCAAAACCTTATATGTCTAACCCAAGGACTCTCTCTATAAAGGTTGTTGAGGCTGCAGTATAGAAAGGATCTAAAGGAAACCGAAATAGAGGATGTTGAGTGTCACTACAACCTAGGGAAGGCAAGCCAATCCTAGGTTAAAATAAATCTTTAACTTTGGATTAAAGCAAAAGCAAAAGTCATAAAACAGAGAAAATCACGGCTAGATCTTGAATAACCACGACCGTTGAACTCAAGAACAGACCGTGATTTAGGGTGTCGACGAGGTTTCTCACACTCTCAAAGTCCAATCTGTTTATAATCGATCTATCATCATCTAAACCACAATTATCAACCCTTCACCTTAGAATTGCTAAAGGGTTTTAGCCTACAATCATATTCATGATATCAAAATCAAGTTTAAAAGAGAAAGGGTATAAAAATCCAAAAACTCAATAACTATCTAATAACAAAACTCGAATCCAAAACAATGTATGTTTGATGAATGGAGAAAAGTAGGAATATAAATCCTCACAACGATCTAGAGAAACAACAAAGAACGGGATGTCAATCCGTCCTTCAATATAAACCCTAAGATATCTCGAAAGTACACAATCTTCAAAATCACGTCTTTTCCTAAGTCACGATCCAAAATCTCCAATCCTTCGTCTCAATCCCGAACGTCCAATTGTAAGCGTATGCAAAATGAACCCTAAAGCAGCCGTCGTCGAAACTCCCTTCTCAAGCCTTCTTATAGGGCGAAATAAGGTTACGATAAAAGCCCAATAACCGTCGCTGACGTGACAAATATGACACATCACCTTCGTAATGGAAATCACGGTCTCATAACTTTCCATGCCCGTGGTTTAGGGCGTGGATTTTTCTGTTGTGCTGCAAATTCACTCTCCACGATCCAAGGCCAAGTCCACGGCCGTAATTTAGGGCGTGGAAATCCAAATTCTTTGTGAAAGATTTTATTTCGTGATGTTCTTCACTCATTCTCCTCCCTTAGCTCCTCCAAAGCATCTCCTTGACATCTAGCATGATCAAATACTCCTTTCCTCCCACATTTTGCTCCTATTCAAGCCTTTATTCACCTATAAACAAAACAAAGCTAGTGTAGATCTCTATATCGACAAAGTGAGTGAATGAGCTCACAAATGCTTCAAACTCATATCTATGTACACATAAAAGAGGGAAAAACAACTAAAACAAGGGCCTAAAATATAGTCATATTTCATGCTAACACTACATCTATTCCAACGTCACCTACCTCATCTTCTACAAACATATATCCAACTATCTTTGACCATATTCCTGACACATAATAGTCCAACGATCTCTTCCAGCTCGATCGAGCAACCAACTCCTCCTCCCTCCATCGAGCACATACCATCGGTCGACCAACTACCATCTATCGAACCACACCAACCAACCGAGTCGTTAACAACTCCTATCAACTCGACCCCTCCTGTCTCCCGTTCTTTTATCGAGTCGGTTGTCCCCATCACCAATACCTCTTTCCCCATACCACCTCACCCCCACCTCCTCCAACTCAATGTCGTAGTTCTCGCTCAACTCATCCCTCTGTTCTTCTTCGTGATTACGCTTGTCCAACTTTGGGTCACTACAAGCCTATCCCGCAAACACCCGACTTCCCGTCCAATCAAGGTAGTCTATATCCCTTGTCTAACTATGTAAATTATGATACTTTACCTCCTGCGTTTACCTCTTATTTAGATGCAGTACATGGGTCTTCTGAACCTATATCATTCAAAGAAGTTATGCGCTCCAACGCTTGATGTGAGGCCATGCGGGAAGAACTCAACGCGTTAAACTGCAATCGAACATGGGATGTCGTTGATATTCCTCCTAACAAAAACGCTATTGGTTGTCATTGGGTATTCCGCATCAAATATAATGCAAACGGTAGTATCGAACGTTACAAAGCTCGTCTTGTCGTTCTCGGAAATCGCTAAGTAGAAGGTTTTGACTATTCTGAAACTTTTGCACCGGTTCCTAAATTGGTTTCGGTTAAGGTTTTTCTTGCAGTTGCAGTTTTCAAAAATTGGGAACTTCATCAAATGGACTTTCACAACGCCTTCTTACACAGCGATCTCGACGAAGAGGTTTACATGCGTAAGCCTCCCGGTTTTTCACACACGAATTCTAATAAGGTTAGCCGGTTGTGAAAATCTTTATATGGACTCCGACAAGCACCTCAGAATGTGTTCTCAAAATTATCACATGCTCTAACCCGCTACGGATTCACCCAATCATACGCTGATTACTCCCTCTTCACATATACACGCCCAATGATCACTATTCACATCCTAGTCTATGTCGATGACTTGATCATCGCCGGTAACGACTCCTCAACTATTTCTCGTTTCAAAACTTATCTTAACCAATGTTTTCATATGAAGGATCTCGGAATCCTGCGCTATTTCCTTGGCATAGAACTACTACGAGGTACTTCGGGAATGTATCTTTCACAACGTAAGTATGCTCTCGACATAATTTCTGAAGTGGGACTTCTCGGCTCTAAACCGACATCCTTTCCTATGGAACAACATCAACAACTTGCACTCGACACTAGCCAACTTCTTCTTCAACTGGATAGGTATAGACGTTTAGTCGGGTGGTTGGTATATCTAACCATCACCCGTCCCGACATTTGTTATTTTGTGCATGTTTTAGCTCAGTTTTTGCGGGCACCGCGCGATGGACATTGGCAAGTCGCATTACGAGTCGTCTGCTACCTCAAAGGTTGTACAAATCAAGGAATCTATCTCTCTCATTCGAGCAATCTGCGTCTTCAGGTGTACTGCGATTCGGACTATGCTCAGTGCCGTTGACACGCCGATCTCTCACCGGATACTTCATTATGCTAGGCGAGTCTCCGGTCTCGTGGAAAACAAAGAAGCAAGCTACCGTCTCCCGCTGAAGCCGAGTACCGTTCCATGGCAACCACAACTTGCGAGCTTATTTGGCTCCAGTCCCTGTTTCAATCACTCGACGTCACCCACAAGGCTCCAATGAAGTTATTTTGTGACAACCAAGCGGCTCTTCATATCGCCTCAAATCCAGTTTTTCACGAGCGAACGAAACACATAGAAATCTGCCACCTTGTTCGCGATCAAGTTCAAAAAGGCCGCATTATTACGTCTCATGTCCGCACCACTCAACAGTTGGCTGATATATTCACCAAGCCCCTGGGCTCTCGCACGTTTCACTCTATCTTGTCCAAGTTGGGTGTCTTCACTCCTCGACCTCCAACTTAAGGGGGCGTATACGAAACTCAAGCAATATCATCAGCATGAAATCTTGTAAATATAGGTTATTTCCTTGTTTGTTAATATCCCTTTATCTCTATTAGGTTAGTTTTGATTCTTTGGGCAACGTTCCTTTTCACTCTTCTTTGTATATATTTGGCTCCGATGAACAATACAGACACACATTCATTTTGCTCTATTCAACTGCTCTATTCTATCAAGTTTGCCGACAAGTATGTGTGCAACCACCCTACACGCTCGTGATCCACCTTTGGCTTATTTATGCCCCTCTTTCCTGAGCCGCTTTATGTAATGTTGGGTTTAGCCTCGCTCATACCGAAGAAGGAGATCGGCGCCGATCGATTCCTTGATTCTCGTCCCGAATACGACAACCGTGGAGTAATCATCGTGATCTTCGATTTTGACGTGGACCCTGTTGTAAGGAGGTTGCATGTTACTTCAGACGGGCTTATTCATGGAGAATCAAGAGCATTGTTATCAATTAACTCGTCACGGAAGAATCCTAACGTGGACGATCATTAAGAAAGAAAAAAAGCAAATGAAAAAGGAAGTTGAGGGGGAATAGACGGAGCATCTGATACAATATCCTTTGATATATGTTATTTACTTTCCTAAATTAGTATTGTATAATAAGATTGTTTCCATATGTTAATATTATGTCTTAGTATTTTAGTAAGCTATGTCTAGGTCTTTTGTCTATATACATGTATTCTCAATGGAATAAATCAAGTTTGGCTTTCTAATTTCTGTATCCATTCTCACATGGTATCAGGCTTGAAAACGATCCTCTCTTCTTGAGTCTCAAAAATCGACTATGTATACCACCAAATAGCTCGATATCACGGATCCTTACTGTCTTCACCTTTTGGATCGTCCCGGCCTTTCCATATGCTCGGTGATCCACAAAGGGGTTAACTACTCGGATTAGTCACGAAATATGACAAATGCGTTCCGTACCAAAAGAGAACTAGGGTTCATTGATAGTAGCTTTACTGAACCCGATGTTGATTCTGCCACTACATCCACTGGTACACCGTCAACTCGATGTTAATCGGATGGACGATGCAATCGATTAATTCTACACTTCATTCTTCCCTAACATACTTTGACTCAATACATGCACTTTCGCTTGATATCGGGCAAATATTCTTGGTTGGAAATGAACCGCGTACCTCAAGCTCGGATCCGATATATATCATTGCTCTCAACAAGGCCAAAGCATCACATCTTACTATGGATGACTTCATCTCTTATAGGACGAACTTGCTACGTTTCTTCCATCTCATAAGGATATCTGCAATCCTTGTGCTAAAATCTTAGCAACGGCTCGTGATGATGAGCGAGTCCACCAGTTTCTCCTAGGACTCGATGAGAACTACGCTCATCTACGATCTTCCGTCATCTCTATAAGGTATTACCCACCCTTAATAAGGTTTATGTGTTTGCTATACAGGAAGAATGCATACATAATGAGTCAAAAGAAAGGGAGATCCACACTGACTCACTTGCACTTGCTGTTCGAGCAGCTTCTCGCACGAATCAAGGTAAACCGGACAAATCATCTCTCTCTTGTACTTATTGCAACAAACCCGGTGACGAAAAGGCCTCGTGCTTCAAAATTATCGGGTTCCCTAAATGGTGGAACAATGAAAATGGGTCTCTAATCCCACCCCCAACGCACCACCATCTCGATCCCGTTCTTTTGTCAACAAATCACCCAATACTACTCCACTAGATGACACCAATAATGTTATACAAACAACACATGCACATGCTGCAGTGACTCCAATTTCATCCCGGGATTGTATCCATCTTGGTTCAAATGTTTTTGTAGATCAGTGGGCTGAGTTATTTGAGATATTTAAATTTAAACATAACATGCAACATCCAATGATACACTATCAGGTAACAATTTTAACCCATGAATACTAGATAACGGTGCCTCTTTTCACATAACAGGTAATTGAAAATTTTTGTTTAATATTACTAATGAATCGAATTACATCATTCAACTTCCAAATGGTATTTTAACAACAACAAAATCTACAAGATCGGTTAATTTTAATTCAAATTTTATGTTAAACAATGTCCTATTTGTTCCTGGCTTAAAATGTAATATCATTTCAATTGCATGCCTCACTAAACAATTATCATGTACCTTTATTCTAACCTCTAAATTATGCGTTATTCAGGACCTCACTACGCAGACGCTGATTGGAGTGTGTGAGACTCGTGATGGCGTGTATTGCTAAGTGGTTCAACCCTCTACCTATCTATTCTGTCGCACCTACTTATGTTTTTCATTCCAATAAAATTGTACTATGACACCAACAGTTAGGGTATCCTACTTTTCAATTACTTGAAACTTTTCCGGGAGTTACCTCCTCTTCTATTTCTCAAAACAAAATGGCTCCTTATACGTTTGTTACCAAGCCAAGCAAACACATACTGTTTATTTTTCCTTTAGGTACTTCTAATGCTACATCGGTATTTAATTTAATACATTGTGATGTATGGGGACCATATCGTATTTCATCTCTATGTGGAGCATTTTATTTTTTTAACTCTCCTAGATGATTATTCTAGAATTACTGGGTTTTTCTAATATCTAATAAATCCGAAGTTTTAAAAATAATAAAAATTTTTGTCAAAAGTGTGTCAAACACAATTCAATCAACTATTAAAAATTCCGTAGTGATAATGGATCCGAATTCATTACTCTTAACGTAAGATCCTAGTTGTTCATTCACCGCCCCCGTGGTGAAGAAGGCCGCCCCAGCGGCCTTGGTGTCTATCACCGCCCCCGCGGTGACAATGGGCCACCCTAGCGGCTGAGGCGATCCGCCCCTGCGGATGCGCTGCAGATCGCGCCCGATCTGTTTTCATTCATTTTATCTTCCTTCCATAGATAGAATATCCGATCTTCTATCTTATGGGCCGGTTTCCTTATTTTCTTCTTAACCCTAGACGTCCTTCCTTTTTAATCTTTTCAGCCTCTCCTATATATTCCCATCTTTTCTTCTTGTCCCCGTTTCTTTCTTACGTCTTCTTCAACCCAAGAGTGTTGCAGCCTTACCCATGTGTTCTTGCAGAACGTGTAAGTTCTTCCTCCCTTGTTCTTCATCACGTTCATATGCTGCTGCACCTTGCTTCTCTTCTGTTTTGTTTTCTCTTTTCTTCTCCTCCAAGAATCAAGTTTGATCCTTGATTCTTGTGGAGCGTTCAGTTGATGATCTTTTAATGTTCACAGGCTCCCTTAGTTGAGTGGTGACGTGGTTGTGTGTTGAGAAGAGCAAGCTTTGGCCTTTGATGCGTTCCTTGCTGTCGAAGGAGTCGACATCGCTTCTACACGGAAAACCTCCCCCGCGCCTCTGTTGTGCCGCCCCTCCATGTTGCCGCCCCTGCGTCTGTCCAGCCACCCCTGTAGTTTTCTCTGCAGTAGCTCCCGTCTTTGGTGAGTTGCTTTCTTCCTTGCTTTCCTCGTTCCTTTCCTAGTTTCTTATGGTTATTCCTTGTTCCTTATGTATGCTGTAAGACTAAGGTTGAGCCCTTAGCTTGTGGAGATCTCTTAGAGATCCTTGAGACTAGAAGTTATAGACTTCTAGCAGCCGTTCGTTCCTGATTCATGATGCTTGTATAAACAGACTTTCCTTGCTCCTTGCTTGAGGGAAACTGGATTGTTCTTGAGTTGTTTGTTGAGCTTTGAGTTACCTTCGAGTGAGGTAAGTCCCTTGAACTTACTTAGCTTCATTCCGTATATTGGTTTGGGTGTTTTGGCTCTCTGTGTTGTTTATCATATTTAACACGGATAACCGGAATAGGATTCACCCTTTATAACCTTAACCGGCCCAAGTGTATGATAACCGGGCGGTGAGCACGTGTCTAGTTCTTCAGGAGAGTAGAATGTGCTCTTGTAACCCAAGCCCATAGGTAACGGATAGTACTGATCTATTCCTATTGGTAGACGGAAGCGGAGGCGAGTTTCGGGAGATCCTCGTGTGACAAAAGAAGTTGAATTTGTAATGGCTAACTTAATGAAAGATAATAACCGGTGGTGTGCAAGCATACTATGTGTTTTCTTTACCTTATGTGTGTTTGTGCCTTTACGCTCTTCCTGGTATCTAGAATGTTAGCTAACTGTTTATATCGTCGTTGTAGATGTTCCGCAGGTTCAGGATGCTGCTGAGTGATCCGGATGGTGAGGTCAGCCGGGGTTCCCGTACATTATAGGACGGGATCGAGTTTATGTTTTGTTGTTGCTTTCCCTTTTATTTTGAACTCGGCTACGAGTCTTTTACGTTTTCTTTTTATTTAACCTTTGGTTTTATATTGAGTTTTAGTTTTCATTCGTATGTGCCTTGTTGTAAGATCCATTGCGTTGTTGCTACTATGAGGTTCGGGACCCATTGTGTGATCCTAGCCCGCAGCGCTTCGAGTTCCCAGAACTTGGGGTGTTACACTTAATTCCCTTTTTAATGATAATGACATTTTGTTTGAAACATCGTGCACATATACACCGCAATAAAACGGGCGTGTTGAGCATAAACACTGACATTTACTTAACATCGCTCGAGCCCTTTTAGTTCAAGCTTCTCTACCAATCATTTTTTTGGGCGAAGCAATTTTAACGACTTGTTAGTTAATTAATCGCCCTCCTAGTTCAATTACTCTAAATAAAACTCCTTTTGAAATGCTTTATAAACAAAAACCCACATATACACACTTTCATATTTTCGGGTGTTTATGTTACGCTTCAAAACTACCAAGAGGCAAAAATTAATTTAATTCTTATAGTCGGAAATGTGTTTTTCTAGGCTACCCTTTCAACCAAAAAGGATGGAGACTATATGATCTAGAAACTAAATCGGTTTTTGTTTCACGCGATGTTATTTTCCACGAAAGTATTTTTCAATTTCAACAAAAAATTATACAAACTATTGCTACCTCTCCTAACCCTATCCCACCTAACACATCTAATCCAACTCCCCAATCAAATCACACGGATACTTGCCAATATTCTGTACATATTACCCCTTACCCACCTACTTTTCCCACCCAGTCGCATGTTCTGATCCAACATCGATCAACTAAATATCCTCATATAATCTCTTCCCTTATAATCTCGGATCAGATTTCTCTGGAAGATAATTCTATTTCAACTCAAGTGCATATTCGATGCAGCACAAGATCTCGCCTACCAAATACGTTACATCGAGATTATGTATGTAACCATACCACTACATTCAACACGAATCTCATTCCGACTTCAATCAAGGCGCAAGGTACGCCATCTTATCCTATATCCAATTATATCTCGTACTACCGTCTCTCTCCTTCATACATATGATACTTGTTTGTCCCCGCTACTCATCCGGATCCAACTTCATTTAAAGACGTTAATCGATACTCACATTGGCGAACGACGATGAAGGATGAACTTGACACTTTACAACGCAATCGCACATGGTCTATCGTCTCCCTACCTACTGGAAAGAAATCCATAGATTGTAAGTGGGTATTCTGTACAAAACTCCAAGCCGACGGTTTTGTCGAACGATACAAGGTCCAACTAGTCGCATTGGGAAACAATCAAACCGAAGGTACTGACTACACCGAAACTTTTGCACCTATGACTGAGATGGTTTATGTGAAAGTATTTCTTGTAGTGGCATCCATTCGGAATTGGGAGCTCCGTCAATTGGACTTCCACAACGCATTCCTGCACGGTGATTTACATGAAGACGTTTACATGAAGCTTCCTCCCGGGTTTCAAACAACCGACACCTCAAAAGTGTGTCACTTGCGTAAATAAATCTACGGTATTCGACAATCGCCTAGGAACTGGTTCGCCAAGCTTTGATCTGCACTTATCCAAGTTGGATTTCGTCAATCATACGTAGATTACTCTTTTTTCTCCTACACTAAACCAGGTATTGAACTACATATCCTTATCTATGTCGACAATCTCATTATTGCAGGAAATGATCCATCGACTGTAACAAGATTCAAGGCATATCTCCATAAGTGCTTTCATATGAAAGACTTGGGTATCTTACATTATTGTCTTGGCCTCGAACTCACACAAACACCAAATGGTTTGTTACTATCCGAATGTAAGTATACTCTCGACATATTACAAGAGTCTGGTAATCTTGGATCCCGTCCTTCTCCTTTTCTTATTGAGCCAGGTCATAATCTGTCGTTGGATACAATTCCCCCGTTTTCAAATCCAACACAATACCGACGCCTTATCGGTCAATTGATTTACCTCACAATAACTTGACCCGACCTCAACTATTGTGTCCATGTCCTCGCTCAATATATGCAAAGACCAACCAAAAACCAATGGTTTTATAGTCTTCGAGTCTTACGCTATTTAAAGACGAGTCCCGAACAAGGTGTTTTCTTCCCTCATGCAAGTTCTCTACAACTCAATGCTTTTTGCGATTCAGATTATGTTATGTGCCCATTAACATAATGGTCTTTAATTGGTTTCTTTATATTTTTAGGAGGTTCACCTATCTCTTGGAAGACAAAGAAACAAGCAACTGTCTCTCGATCCTCTACTAAAGCTCGAGTATCGGGCCATGGCTACTACAATGTGTGAACTCAAGTGGCTGAAGTCCCTCATACGTTCATTTAATGTCAATCATCAACAACCCATGACACTTTGGTGTGACAACAAATCTTCACTACACATCGCCTCCAACCCGGTGTTTCACGAGCACACAAAGCTTATCGAGATCGATTTTCATGTCATTCGGTATGAAGTTCAAAATGGAAACATTAAAACTGCACACGTTCGCTCCGCACATCAACTTGCCGATATTCTAAGGCCTTAGGTCAATATCAATTCCATTTCCTCCTTCGCAAATTAGGAATTCGAGATATTCATGCTCCAATTTATGGGGGAGTGATACAATATCCTTTTATATATGTTATTTACTTCCTTAAATCAATATTGTATAATAAGTTTGTTTCCATATGTTAATATTATGTCTAAGTATTTTCGTAAGTTATGTCTAGGTCTTTTGTATATATACATGTATTCTCAATTGAATAAATCAAGTTTTGATTTCTAATATATGAAGTTTCTCACAGCTTCAAATACCAAATCCAAAAGCCATTTCCGAAAGCTCAAAATCAATAAACAAAAGAAAATCAAGGCAACTATGGATAAGAAATTCAAGAAGAAAAGCAAGGAGAACTCTGTGGTCTAAATTTCATATATTTGTAAGTATGATTTCTTTCTTTTTTAAACCCTCATTTGATTTGTTTTTAGATGGAGCATGAAGTGACCTGTAGTCGGAATGGAGCGGATCAACCAGAAAAGGGGTCAACGATATTTCGATCGTAAACACAAACAAAGTTGGTTGAAAAAAAAAACTTCATATTACATCCCATCAACCCCCGCTCATGTTGTTTCTTTCGGGTTCAAAGTTGGTGGATTTCAACAGGCTAAAAAATGAGACGGTGAAAGAGATTTAAGTATCTACAAGAAGAGGGTCTTCGGTTATGCAAAGTCAGCAAGCTCAAGTAAAAAGACGTTGCAAGGGGAATACATGCAAGGAAATATGGAAACAAAGTGAATGAACATATGAGGAATAAGGAGCTCTATCGTGGACCACAATCAATTCAAAGCGGATAAATCGCTCTCAACACCACGACATCAAGCGCTATCGATCGATCTTCTATAATGAAAGTCGGATGGTCTTTAATGTCCATAAACTTGTGACTACAAGATTTAAATCAAAAGTCAGTAAGGTCAAACCGCGATGACTAAAGCAAGTCATGCTAGTAGCCGTCATAAGCAAAGGGGTCTTAAAATTGCAAGAGGCTCAGAAGAAGAACAAACAACAAATACCAAATCTAGTAGATCGAGCATGAAGTGAAGACCCGTAGTTAGATTGAAACAAATAGTTTCCATCGCTACAAATGAAGTTGGGCTTCAACTAATCTCAAATGGAGTTGGCCACTACAACAAATTTTAGAACGGAAGAACTCAAGCAAGAATTCAAAATATATGGCAATTAAGTGACAAAGATATGAGCACCACATCGGATGAAATTCACAAGTCGAGGGTCATATTATCAACGAGAAGTTTCAAGTGAATTCGATCGTTACTTGAGAAATGCTAGTCCGAGGTTAAAATGGTTGTCAAACTTTAATCTAAAGCGCATCCAATTCCATGTGAAAGTCCTATCTTTGAAATTCAAATGGTTTCTCTTATCGTTACGGAGCCGGAAAGTAGTCAATCTAAACGCTATAAATATACCACAAGTGGGAGAGTGGAAACGTTATATATTGCTCGTCTCCTACGTCTGCACAAAGAATGAAACTATATATCACTCACACCGAAATATGTCATTTTCATAGCAAGAATGGATTTGTTTATCATCTCGTCTTTTCTCGTTGTTGCACATATACTCGACCTCAAAGGATACAATGCATCTAAGCAAATAGTAGGAACCCTCTCATCAACATATGGAGATGCACCGGAGTGGCTTCTTAGATTGGTTGTGGTGGATGATTCATGAAGAAAAAAAAAAAAGGAAGCAAAGAATGGATATGTTAACTCTAATTTTGTTGATTCAAACATGGAGAATAAATAAGATGATGAAGGGTAAAGGAAATGAGTAAAAAAAAAAAAAAAGCTAAGAGATGGACTTGCAATGTAAAGGTGCATTTGAATTGAAATGAATTGGGTGTACATTCGTGAAAATCTTTTAAAACTCATCATGAACTCAATCCCTATCTGTGCATACAAGCCAAAGAAGCCATATATGCTAATGGGTGACATTTACCAAAAGCGCATACAAAATAAGTAGTTTCGATTGGTTTGAGTTTGATGGATTCATTTGACGAGCATAACTAGTAGTCGATTGAGCAGGATATGCATGCCCAATTATAGTTGTCTAAATCAAAATTTACCCTACACAAAGTCTATAGGTGGGTCGAAGTGGATTGGTTTAGGTGTTGCAACAACACATGTAAATCGGTTCTCCGTACACAAGAAAATGCATATCTAGTTCAGTCGAGCCACGTTCAAGAGATTAGTTCACATAACTACGTCCGATTTGATTCCTACAAAAGGGTACGTAGGAAACTCAATTTTTATGATCATTAAATTGAATCACCAGGTTCAAGTGGGAGTAAAAAAAGAAGAAGTCACGCTAGATGGACTACGATAAATTGATTCCGTCTCTAACGGATACGTAGGAAGCACGGTATAAAGCAAGATGCTCATTGAGTTTGGTCACACCCAAAATTCCAAGATTTGTTAAAGTTGAAAACTACGTTTGACTTGATTCCGTTGAAATGGATACGTAGGAAATTCATCGAGTATAGTCATACCCCAAACAAAAATAAAAAAAAAGAAAGATATTCAATTGATGAATTTCTCATGCGCACATAATACTCGGATAATTTGGAAAATCCTTCATAGAAGGTGGGTCCGAGTGATTCCGGTGATGCGTAACAAAGATGGAAAATACAAGGGATAGTTGGTGTGGATTGTGTGGGTTTGGATTCGACATGTGACACTTGATGGTCAAAGTCCGTAAAATAGATATTTGAACTATATAAGACTTGATTCTTCTTAGGGAAGGTACGCAGGCATCCTGTTGGTATCTTTTGAAATCGTAAAGATATAATGAATAAGGGTCGAACTTTAGTAAACATATTTCAAATGAAATGTGTTACGCAATTTTTTTTTTTTTTTTAATATTTAACAATCTCCGCCCTCAATGATGCAGGATAAACTGTAAGTGACTCAGAATATATTTCACAGACCACGAACCAAACTCTGGTCGGCAGACATTGGTTCGAGGGGACATACCAAGCCCATTATATAGATATAGATTATAGCCATTACATAACCCCATCTACGTATAGGACAAGGCCAAGTGCTATATACACAAGTGATCTACTGCAGAAATGGACAAGAAATATAAAAGCATATTTCACTAACAAAGCATTAAAATAGCAAGTTTTCCTTGGAACCATTAATGGAGATTTCCATCTGTGTCCATTTCTTCCGGATTGTGATGAGAAGAAGCGTAAGTGTTTGGCAAGAAAGGCCGCAAATCAAGCCAATCCAAAGACCCTGAAATCAAAATCAAATAATAAGCTTATTAGAAGTGATGCATGATTTGTGAAGCTAAGATATCTCAGTTATTTCACCTTGGAGTAAAGCTTGAAGACGAAGGCAAGCAAGCAAGAAATGGGCATTCCAATGAAATAGAAGGTCCCCAGGTTGGTGTACATTGTTAGGTGTTGCCATCCACATCCCCTGCTTACTCCTGTCCAGAAACATGTTGGTGTAACTAAATTAACAATGGAGTTTATAAGAACAAGCCCACAAGAGATTCCAAACGAAGGATGAAGGGCACCTGATAAAACGCCTGTAACAGAATCCAACATTATGGATACTAAAAGCAAAGGTGTCATCCAAGCAAATTCACTTATTATGTTAGAGCTACTACTAAACAAGCCAGCCCATACGTTATGTCCGATAGCCAAAGATACAACAACCAGGAGAGCTACGGATACTGAGATCTTTAGGGTCACCCACATTGCATGTCTCGCCTTTTCCGGGTTTCCGGCTCCTAGCTCATTCGACACTCTTGTGCTGATCCACATTACTAGATTTGCTTAACAAGCTCTACTTTTCTTGAATACAATACACAAGTGTTGAGAGATTTACCTTGCAGCAGCACTTAAGCCGTACGTGATCATATAAGCAATTGCTTCTGTATTCTCACTAATCACAGTCAACAATTGCAAAATGATTCACTAGAGATATATATAAATTGAACCAGAAACACAAATTAATTAGTGAAATTGCTCATACCACATTGCAATAAGAGAAGTAGTGGTCACAGAATTTGGCATTAGACCTGCCAGTAGCACTAGAATCTCGAAAGCCCAGTACTCCAAACTGAAACGAGATGGAGACATTAGAAATCAGCAGTACAATACAATCTCAAAAACAAAGACGTGTTTGGATGAAAGTAGTACCAAACCACAGCAGCAGAAGGCAAGGCCAAATGCAAGCTTCTCAAGACATGACTAAATGATTCCATTGACAGTCCAGTATAAGTTAGCTTAAACTCCTTGGAAAATTTCACATACAACACCAGCATGAACAGAGAGATCCATAGTGAAATGGAGGCTGCCAAGGAAGCTCCTACGAATCCTAACCCGGATAAATGAACCAAGACATAGGCAATGCCTATATGAAGCACCATTGGGATGAGGGAACAAACCATGGGCACGACAACAACCGATTGCGTCTGAGAAAATATGAGAATGTTCTGGATGAACCCATATGCAAAGATTCCGGGAATCAAATACTTAATGTAAAGAGCAGCTGCTTTTGCAATTGAACTGCTTTGGTGAAGTAATATGAGGATTGGTTCAGTATGCCACCACACAACAGCTATAACAACACAGAAAAAGAAGGAAATAATGCAAGATGATTGTAGGTAAATCCCTAACATTCCATATAACTTAGCACCAAAGCCTTGCCCACAAAGTGTCTCCAACGAACCACTCAGTCCAACCTGAATAAAAAAAATTACAAGTAATAAAATTAGCTGTCTAATCTAAATGACTAATCTAAATGAATATAAGAAAGATGGAAGAAATGACCATGAAGGCGAAGCCGGTGACAGTGGACCAAGAATTTGCAAGAGTAGCGCCAGCAAGCTGAAGCTCGCCGAGGTGACCGGCGAACATGGCTGATATTAATGGAATTAAGTAGAATGAAAGGTTGATGAAGATCATTGGAAGTGATATTAACAGCTGTTTCTTGGTCTCCTTAAAATCCATAACTTTCTCCCACCATTTCAACTTCTCCTTTTCCATGGTTTCCCCATTACCACATTCCAAAGATGGAACTCTAATCCCACCATTGTTATAGTGATCATCATGTTCAGAAATCATTGATCCTTTTTTGGGTAGGTGGTATACTGCTATGCTTTATATATGAAGAAAGCTCCCTTGCTCACTGCATTATAATTTATAAAGTGTGTTTTTCACGAGGGAAAACAATCTCGATCCACGATTAATTTAATTATTGTTTATTGTTTTCGGAAAATGAAAAACGTTGTTTCAATGACCGAAGCCCCCATGTTCTCTTCTTTTACACGTTGGAGAGAGTTGGCCACGATGGGTGATTCGGTTCCTTTCGACAAGACACTGTCTTCCAGATCGCTAAATTAAAGAAAGTTTTCTCCCACCAAAACACTAGAAAAAACGCTTCTTTTTTTTTTTTCTTCAAAATTTCAACCCTTCCAAACCCTTCAGGCTTCAACTACTCTCAATTATATATTTCTTCCAAATTCAAGAATTCTATTTTTTTTTAAGTTCCATGTACTCGATTACAATGAGAAAAGCACATTCATCCCTTCGATTCAAAAACAACTTCAACCATGGAGAAGCAATAATGTTTGAACAAATTAAACCTTTCAATTTAGGATTTTAAAATAGTTGTATTGAATTTTGTTCCTATTTCATCTGTACTTAAATTTAAATTTATGTTCAATCAGATTTATTTTGTTAAAAGTACTAGAATAATTTATTTTCATATTGTTTTTATCAATTCATGAATGATTGATTTTTTTTTTATCATTCTCATTTTTTGTCATTCTCATTTTTTGTGCCTATGTTGACGGTGGTTAAATTAAAATATTATTAAACTATAATATTGTTATATCGTTTTTTTATATTTGTGTCGTTGACAACATCAAAACTGATTATTTTATTGTTGACAACATAATCACCCTTGTTTAGGTGTTTACTGTGTTGTTGACAACAACTAAAACAACACGTTTTGGTTTGTTGTGTTGGTGACAACAACTAAACACTATATATTGTTATTCATAAGTTGTTGGCAAAACATAATCAAAGTGTTTTATTAATTATTATAGTTTTGCTAATAGCAATTAAACAAATTATTTTCTTATTGTACTATTGTTGACATCACGAACACTACTTATTTTTGTGTTTTTTGTGTTGTTCACAACACACAAACTTGTTTGTATGTTTGTTGTGACGTTGACAACACACGAACACCTTATTTCGCTATTGTTATCTTGTTAGCAACACTTAAACACATCATTTTCTATTTTAGTGTTGGTGACAAGAGCTAAACAAACTATATTATTAGTCTAGTAGTGTTTACTAACTTCCACATTTTGGGTTTTTTTGGTGTCGTTGACAACACCCATAGACATTATTTTGTTATTATAATATTGTTGACAAAACCAACAACTTAGCTTTTTGTTTTTTTATGTATAACTTTAACACCTGGATTTTTTTGTTTGTTTTTCATTCATTATTTTTTATTTTCTAATATTATTTTGCTTTTATTTGAAGTTGTGATGATAAAGGAAGTCTGTGTATGTGGAGATGTATATTTAATGTATTTATGCTTATTATATATATATATATATGGCTCCCAGGTAAACAACTCTTACAATGTAAAATAAAAACAAATTGTATCCGTTAGATTATTAGATAGATGGCTGAGATTAAGCGATATTAAAGGGAAAAAAATCATGTTATTAATGGAAGAAATATTCGCCGGACCTGACTCTATATATTCGGCGGTATAGTCACACACACACGCATGTGCGCGTGTGTGTGTGTGCGCGCGCGCGAGCGAGCGTGTGTTTATTAGTGTGGTTTTAATGCTTTTGAACTTGTTGACAACACAGAATAATGTCTTAACGCTTATGTTGTTGTAAACAAAAATATAAAATATTTTATAGTAAAATAGGTATTGTTGACAACAACAAAACTCTATATTCTAGTTCTTTAGGTGGTGTTGACAACACAAACACAATATCATTGTTTTATATTACTTTGAAAATTTATTGACAACAAGAACACATTGTTCTTGGTGACTGTATTGTTAAGTTGTTGATGACACAAGATATATACTTATTAATAGATCGTTTCCATGTTCTTTTTAAACATGACATTGATGGCGATCTATAACATTATTGGAAAAGAATCTACGAAGATCAATTTACGTACAATAAAATTGTTGTCCTCAATAGAGACAATATATGTCTGATTAAGTGGATTGAACAAGAAGATCCAGGGGGAAGTGGATCTAGTATATGCATCAAAGGTTACAAAGGATGTGTGTACGAGTTTGCGCCAAAAAAAGTTGGTAAAAAATGAGTGGTGGTTAAAAGAGTATACTCACCCTTCAACGTAGAGATCAATCACTATATAAATAAATCTTGAAGAAAAAGTGATAAAGACATATAACTGTGATGACAATGTTGTCAACGAAGAGAAACTAAAAGAGTTGTTGCAACTTATTTGCGTTGAACTTCCAACTTTAATCAGACATAAAGTTGTGATGATGCGGGGTTGATGTTGCAATTTTCCAATCTAGACTTAAAGTTTACGAATTGGACAATAGAAAGAAATCTCGGTGTAGAATGCTAAATCTCGGGCGAGATTTATAAGAACAAGCCGAGTTTTTTGTAAACTCATAACGTTGAATTATGAATGATATGGAAAAATAAAAAGATGAATAATGGAATGATATATATAGAAATATAGGAAGAAAAGACTTAATGCTTAGACTTGTAAAGAATCTTGACCAATGTATCAAAACCCTCAACAAAGAATTATCTTAACCCTTTCTTCTTTAATCTTACACGAGCCTTCTAAGTAAGACACACACACGGAGTGTAAGACCCCAGTTTTTTGTCTTCACCGCCCCCGCGGTGAAGGGTGTTGCCCCTCCGGCAGGCCGCACCCACGGCATGGTCAGTCGCCCCTGCAGCTGACGACAGATCGCGCCCGATTTTTCTTTCGTTCGTTTTATCTTCCTTCCATAGATACAATATCCGATATTCTATCTTATGGGCCGACTTCCTTATCTTCTTTCTAACCCTAAACATCCTTCCTTCTATCTTTCCAGCCTGTCTCTATATATTCCCGCCTTTTCCTCCTTTTTCCCGTTTCTTGCATTCGTCTTCAACCCTAAGAGCTACAACCGTTCCCTTGCTCCCCTTTGATCTTGCTGAACGTGTAAGTTTATCATTCTATGTTCTTCCTTACGTTCATGTACTGCAGCATGCTTCCTTCTTTCTTTTCGTTTTCTTCTTCTCTCCTTTTCTTTTTCTCCAAGAATTAAGTTTGAACCTTGATTCTTGTTGGCTTCTCGTTGTTGATGTATCATTGTTCTTAGGCTCCTTGGAGTTGAGTCTTGGCGTGTGTGAGCCAAAGGTTCGAGCTTTGGTTGCCCTTGTTGTGAGTTCTGTCGAAGAGAAAGCCAACAACGCAATCTGTCACGCAGCCGCCCCCGCGCCTACACATCCCCGCCCCTGCGTGTTACCGCCCCTGTGCCTTGCTCCGCCGCCCCTGCGGTTTCCTCTACAGTAACTCCCGTTCTTGTGAGTTGCTTCCTTCCTTGCTTTCCTCGCTCCTTTTCTTGATCCTTATGGATGTTCCTTGTTTCCTGAGTATGTTGTTAGACTAAGGTTGAGCCCTTAGCTTGTGGAGATCTCTTAAAGATCATTGAGACTAGAAGTTATAGACTTCTAGCAACCGTTTCGTTCTTGATTTGTGATGCTTGTGTGAACGGGATTTCCTTGCTCCTTTTCCTGAGGGAAACTAAGTGTTCTTTGAGTTGTTCGTAGATCTTTGAGTTACCTTCGAGTGAGGTAACTCCCTTGGACTTTCTTAGCTTCATTCCGCGTATTAGTTGGATTGTATTGGCTTGTTTGTGTTGTTTATTCTTGTTTATAATGGATAACCGGAATAGGATTCACCCTTTTTTACCCTTAACTGGCCCATGTGTGTATTATAACCGGGCGGTGACCACTTTTCTAGTTCCACAGGAGACTAGAATGTGCTCTTGTAACCCACGCCCGTAGGTAACGGATCATACTGATCTATTCCTATTGGTAGACGGAAGCGGAGGCGAATTTTGGGAGATTCTCGTGTGACAACAGAAGTTGAATTAGTAATGGATAACCTTAAGAAATATAAGAACCGGTTGTGTGCAAGCATGCTATGTGTTTTCTTTACCTTATGTGTGTTTGTGCCTTTACGCTCTTGCTAGTATCTAGAATGTTAGCTAATGGTTTATACCGTTGTTGTAGATGTTCCGCAGGTTCAGGATGTTGCTGAGTGATCCGGATGGTGTGGTCAGCCGTGGTTCCTGTACATTATAGGACGGGATCGGGTTTTTGTTTTGTTGTTGCTTTTCCCTTTTGTTTTTAACTCGGTTGCGAGTCTTTTACGTTTTCCTTTGTTTGAACCTTTGGTTTTATATTGAGTTTTGGTTTTCATTCGTTTGTGCCTTGTTGTAAGATCCATTTGTTGTTGCTACTTTGAGGGTCAGGACCCATTGTGCGGTCCTAGCCCTAGCGCTTAGAGTTCCTAGAACTTGGGGTGTTACAATATGGTATCAGAGGCAGGTTGGCAAAAATGGTACTCGAAATCTTTTAAAGGTCGGGTGGATAAATGAATATAACCCGCAAGGGGTCTAACGTTTTCAAAAGGGGGTTTTGTCTTAAACTTGTCGGTCTGGGATAGATGAACGGGCGACCACCACTACCTCCGCGGATCTCAACAGTGTAGTTTCTTATATGTTGGCCTTTATATGTGCTTTTTTTGGATTTGTGCTTTAGTTGTAGCGTGGCCTTATATCTATATATAGTCTTATATATCTATCCTTATAGTAGATGACACGCACTAGAGCTACCGCTACTATAGGGCGAGGAAGGGGTGATAGCATGAATTATAGTCTATATTTTGGGACTTGTTTAGACGTTTTATCTTCAATAATCTGCATGTTTGAATGTATATTATATGATTATATTGTCGTTTCATCTACCTTTGCGGGAATCGAGGTCTACACCAAGTTTCGTTGTAATCGTAGGTAAAATGACACGTTTTGCATCAAAGTGGAGCTAAATGAGCTAAGGAGTCATTGGAGCTACATTCAGGAGCTTAAGGAAGAATCCAAGAAGCATGAAATTGAATTAAAGATTTACTTTGGACCAGATTTGAGAGATTTCACCTTCAGCTGAGAGTCACCTCGGTCAACTACAGTATCACCTCGACCGAGGTGATCTAGAGGAGCGGCTCGACCGAGGCGAACACCCTGGACGCGGCGAGATATATTTTATTTGGCTGAGATCTTTTATTTTTGGAAGGAGAGATCTTATATTTTGGGGCTGGATTTCTGGAAGGAAGATCATATATTTAGGAGATCTGTTTTAGAGATAAGATATATTTTATTAGAAAATTATCTTTTTAAGATATTATTATCTTAGGAAGATATTTATTTTAGAGATAAGATATATTTTATTAGGAAATTATCTTTTAAGATATTTCCTATAAAATTATCTTAGGAAGATATTTATTTTAGGAGATATGGATATATTTAAATAGAAATTATATTTTTAAGATATTTTATCTTTGGAAGATAATTCTCATATATAAAGGGTTGGATTTTCTACAATTCAACCATGAAGGAAGATTGGAGATCAATCTAGGAATGATTGATAGCTTATTATAGCTTTTGTGAAGGGATTTGTAAGACTTTCTTAGATTCCCTTCTTGTTGATTGTCTTGTTGGATTTGTGATCCAAGGAACGCTTATTGGTTTGATATTTGATTCAGTTATTGAAGCCTTGTTCTTAAGGTTTTTGTGTTCAAATATTCATTCTCTTCCCATATATTTGATTATTGCTTTCATGATGATGAGTGGCTAATTTCCTTGTGCGATTCTAGGGTGATTGGCTGAAGGTTGTGGGAAAAACAATGATAGAATAATCTTAAATTCCAGTAGGTCCTTGAAAGCTCGAGTCTTTATCCTTAACCCTAGAACATCTCGTTCAGTCGATGAACATCTCGGCCGGGGTGGAACTTGACTGACCGAGGTGACTTATCTGATCCGAAACTGAGAGTTAAGTGTTAGAATTTTGCCAAATCTTATTCTTATTACACCTTTCCTGGTTCAATGCAAGCCTAGGACGAGACTTACCCGATAGTTCCTTTGTTTGTTTACCAATGATCATAAGTGTAGGTAATAAGGGTTTAAACTTTATTGGGGTTTGAGTGTGCCTTCATCCCATCTTTGAGAGTTAGCCTGAGACTTACCCGCTAAAGGTTGATTCTATTCCCTTAGTTGGTGTGTTGGTTTGAGATTATAATTCCTTTCCTTAGTACCTTGAGACTTACCCGGTAATAGGTTCTTTGGTTTGGGATTGTAAGTAGTGAGACTTACCCGGTGATCTATTCCACTTTAGTAACACCTTCCCTTTGCAAAAATCTCAGCTTTGTCCGCTTATCTTGAGATCTTGAGTTGGAACCACAACTAGATGCTTTAATCCCTAGAATTTGCATATTTCCTTAATTGACTATATTATCATCTTTGATTGCTTTAATTGCTTTTGTGGTTAGTTGCAATATTGACAACATATACTTGCTTTGTTTCACCTAAGTCCCTGAGATCGACACCCCGGAATTCTTCCTTTTACTATAATTGATCCGTACACTGCGGGTTCGCATCCTTGTTTAAGCATATTTACTCGGTTATAAATTTATAGCTTGCACACACCATTTGGAGCGAAAAAGTTTTTGGCGCCGTTGCCGGGGACTTGGTCTAGACCGAGCCGGTTGCGGTTGTCTTACGGGGCTATTGCCCTTGTTGCTATTAACCATTTGTCCCATGAGTTCTGTAGTTTTCAGGATATCCGATGACTACATTTGATCCAGCCTGGATAGCAAGACAAAGTGCTAGGGCGGACCATTATGAATACTTGGAAGAAAAATACTCTTTTTATTGGTTTAACAATGAAAGGGAAAGAGAAAAGGCCATTGAGAAGGAGCTTGCGATATGGGATGAGATGAATGTCCCTAGAAAGATTTCTGAGCAACCTCTTGAAGATTCGCTTGAATCAAAATTGGAGAAGATGATGAAGAAGTTGGAGGAGCTCAAGGAAAGCACCTTATCCTATGCTAAGCCGAAAGAGGAGCATAAGGAAGTACTGCAAGTTTCAAGCATTCCTCCAATCGAACCGGAAGTTTCTCGTGAAGCTTTTGAGGAAGAGGAAGATGTGGAAGATCTCGACCAAACTATTGAGACATCGGCCGAGGTGAAAGAGAGATCGGCCGAGATGGAAGAGAGATCGGTCGAGATGGAAGAAGAATCTGTAGAACTGAAAGTGGAAGATGCAGAGAACTTTGGCCAAACTTCTGAGACTGTGGCCAAGGTGGAAGAAAGATCAACTGTGTTGGGAGAAATTTCATGTGTGGATTATCAACTTTACATGAAACTTGTCCCAAGCTTTGGCGAACTTTATAAGGTGCCTTCTCTTACTCCCTTTGAAATTCCTACTAAAGTTCTAGATTTCTTCAGGGATGCGCCAAAGAGTTGGAGGTCGCTTCCGAAAGAACCTCCTAAGATCAAGATGAAACCTCCCCTTAAATTGTTGGAAGATGATGCTCCTTGGATTATAAGGAGTGAAGTTAACAAGCGTTTCACCACTAAGGTGATGAAGTGTCTTTTGTTCAAGTATGGGGTCCCTCGCATACTAAGGACCTTGGACCATCCCCAAGCTAAAGATGGGGAAGCCGTTCGAGATCGTCCATTGGAGTTTGACCGCACCTGCGGCTGGATAGCGCCGTGGGGGCGGCCACTGCACCACAACCGCAGGGGCGGCGACCCCCAGCTGCAGGGGCGGCGACCCCCAGCTGCAGGGGCGGCATCCAGCACCCCTGGCCACAGGGGCAACGGTCCAAAGCCATGTGCGAGGCCACCTGGGCCGTAGGTGCGCCTCTGGTGCAGTCTTGAACCGTCTTCCTTGCTCCTCTTTGTTCCACGACCATGTCCGTGCTGCAGTGAGTTCCCTCCTCCTTGATCTTGTGAGTCCTCTCCTATCATAGTTGTGCTTAGATGTATCATAATGCTAGGATGGTTTAAGATGATCTTGTGGAATGCCAAGTAGTGACTTTTGACCTTAGGCGAGTGTGTGAGATTTTGGAATGTTCTAAGGTTGATGTATGTATGATCTTGAGTCGGTTGTGGTTAGTGTAGGGTTGTCCTTGCGAGGCTTGAGATTGTGAGTATATGGTTGTTGGGATTGTGGGCTAAGATGTGCGTATCCTAACATAGTACTGCCACCATTGAGATTGTCGAGACTAGGCATGTTTATCCTAGTATGTTGTTATGGGTTATGATCTTGTGAGATCATCGGGTCTAGAAGTCAAAAGACTTATAGCTTATGAGAGTATTGCTGATTTGTGCCTTGTTATGATCATACGTTGAGTACCTTCCTACGGGAAACGATAGCAGTATTGGTCGGTTTAACGTTGGGACGAGGTAAGTCTCCGGACTTACTTAACTAGCTTCTTTGTATTATCATCGATGTGTGATTGATTCTGTGTGTGTCGAGTTATGTTTTATTATAACAAAACCGGAAATAGGACGACCTTTATATATAATGATATTTGGCCCAAGTGTATGATCGATAACGGGCGATGACAACACTACCTAGCTCTTGCGAGAGGTAGGAGGTTCTCTACGACTAGCCCGGACAGGTAGATGGTCGGATGCATCAGTACCACTCCTTGCTGGTAAGTAGGGACATAGGTGAGTTTCGGGGATTCTCGTGTCACAAACCTAAGTTGAATTATTAATGGGAATGACGTAAATGACAAGATAATAAACCGGCTTGTGTGTGTTGGAGCATGATGTGTGTTTATGTGGACTTGTGTATGTGTGTGTTCAATATCATGATTCTAATGCCTTGAATGTTAGCTAACACTTTTATACCGATGTTGTAGTTGCCTGCAGGTTAGGGAAGCGGCCGAGAGATCCGGAAGAGTGGGCAACCCGGGTTCCGTACATTGTAGGATGGGTTTGTAGAGAAGTCTTGTATATATATGTAACACCCCAATTTTTAGGCGCGTTTGCGTTTTTATCTTTCCAGCTGTTATCGATATTTTTTAGATCTTAAGTATGTTTTACGAGTACTTTACGTCGTAAAATGTATAGTTACGAGTATACTTTTATGTTAATATTTTAACGTATTTTTATTATTATTTGAATCTGGTAATATATTTACGAGATTGATTTCTACGTCGTAAAGTATATTTTGCGGATTTATATATATATATATATATATATATATATATATATATATATATATATATATATATATATCCCTATATATTTATTCTATTTCGAAAAAGAGTCGGAAAGATTCCGGGTATTTTATATTTTTGGATACGTGTGCGTATGCCCGTATTATATTTTGTCGGAAAAATCGGAAATTTTGCCCGATTCGGAAGTCCCGTTCCGATTCATTTTGATCGAGTTGTTATATTTTTTTTACTAGTTATTCTTCTTTTCTCCTTTTCCTTCTCACCCCTTTTTCCCGCTTCTCTTTCCGTGAGGTGAGTCCGACCCCTCGATGTTTGATGCGCCCTACTCTGCAAACTGACCCTTTGCCCTGCCCTGCAAGCCTCTGCAAGTCGGACCCCTCGTCCCTCCCGCTGCCGGGTGACCTCTCTAACCCAACAATGTCTCTCCCTCATCCTCCTCTGGCTGGCTACACACTCCCCTGCTTCTCTCCATCCCTTATCCCCTCTGTTCTTGGCAGCAAGCGCTCCCCCAACTCTCCCAAGTCCCAACCACCTGCACTCTCAGTCTCGCCCTCCATCTCCCTCGTCTTCTCTTCAGCTTCCCGTAACCTCCTCCTTTCGTGTCGACTGAACAACAGGAGACAAGGTCTCTGCAGCCACAAACAAGCCCAATATCTTTTCTTATTTGCGCAACACGCCGGAGGAGAAAGCACCGCCTTGAGCTCACTTCCGCTAGAGAACTAGGGTTGTCGCCCTTTACTGCCGCCTCGAGGCCACCAAGGAACCTTCATTTCAGCCTCACCATTTTGACCTCCTCTTTCCTTCGTCTCTGGCGTGACCGACGAAGCCACCAGAGCCGTCGCCGTGCTCGGCCGCCTAGAGCCCGTGCTGAAGGCCCGCCTACGCCTCCGCCCTCTCTCCCCTTCTCCTTCTGCGTTGTTCAGAGGTTTAAGAAACCTAGTTTTGTTAATTAAATCGGGTGCCCAAATATTATGTGTAATTACAAATGTGACCTAGTACTTTGTATTTACAGTTTTACCCAACTTTTTAGAAATTAATGATTTTTGTCTCTGTTGATATATATAATTACAGATTTGGCTCAAGGTTTATATTCGGAAAATGGCCTAAGTTTCTCGAGTTCCACGTCTTGCCGGAAAAGGTTGATTACGTATTATGACCCGTATTTTTGGAACGGTATTATTGCCCCGAAAAATGCATTAGCGGTTTTTAACCTTGTATTTTATTTACGAGAATATTCATATAATTGTTTATATTGGGTAAGTTACCCGGAAAGTGGTTTTGAGATTTTGACTCGGTTTTATTACGGGGTTTATTCTTATTTTATATACGTTATATATTATGCCCAAATTTAGCGTGACGCAAAATTTTTTTAGTTTGGTGCTAGGTTCGGAAGTGCCCCAATAAAGGCCATTGAATCCAAACTCCACATCCGTAGATCGTCTTCCGCTTTCGACCTTGCATGAGTATCTTCTTCCTCAATCTAGTTATGTTTAGCTTTAGTATCATCGTAGGTTGGATCTAGCATAACTTAGTGAGAATGCCAAGTAGTGACCTTGAACCGTATACAGTTGTTGGATGGTTTATGAGTATTGTGATATTTGCGGTACGAACATAAGATGATCTTTAAGATTAGGAGTTGGACCTAGCATGCTAGGGTTGTGACCTTGTTAGCATGAAATATTGTGATATTTTAGGCACGTTTTCTAAGTGTATTTCATCCATATTGATAGCAATTGATTAATCATTGATGCATTTGTGAGTTTGTTTGCTTATATTCTCGATATAGAGGTCTACACAAGCTTTATGTTGATTGTAGGAAATTAAGAGCTATTTCCGAACGGATTGAGAGAGGATGGAGTTTGATTGAGCATGTCCATGAATTGAGGACATTCCTAGGAGCTAAAGATGTGCTAACTTGAAGAATAGCACGTGGAAAGGAAGAATCACGTTCTAGCCCTAAACAACGCTATAAAATACGGCCGTACTACATTCCACGTTCAAGTCCACGGCCGTGAAACCATGGCAAGGGAAGCGTGATTCATTCCAGCAACTTCTACGGCCGTGGAAGAGTTGTGTCAAACCGTGACAGTTTCCACGCTCTAAATTACGGCCGTGGAACACTTCCACGACCGTGATCTTGGCGATATTTTACGCCACAATTTAAGCCACGATCTTCTACGCTATCGGGCCGGGCTTATATTTTATCCTACACTATAAAAGGACGGACGAAGAGAGATTCCGTCACCTCTGCTTAGATGCACCTTCGCTTACGCTTAGACGCACTTCCGCTTACACTTGGATTTTCCCTAATTTCGCATTTTGGCGGAGATTGTGATTGAGAGATTTGCGCTTTACCATTGAGATTTCCGGATTGATGGAAGATTTGGAAGATTGTTCGTGAGAAGATTTCGCTTCTCATTTAGGTTTGATTTGAAGACGGATTGACATCCCATTCTTCCTTCTTATCTAAGATCTGTGATTGTTTGCACTATTCCAAATCTATTGAAGTTATTGTTCTTGATTTGTGAACTTGAGATTGACTTAAGAGATATTGAAGGTTTTCGGAAGTTTTCATCTTTTATTCTTTCAAACCTTGAATTTGATATCAATATGACTGTTGTTGGCTAAAACCCTTTAACAATTCTAAGGTGAAGGGTTGATAGTTGTGGCTTAGATGATGATAGATCGATCGTAAACAGATTGGACCCTGAGAGTTAGAGAGAATCGCCGACGAACCTAATCCACGGTCTATTCTTGAGCTTCCACGGCCGTGGAACTCAAGAACTACCCGTAATTTTGTGTCAGTTTACGAACTTGCTTTTACTTTAATCCAAAGTTAAAGATTTGCTTTAACTTAGTCTTGGCTTGCCTTTCTAGGTGGTAGTGAAGCCTCAACAACCTCTACCTCAATTGTGAGTGTCACAACCTCAATAGGTTTAGTTAGTCTTGATCCTTGGATTACAAGTTTGGGTATTTGACGTTAATTCTTACCTTTAGAGTCCTTCTATACTGAAGCCTCAACAACCTTTATAGAGAGTGTCTTTTAGGTGGGTCATATAAGGTTTTTGGAACTTCACCGTACGATTACCTTATCTTCGTATACCTTTGCATACCTCAACTCTGTCCTTATATCTTTAGTATATCTTGAATCGATTGCCACAGCTGGATTCCTGGATCTTTAGGATTGTTGTATTCCCAATATATTTGCAAAGCTTTACCCTTTTACTTGCTTGACAACTTTACAACTGAATTTGTTACCCCCAAATCCCTGTGTTCGATACTCTGAAATACTTGCTAATCTACGCCGATCCGTACACTGCGGGTTCGCTTGCTTTTATTCTAGTTTTATAAATTTAAAGCTTGATTGCACGCACGCTAAGTGGCGAACAAGTTTTTGGCGCCGTTGCCGGGGATTTGGTTTAGGCCGAATTCGGTTATCGGTTGTCAAGCTTGGGAGCTTCTCCCTTGTTATTTGATATCTTTTCGAGTGCATGCGCAGGTCTAGGAACAACGAAGACCTCTTACCTCTTGATCAAGAGCTTGAGAGGAATCTAAGGAGAAAGCGAAAGGAAAAGAAAATGACTGAAGAAAGAGAACGTGATCTCCAATCGGAGTTAGCAGAGAAGGAAGCTCAACTCCAATGGAGTGAGAAAACTCGTAGAGAAGAGATGGATCGGCATCAAACAAAGGTTGATGATCTATCGGACATGATGTTCCAAATGAGGTTGGAGATAAACAACCTTAAGGAGAAAAAGAAAAGGAGGAGACCGGGAAGATCGGTTAGAGCCAACTCATCTAATGAGGATAGCGACTCCTCCATGTCACCGCTAGAGGAAATTGATCCCACGATCAATGTAAATCCATTCCATCCACGGGTAGTTGCAAATCGCCGTGTTCCACCTAGGAACGTAAGGATCGAACGTGTGGATGAGGAGCCAAGGACTCTTGGCCAAAGAATGGATCCAACGCAGCAACCACGCCGTTTAGGTGTGAACTTTGATGCTGACGATACACAAGGGTTTAGCTTCAACCCTCAAGTTATCACCATTGTTCGCCAAAACCAATTTGGTGGAACAAGTGCTGAATCTCCACATCAACATCTACAAAACTTTGAGATTATGATGGAGACCATGAAGCCTAAGAACACAACTACCATCAGCTACAAACTCAAGCCTTTCTTCTTCTCCTTGAAGGGGAAAGCATTGTCTTGGTATCAAGCTCTTCCAAGTGGAAAGCTTGAGACATGGGAGGATCTTTCCGCGGAGTTCCTCACTAAGTTCTTTCCGCCTTCCAAAACGGCGGAGCTAAGAGGAAAGATTAATGCATTTTCCATGAGATCTAACGAAAGTTTGTTTCAATCTTGGGAAAGATTTCAGGATTTGCTATTGGATTGCCCTCATCATGGCATATCCAAGCTTGCACTTTTGGAGATTTACTATTAGGGGCTGGATGTGGAGACACAATTCAAGCTCCAATCCCTCTCATGTGGTACATTCATGGACATGAGGGAAGATGACGCTTGGAACTTCATTGAGAAGCAAGCAAGGGTCATAGAGAAGTATTCTCACCGGAAAGCGGAGGGAAATCGTGTGGAGCAAGGAGCAAAGCTCACACATGAAGCTCAAACTCAAATCTTTTCTCTCAACAATGAGATTAAAGAGTTGAAGGAAGCTATCAAGACCAACTTTCGAAAGCAAAACGGAAAAGATGTTGGCTACTTAGGCAACAACAACAACGGTGGTGAGAATACAAACCGCAACAACAACAATAACCGGAACAACAACCGGAATAATTGGAATGGCAACAACAACAACCGGAACAACAATTGGAACAACAATAGGGGTTCAAACAACAACAATTGGCGCTCCAATCAACAAAACTCCGGTAACTCTTATCCTTCCAATTCAAATTCACTAACTCCACCTTCCTCTTCTTCCACTCCTTTGAAAAGCCAGGGGCAAACATCAAATGGTGGAAGCACTTCGGAGAAGGAGAAGCCCGATCCCATGTTGGAAACGATTTTGGGGAAGCTTCAAGGGTTAGAGACCCGCATCATCAAGGTTGATGACCATATTTCAAAGGTTGATAAAGCCCAAAAGATTTTAGAAAACCAAATGTTCAGCCATGCGGAGGAAGTTCCTAGGAATCAAGGGAAACTTCCAGGAAAAATGGAGGACAACCCAAAGGGAAGGGTGATGGCAATCACAACTAGGAGCGGAGTGACAACCACCGATCCGCAACCTAAGTTTGTAGAAGTCCCCGTTGAGAAAGAGAAAGAAAAGGGAAAGGAGAAGGAAGATGTCTACGTTCCTCCTCCAGCTTAAAAACCGCCCCTACCGTTCCCTCAATCTAGAGCAAGAGCGCGTCTAGATAAACAATTCGGTAAGTTTATAGAACTCATGAGCAAGCTGCATATTAATATACTTTTCATTGATGCTATTGTAGGTATGCCGGCTTATGGCAAGTTCTTAAAGGAGCTCCTCTCCAACAAGAGGAAGCTAGAAGATTTCGGTGAGGTTAAGATGAGTTCGGATTCTTCGGATCTCATCAAGACCATGAAGGAGAAGATGCCCCCAAAGTTGAAGGATCCGGGGTCATTTTGTATTCCCATAGGAGTGGGAGATGTCACATATGACGCATTATGTGACTTGGGAGGAAGTGTGAGCATCATATCACTTGCATTATGTAGGAAGATCGGTTTAGGTGACCCTAAACCGGTGAAGATGACGTTGTACATGGCGGATCGATCCATCACTCATCCCGTCGGTATTGTAGAAGATGTCCCAGTCAAGCTAGGTAAATTCTTTGTTCCCATTGATTTTGTTGTGCTTGACATTCTTGCAGATAGTCCGGTCCCGATCATACTCGGAAGACCGTTTCTTGCAACATCCGGCTGCATAGTCGATTGCAAGAATGCTAGACTCGCCTTTGACATAGGAGAAGAGAAGGTAGAGTTCGTTCTTTCCACTCTAGTGAAGGAACCAATCTTTGATGAGGATATATTCAATATCCAAGATGAAGAAGGGTTGTCTAGAGAGGAGGTAAGTGCTATTCTCTTCAAAGATCCTTTACAAAAGGTTATTACTATGAGTCTAATGAATGTAGGGGAAGAAGAGGAGTGCAATGAGGCAATTGAAGCCTTAGAAGCACAAGAAGAAGTATGTGAAGAGGAGTTTGAGAAACTCCACGACGAAGCAGAAAACGTGAGAATCCACGGTCATACACTATATTCCACGGCCGTGGATTTCACCAACCAAAGCGTGGCTCACTCCAGAGGGTTACACGGTCGTGGAGGAGACAGAGCATCCGTAACCACATTCCACGCCCTAAACCACGGCCGTGGAGGATGTAGAGAAACCGTGATTCTGGCCATGGAAGAAAGTGATCGTACCTCTTCTTCAACTTCTCTTGATTCTTCCCCCACACCTTCTACTTCCTTAGACATCTCTAAAGAACCATCGGATGCTCCTCAAGAACCATTGGAAGCTCCGAAAGCAATGGAACTAAAGCCACTTCCTAGTCATCTAAGGTATGCATTTCTTGGACCTAACTCTACTTATCCGGTTATTGTTAGTTCCGATCTAAGCATAGATGAACATAGTGAGCTTATGGCTGTCCTTAGGAAACATAGGAAAGCTGTAGGTTATACTATAGAAGACTTAGTATGAATTAAACCTTCCTTATGCATGCACAAAATATTAATGGAAGAGGACTTTAGAACTTCAAGACAACCTCAAAGGCGGTTAAATCCGACCATGAAGGAGGTTGTCAAGAAGGAAATTCTTAAACTTCTTGATGCAGGTATCATCTAACCTATCTCCGATAGCAAGTGGGTGAGTCCGGTTCAATTAGTTCCGAAGAAAGGAGGAATGACGGTCATCACAAACAAAAACAACGAACTCATTCCTACCCGAACGGTAACGGGATGGCGGATGTGCATAGACTACCACAAGCTTAATAACGCGACGAGGAAGGATCACTTCCCACTACCCTTCATCGACCAAATGCTTGAAAGGTTAGCACAACACTCGCACTTTTGCTATCTTGACGGTTATAGTGGTTTCTTTCAAATTCCGATACACCCGGACAATCAGGAGAAGACCACGTTCACGTGCCCATGGGGTACGTTTGCTTATAGGAGGATGCCGTTCGGGCTTTGCAACACCCCAGCCACCTTTCAAAGGTGCATGATGGCCATCTTCTCCGAATACATAGAGGAAATCATGGAGGTCTTTATGGATGACTTCTCCGTATACGGTTCCTCTTTTAACAATTGCCTTTCTAACCTTTCTCTTGTATTACAAAGGTGTGAAGACACTAACATAGTTCTAAATTGGGATAAGTGTCAATTTATGGTAAAGGAAGGAATTGTATTAGGACACTTATTCTCTAGTAGAGGGATTGAGGTGGATAAGGCGAAAATAGCGACTATAGAAAAGCTTCCTCCCCCAACTTCGGTGAAAGGGATAAGAAGTTTCCTAGGACATGCTGGATTCTATAGGCGCTTCATAAAGGATTTCTCTAAAATATCAAAACCTCTTACTAATCTATTGATGAAGGATGCGGTTTTTGAGTTTTCGCAGGAATGTTTAGATGCGTTCAATATGATTCGGGAAGCTCTAATTTCACCACCTATTATCCAACCTCCGGATTGGAACCTTCCCTTTGAGGTTATGTGCGATGCTAGTGATGTAGCTATAGGAGCTGTTCTTGGACAAAGAAAGGAAGGGCGAACCTATGCCATATACTACGCTAGCAAAACGCTAGATGAAGCGCAGCTCAACTACGCCACTACGGAAAAGGAATTTTTAGCCATTGTTTATGCTATTGACAAATTTCGCTCTTATCTTGTAGGTGCAAAGGTGATAGTGTACACGAATCATGCTGCGATCCGGTACCTTCTTGCGAAGAAAGATGCGAAGCCAAGGCTAATTAGATGGATTCTTCTCCTACAAGAATTGGATCTAGAGATTCGCGACAAGAAGGGTTCGGAAAATTCTGTTGCGGATCATTTGAGTCGCCAAACACATCTAGAGGACGACCACTTACCTATAGATGACTCCTTCCCGGACGAACACTTACATATCATAGAGGAGTGCATCGATGTGATCTCCAAAGGTAACGAACCATGGTTTGCTGATTTTGTTAACTATTTTGTTTGTCAGGAGATACCGCCCGGATTATCCTATGCACAAAGAAAGAAGTTCTTTAAGGATGTCCGGGAATACTTTTGGAATGAATCTCTCCTCTTTAAGAGAGGTCCGGATGACATTATTCGGCGATGTGTGCCGGAAGATGAGATGCAAAGTGTCATCCGCCATTGTCATTCACTACCATGTGGAGGACACGCTAGTTCGAACAAGACTGGCGCTAAGGTATTGCAATCTGGATTCTTTTGGCCTACTTTATTTAGAGATGTGCAATCCTTTGTTTCCTGCTGCGATGCTTTTCAAAGAACAGAAAATATCTCTAGGAGGAATGAGATGCCTCTCAATAACATCCAAGAGGTGGAGATTTTCGATGTTTGGGGAATTGACTTTATGGGACCGTTCCCATCATCTTGTGGAAACTAATACATACTCTTGGCGGTAGATTATGTTTCTAGATGGGTAGAAGCAATTGCCTCTCCCACCAATGATGCCATGGTGGTGGTTAAGTTCTTCAACAAGACCATCTTCCCACGATTTGGGACACCAAGGACTATCATTAGTGATGGAGGTTCTCACTTCATTGCCCGGCGCTTTGAAGCTCTTCTAGCTAAGTATGGGGTTACTCACAAGATCGCCACCCCTTATCATCCACAAACTAGTGGACAAGTTGAGATCTCAAACCGGGAGATCAAAGGAATCCTAGAGAAGACGGTTTCAAGGACCAGGAAGGATTGGTCCTTGAAGCTTGATGATGCATTGTGGGCATACCGGACTGCGTATAAGACTCCCATAGGAACCACACCATACAACCTTGTGTATGGGAAGTCTTGCCACTTACCGGTAGAGTTGGAGCACAAGGCGTTTTGGGCCATCAAGTGGTTGAATTTCAGCATGAAGGAAGCGGGAGAGAAGCGTCTCTTGAACCTTAATGAGCTTGAAGAACTCCGCTTCAACGCCTATGAAAACGCCAAGATTTATAAGGAGAGAGCAAAGTGTTGACATGATAAGCATATCATTCCAAAGGACTTCAAAGAAGGAGATCAAGTTCTCCTCTTCAATTCAAGGCTTCGTCTCTTTCCAGGTAAGCTTAAATCTCGTTGGACCGGACCTTTTCTAATCAAACGTATTTTCCCCCATGGTGCAGTTGAAGTATGGGGTGAAGCGGGCGGAAGCTTTAAGGTGAACGGTCAACGACTCAAGAAGTATATGCCGGAACTCCAAGCTGAAGAGTTTGCGCCTACCGCACTCGAATAAGTGCGAATTTGGTCTAGCTACGGACCTTAAACAAAGCGCTTCTTGGGAGGCAACCCAAGGTATTGCATTGACGTTCTTTGTTTTCGATTCATAGTTTAGCTTAGTTTAGACGTTTTTGTTTTGTTTTGCCTTCGATTCCTTCCGGTATGTTCGTGTTTTTGGATGTAGGAACAGTGGAAAAGGAAAAGGGAAGGAAAAGCTTGAAGAAAAGTGACGAAACTTAGACTTTTGAGCATTACAGAGAGTTCCACGGCCAAAACCACGGCCGTGACAGCTACAGTGACCGTAATTTCCAAAAGCCTTTGAAAAATCACCATAACCACGGTTCCGTACATTTCCACGGCCGTGGAAACCCCCGATAGACCGTGGTTTTCAAAAATTTTGCCGGCCACTATATAAACCACGTTCTTCACAAAAACACACCACAAAACCCAATTCCACGCCCTATTTCGCCAAAATCACGCCCCTCACCTCAATTCTTCGTTCGTTAATCGTTTTCAACGATTCTTCGACCCAAACTGAAGCAAATCCGATCACCAACGAGATCCAAACAACAAATCGAGCGGCAAACCACCAGAGAAAGCACAATTCGGATTCTAAAATCTGAAAACCTAGGTTTTTGGTTCTTTCTCTATCTTTGTCAATTCAGCTTCATTTTTGCTAGCATTTGTAGGAGAACTGATTGAAATTGGAGGAAATTAGCATAGGACAGATTGACTGCTGAGTTTGGTGATTATTTGCTGAGTTTTGAGAAAAGTCGAGACGAACCACCGTCTCTGTTACTTCCACGGCCGTGGAACATCAAGAACAGACCATGGTTTTCAACAGTAATGGATTTTGTGAGGAGAGTGTCCGGAAGAATTAAGGACAAGAACAACGAGAAGGATAAAAATAAAAAGAGGAAGGGTAACCCCTCTTCCTCTTCATCCTCTAGAGCACCACCACCTTCATCCCCTTCACCTCCATCATCACCTTCATCACCATCACCTCCTAGCCCTAGGGTACCCACCATTCACGAGGATCATCTCGATGCCTTAGAGAGGATCCACAAGAGGGTTGTTATAGGACCGAGGTACCTACTGTTAGAGTATTTAGCTCCTCTACACATCATAGATGACCTTACTTGGCTCTTGGATAGAGCCGGTCTTATCGTCTTTTCGGCTATCCGAGAGGACGCTTACGAGGAGATTACTAGAGAGGTTGTGACGTCTTTTGAGCACAGCCATGTTGATAGGACAGTTTCTTTCCGTCTGATGGAAAGAAACTATGATTTCTCCATCCGGGAGTTTGGAGCCTTCTTTGGGTTCCAAGAGACCTTCAATGGTCATTTCCCCAGCGGCGTTTACGCCAAGGATTTCTGGGAGGAGGTAGCCATGATCTATGCCAGCGAGGACCGCTGGCAACCAGATGATACCAAGGCTAAGTTGATGTATCACTTAGCCTTGAAGATTGCTCACCGGGTACTTTCTGAGTGTCTCTTCCCTAGGACGGAGACACCTCAGAAGATCAAGACGGATGAGCTCTTTCTTCTGTACTCCATGCTATATGGACGACCTGGTGATTGCGCCACCCTCTTAGATGCTACCATGAGCAAGCTAAAGAACAAGAGGGCTGGCAACATTGGATATGGTGGGATAGTCACCCACCTTGCTAGGATATTAGGGGTAGATTTCTCCGCCTGTACACGCATTCCTGCCGTACCCCTAGGATTGCAGGCCTTCATGACTAGAGGTCTCATCTTCCCCACCCATAGAGGTCCACCTTATGCAGCTATGCCATGGGAGAGCAGGACGGGGAGAGGCATTGAGTGCCTCCCAGAGTATTCCATTATGGCTGGACGCCATAACTGGAAGGCGACGTTCGCTGCTATGCATGCGAATAGGATTGCAGCCCCTCCATATGTCCCACCACCACCTGTAGTTGAGGAGGAGATGAGAGATGAGTATGAGGGAGGAGGAGGAGGAGCTGAGCAGGATTTTGGCACGTTTCCGGATCAGCCGGACATAGCTCCTGCCATGCCTAGACGTTCTCCACGTCCCGCCAGAGCTTCAGGTTCATCTTCTCGCCGCGCCAGTGTCAGCGAGAGGCCCACTTGGATGGAGACCCCTCTTGCGTGGTACGGAGCTCCACCACCATTGTCTACACAGGCACCGCCGCCACCTGCACCGGCACCGTCAGATGCACCGGGATGGTATAGCCAGCCTTCAGGTTGGTATGAGCAGCTGCCGGATTGGGCCACCAGCCTTTCGGATAGAGTGGGAGCATTGGAGATTCGAGCCGACGCTAGAGATGGACGCATGGACGACCTCGACCATATGATGAGGGATGTCTACCGCCAACAGTTCGGGCGGTACTACGATCCTAGCTTCTCACCATTTCCACCTGCACCACAGTGACGACCTTGAGGACCGACAGTTTAGCCGCTCCACCGCCATTTTGTGATTTCTTTTTCTTTCTTTCTTTTCTTCTTTTCTTTCTTTTATTTGAACATTAGGGACAATGTTTGTTCCAAGTATGGGGTGGGGTGTGACTAAAAGTTTGTAATAACTCTTACTCACTTTGATTGCTTCTATTGAGACTATCTTGCATGTTTGATTATAATGTTACACGTTTCTTTATTTGCATTGCATGAAAAAGAGTTTGAAAAACCCATAAAAATTGAAAAATTTTGAAAATTTTGTGCTTCTAAGGATAGAGATGATTTCTATGATAATCACCACTTGTGAATTGAGTTTTGATGACAATTGCATGCTTAAACGAATAGTGAATTGAAAAGAAATTGAATGAGTTGATTATACCTCTTTTGCAAATTTCATAATGTGATGAATGTTACTTAAATCATGTTGAGGAATTAAAGTCGAAATCACACTATAAGTTCTTATACTTCTTGTTGAGATGATTAAGGCAATTCGATTTTCTTTCTTCTTTCTTTGATCATTTAGCCCCTCATTGAAATAATGGCCTCCTTTACTTATCCGGGAATTTGGAGGAGTTGATTGATATTGGCATGTTTGATGTGGGAGGGCCTTGAAAGCAATTGTTTGCAATCAAAAGAATAGAAAGAAATTGTAGGTTTGGGGAAGTCAATCATGATGATGAGTAACTCGGCACCATTCACATATCCGGGTGTTTGTGTCTTGCCAAAGTCGAATTGAGCGATATTCTTAGCGGATTATGGTATGTGCGCTAAGGGTTTGAGGCATCTCATAAAAATTGAGAAACGCCAATCTCCTAGGCTTCGTTTTTTGTGCACCTCTATCCATAACTCCAAAAGTAAAGTCGAAAAATGAAAAGAAGAGAGCGAAGCTCTAAGTTGAAAGTGCTGCGGGAACCGTAAGAGAAGAAGAAAAGAGTAGTTATCCACTTTCCCGGATTCATGCACCACATTCCTTAAAGTTTTCCTTCCCTTTCCACATTCTAGACCTCTTTTTGAAAGTCCTTAAGATCAAAAGAATGTTATATGGCTTGGTGATCTAAATTGAAGTTTCTTATGATTGATTTTGATAATGTTTAAGGGTTATGATGTTTACATGGAAGTTTGATTGATTCATGAGCTTGCTTTACTCTTTACTCTTTGATTAAGTGTATGAAAGTCTTATAAACGAATGAAGCAAGATTTGAGAATGATCTATTTATTAGAAGGCACATTCATCCAAAAGAAGTTTTGCTTTGAGAAGGTACACATATTTCATTCAAACTTTTGTTTTAAAGCTTTTGAAAGACCTTGCTTAGGGACAAGCAAGTGGCAAGTATGGGGTTATTTGTTAGCATGAAATATTGTGATATTTTAGGCACGTTTTCTAAGTGTATTTCATCCATATTGATAGCAATTGATTAAGCATTGATGCATTTGTGAGTTTGTTTGCTTAGGGACAAGCAAGTGGCAAGTATGGGGTTATTTGTTAGCATGAAATATTGTGATATTTTAGGCACGTTTTCTAAGTGTATTTCATCCATATTGATAGCAATTGATTAAAAACTTGTTACTCTAGGAAATAGCACAAAAAGCTTTACATTTATAACTCGAACTAAATCCTAAACTACCTAGCAAAACCCGCAGTGTACGGGTCGTTTTGTAGAAAGGAAAGTATTCCGAGGTCGAACACAAGGACTGAGGTGAAACTAAGTCATTCAATGATCGAAGATAGTGTGAATCTAGACTAAGATAAGATGAGGAGTAAAGAAAATGGAAAACACAATGTTTTTGGAAGGTTTTGGGTGATCAAACAAAGATCACAAGTATGTGAACACAATCAAGCAACACAAACACACACTAACACAAAAGATAGGAAAAATGGAAGTAACAAAGCGGATTCTAGAGTTTGGAAGTCCCGGTTATGGCGTAGACTCAAGCTATCTATTCATCTCTCGGATTAACTATGATATGTCGGGATTTAACGTTTCTAGATTGGGATCAATTACCGGGTAGGTCTCATGGTCCACTAGTCCATTCCTAAGGTCTCATCACCGGGTAAGTCTCTAAGAACCTAAGGAACGGAATTCTACACAAACCGGATTGTCACCTAGGGGTCTAACCCATCCTCACCGGGTAAGTCTCGGAAAGGGAAGTCCTAAACAACTATCCTAGCACACTTAGTCCAATGGCGGCTTGTGAGGCTCACCACTACCTAGGGTTTGTCATGTTTTGAATCTAAGAGTAAGAATCACCGGGTAAGTCTCTTCTAAACCCTTAGTTGCTAACACTAGGTCTCCCTAGGATAGAATTAGCTCAACAAACACTAGGATTTCAAGAACACAAGTCATCCAAGGGTAAAAATCTAAGTTCATCCTATCATGGTCTTAGCCATAGCCCTTCTTTCCTTACTCTAGAATCGCAAGCTATCTAGCCAACAACATTCATTTCAAGATCAATCTCCACAAATAAAGCATGCTTGCAAGTCATGGTCAAATGATGAAGAACAATCCAAAGAAAAGACATTAAAAGCATAGAATAGAAATTACTAAATTCTTACAAGGCTCCAAGAGCTAATCCAACTTGGCAACAATGAAAGCTTCACTCAAATCCACTCTAATCTCACTCTAAAACGAGAATCTATACTAATCTCTTCCAAGAACACCCCTAATGGGTGCTTGGAAGAGAGGCAACAATGGCCAAATGTTTTGGGGAAGAAAGGTAGGTCAAAAGAGAGGAGAAGGATCCCCAATTACAGCCTGCAAAATCCTTTAAATACCCACTAAGATGCAAGAGCAATGGAAGAGATCGTGGCCAGCTGTCGATGTGGTCCTGGCAAGAATCACGGGCAAGTCCACGGCCGTGGTCTTGGTCCAGACCGTGGTTTGGTCCAGAGTCTCCTTCTAGGCTCGTTAAGCCATGATTTGGTGCATGGCTTGTGTTGGCAAGGTTCCATGAGTCCTCCTTAGCCCTTAGCTTGCATTCCAATGAGTCCGGAAGTGTGTCATCTCGGGGAATGATCCTCGGATGTATCGATTAGGCTCTTAAATCTCCCAAAATACCTACAAAGCAAGCAAAAGTCCGAGTAGATGTCTATCCCGACAAAAGACGTGATTTGAGTGCAAACGCCGTGAACTAATGCTAAACCATGCATGAATGAGCGGGAAATCTATCTAAATGAGTGTCTAAATCTAGATCATAAATCGTGTTATCAGCAAGTATGGGGTTATTTGTTAGCATGAAATATTGTGATATTTTAGGCACGTTTTCTAAGTGTATTTCATCCATATTGATAGCAATTGATTAATCATTGATGCATTTGTGAGTTTGTTTGCTTATATTCTCGATATAGAGGTCTACACAAGCTTTATGTTGATTGTAGGAAATTAAGAGCTATTTCCGAACGGATTGAGAGAGGATGGAGTTTGATTGAGCATGTCCATGAATTGAGGACATTCCTAGGAGCTACAGATGTGCTAACTTGAAGAAAAGCACGTGGAAAGGAAGAATCACGTTCTAGCCCTAAACCACGCTCTAAAATACGGCCGTACTACATTCCACGTTCAAGTCCACGGCCGTGGAACCTTGGCAAGGGAAGCGTGATTCATTCCAGCAACTTCTACGGCCGTGGAAGAGTTGTGTCAAACCGTGACAGTTTCCACGCTCTAAATTACGGCCGTGGAACACTTCGACGACCGTGATCTTGGCGATCTTTTACGCCACACTTTAAGCCACGATCTTCTACGCTATCGGGCCGGGCTTATATTTTATCCTACACTATAAAAGGACGGACGAAGAGAGATTCCGTCACCTCTGCTTAGACGCACCTTCGCTTACGCTTAGACGCACTTCCGCTTACACTTGGATTTACCCTAATTTCGCATTTTGGCGGAGATTGTGATTGAGAGATTTGCGCTTTACCATTGAGATTTCCGGATTGACGGAAGATTTGGAAGATTGTTCGTGAGAAGATTTCGCTTCTCATTTAGGTTTGATTTGAAGACGGATTGACATCCCGTTCTTCCTTCTTATCTAAGATCTGTGATTGTTTGCACTATTCCAAATTTATTGAAGTTATTGTTCTTGATTTGTGAACTTGAGATTGGCTTAAGAGATATTGAAGTTTTTCGGAAGTTTTCATCTTTTATTCTTTCAAACCTTGAATTTGATATCAATATGACTGTTGTTGGCTAAAACCCTTTAACAATTCTAAGGTGAAGGGTTGATAGTTGTGGCTTAGATGATGATAGATCGATCGTAAACAGATTGGACCCTGAGAGTTAGAGAGAATCGCCGACGAACCTAATCCACGGTCTGTTCTTGAGCTTCCACGGCCGTGGAACTCAAGAACTACCCATAATTTTGTGTCAGTTTATGAACTTGCTTTTCTTTTAATCCAAAGTTAAAGATTTGCTTTAACTTAGTCTTGGCTTGCCTTTTCTAGGTGGTAGTGAAGCCTCGACAACCTCTACCTCAATTGTGAGTGTCACAACCTCAATCGGTTTAGTTAGTCTTGATCCTTGGATTACAAGTTTGGGTATTTGACGTTAATTCTTACCTTTAGATTCCTTCTATACTGAAGCCTCAACAACCTTTATAGAGAGTGTCTTTTAGGTGGGTCATATAAGGTTTTTGGAACTTCACCGTACGATTACCTTACCTTCGTATACCTTTGCATACCTCAACTCTGTCCTTATATCTTTAGTATATCTTGAATCGATTGCCACAGCTGGATTCCTGGATCTTTAGGATTGTTGTTTTCCCAATATATTTGCAAAGCTTTACCCTTTTACTTGCTTGACAACTTTACAACTGAATTTGTTCCCCCCAAATCCATGTGTTCGATACTCTGGAATACTTGCTAATCTACGCCGATCCGTACACTGCGGGTTCGCTTGCTTTTATTCTAGTTTTATAAATTTAAAGCTTGATTGCACGCACGCTAAGTGGCGAATAGACCTCAAATAGGTTTTTGAGAGACTAAAAGCCCGAGGGCTTCTACCTTATTGGTTAGTTATTGATTGTGTGTCTTGTCTGATTAAGCGTTGAGTTACATTCCTGCGGGAAACTGAGTACAAGTTTTAGCGGGTTTATCTTTGGGACAGGTAAGTTGACCGAGGGTATTTCTATGGTCGTCTATACCCAATCAAAAGTAAATCCCAACTTAGCACTAAGAACAAGTATAGTGATTAAGTAAGGGTCGAACCCAAGAGAGTTGAGGTGTTTTAGATGCAATTATCGATTATAATGACAAGTGACACAAAAGAAGGGGGGGGGGGG
>BSUD01000006.1:29992311-30076204 GCA_033239045.1 Fagopyrum esculentum
AGGGGGGGGGTTTGGTTGAATTGATGCACAAAAACTTATGAAAACGATTAATGCGACAAATAAGACAATAATGGATGAATCTACACTAGGTTGATTCTAAGCATGCAATTGCTACTTTGGTGCATTCCTTTTACAAGTTTTGAAGTAATCTCCCGTCTGGATCATACATATGTGTTGAGCCAACCGGCATCAACACAACTTAACCTATTAAAGTTCCGTAAACCTACAAGAACAAATAATAAGTTAGCATTCAAACAATGACTAAGGGATATAAAGAGAAGATTAAAACCATTAAACTTATCTTTATATTTGTGTTCCTTTTCTTTAAGTAATTACAACCCGTTATTACTTAAAGTTGCTACTAGATTAAAGACTCGAACCCGGAACCTATTAATCCTAGTTGTTTACATGCACTTTAGAACCTAAGGTGATCAATCTCAAGTAATAGTTAACATGCAATTAAACAATGGAGATCAAGGAAACACAAAGTATTACTGAATAAAAACTTATATTAAAAGAACTTACAACCAAAGTAACAAAGCAGCTTTAAACCAACCCAATGTAACAAGGGAGTTAGCAACTCATTACAATGGAAAATTCAAGTCTAAAAATGGATTTTGTGAGGAAAAGCATGGATGATTCTAGCAATCAGCCATGGAGTATTTATACTTAAAAAGACACTTAATTAGGAGTAAATAGCCGGCCTAAAACAACCACCTTTAATGCCATAAAGGTGGTGTAAACAGCCGGAGTAAAGCTTCTGGCATTAAACCGCAGAGGCGGCCTTCAAGACCCGCAGGGGCGGTTTAGACAGAATCGGTTGATCTTCTTCATAACCGCTGGGGCGGCTACACAGCTCCGTTGGGGCGGATCTTTAATGCACTTCAATGTCTGACCTTTCGTCTTCCTGACGTTTCTGATGTCAAGGCGCCGGGGCGCCTTAAGGCCAACGTAGGGGCGGCTACACAGACTCTTCGCCTTCCAGATCCCAAGGCGAGGCGCAGGAAGGGCGCAATGGGAGGCGTAGGGGAGCTGATCTTCGTCTTGTCCGGGCAAGTCACCGCAGGGGCGCCGATGGGTGGCGTAGGGGCGGTGATCTACATCTTGGCCGGCGCTGGTGAAGGTGCTGGGAGCGCTTCAGTGGGAAGTGTCACCCGCTAGGGCGGCTGCAAGGGCCCGCGGGGGCGGTGGAGCAACATAAACTTTGCTTCTTGATCGATCTTTACTCATAAGTGCTTATAACTCCTTCCTTAGCTTCTTTTGATCTTCTTCTTCTAGACCAAGGAGTTAGTAGCATAAACCGACACTAATGTATTAAAAAGACTTTAAAAATTACCTTAAATGATAGTGATTCCATCACCTATCAAACTCCCCCATACTTAGACCTTTTACTCATCCCGAGTAAAACAAATGACAGCCATTAGACTCAAGGTCTCAAGAAGCAAGGGAAAGAAAGAGAAATAATGGAAAACAAGAGAAAAACCAAGAAAGAAAGAAACGAAAAGAGAGGAAATGTGAGAAAAAGAAGATACTACCATCCTTATCGCTCCAAGAGTGGCCTACCCGGACAACCTTCTTATGACTCCCCTTCTTATGTCGCCAAAACGCCGGAAGGGAAACCTACACTCGGTGTTGCTCATCTTGCCAAGGCGCCCTTTTGGGTTTTCACCTTGCCACTCTTCTTCTTCTTTTCTCTCTTAAGCTCACATCCCTCAAGGCCAATTTTGCACCAACCTAAGGTTGGTCGGACTACCTTCTTTTTACCTAAACCGCCCTTTCGGGTTTTCGGTTTATCCAAGGATTTTCATGCCTTTTTTTTCACTTCTTTGGCTTTTTTTTTAACTGATTTCAATAATGCAAAACAAAATGGCATAAACAACTAACAAACTGTACAAGCAATGATATATATCCCTCCCCCATACTTGAAGTGCACTTTGTCCTCAAAATGAAAATGAGTCAAAGATAGATGTGAGAGAAGGGAAAGAAATGTACCCCTCACTGGGGTGGTCCGGATGGACCACCAGGACCCTCCTTCGGCGGGTAAGGGAAGTGGCGGAAGAAGTGCTCCTGCCGCTGGTAGATATCATCGATGCGGTCCTGCTGGGCAGTCATCCGGCAACCAAAGGAGGTCTCAAAACTGGCCTGCCAAGCCAACTGTTGAGCCTCCAGCTGCTGCTACTGGGCTGTTTGCCATGCCTCCTGCCTCTAGTCGAAGTGTGAGGTCATGGAGGTAGCAAAGGTGTCCTGCCAGCTCTGCTGCTGCTCCAGCATAGTCCGCTGGTAGTCGGACTGCCAAGCCCGGTGCTGGGTCGTCATGGCCGCCATTTGAGCCTGAAAGGCTCGCAAGGGCCGGGTCCTTCTCTAGTGCCGCTGTGGGCATCTCCTCGTCATTTGGGACGGGCAGGTGCTCCTTCTGATGGGCCCGGCTAGAGCTGGCAGCATGCCTCTCCACAAAGGCCACTAGTGGCCGTCTCGGCACGAAGGATCTGCCGGAATGTAAAGATCGGAGAACTCCTCCCCTAATGGTAAAGGCAGGGGGAGGTACGTCAGGTGGCTCCCATCAGCAAGGGAGATCCAGAACAGGTTCTCCCCGTCCCGTCGGAGGAGCTTGCACCTCCTAAGCATCCCCTTTGTGTAAAGGGGAGCCTCCAACCCATCCTCTAGGTCGGATAGATCGATGACCTGTGAGGCTATCAAGGAGATCACCCCACCTCCGACGATGTGCCTCGGCTCGTTCCTCCTAATCCACTTCAAAGCGGCAAGGAAGAGGTATGGCCAATCCATCACCTTCTCACTCTGAGGAAGGCAGGAGTAGAGTAGAGGGAGGTCCTTGAGGGCGACCTTGTTCTCCTCTTTGTGTCCACAGAAGACACTCATCAGGATCCTGGAGAAGAGCCTCAAGGAGGGGTGAGTGAGCTTGTTGGAGTACTCACCCCCAACATGGAATTCTGACCCTGTAGCCGCTTGCCAAAACTCACATAGATCCGGGGTAGGAACAGTCTCCCACCAGCTCTCAGAAGGGTTTAAAGTCACCTCAAAGGCCTCCTGAAGATGGAAGTAATCTAGTGTGTATTTCACCTTGTTGAACTTGAAGGTGAGGCCGGTACACACATGATCCTCCTTCTCCATTGTGAACGTGGAGATGAACTGTCTGCTGAGCTCTGGATATGTAAGGGCATTCCGGTGTAGGAATTCTTCGAGTCCAGCGTTTGCCAAAAAGGATTGCATGCTCTCTAACATGCCGAGTTTCTCCAAGGCAAGAGCATGTAGAAATCGAGTTGCATACACAACTCGATCCTGCACAATCCTATAACGCTCCTTCTCTGTCTTAGACATCTTGGATTCCATTTTCCTAGTGTGATGTAGGGTAAAAGATTAGTAATTTCCAAAAACAGAGAAAGAAGTCGACCTTCTGTTGTGTTTTCCGCAGGGTCGGATGAAGCAGGCGCAGGGGCGGTGAGGCAGGGGTGGATGCTTGCAGGCGCAGGTGCGGGAGAACAACAGAAGGCGATTTTGCGAGTGCTTTGAAGGTGGTGGCACCTTGGAGTGGCTCCGGTGGTTGGTTTTTTAGTGCAGGCGACTTTGAAGGTGGCGCAGGAGTGGAGAATAGTTGCAGTTGAATAGAGGTAGCGTTTGGCACGAGGCTGGTGGCGCAAGGGCGTTGGAGAGGGTGTGCGTCCTTGGTGTTGGTAGAGCAGGGGCGTCGGAGAGGGTGGTTGGGTGGTTGCTCTGAGGGCGTAGGGGCATTCGTAGCTTTGAGAGAGAGAGGTGCGAGGAGATGTGGTTGTGTTTGGTGAGGAGGGTTGGTGGGTGGTGCGTGGTAGGTATAGGTGTTTTTTCGAGATCCTATTTTTTTCTTTTCTGGGTAAACCCGCAGGGGTGGGGGCTGGAAACCGCAGGGGCGGCGACAAGGGAGAGGATCACGCAGGCCCAGCGCCGGGGGCGGCGCTGAAAATTTGTGTCAAGGATGGCCGCCGCAGGGGCGTGGGGATGTCACCGCGGGGGCGGTGACAAGCGTGTTGCAGGCGCAGGCCAAGCGCCGGGGGCGGTGCTGGCCTGAGTGTCACCGCAGGGGCGGTGTATCAAACCGCAGGGGCGGGTTTCTTGACAAAAGCTCCTCTTCTTATTCCTTCGGGTTGCCTCCCGAGAAGCGCCTTTGTTTTACGTCGTTGGCTCGACGTAAGATCTCTACTTCTCTGATTGTGCCTCCTCTAGCACCATCTCGTCAATCGGATCGTCCTTGACTCCTTCAAGGTAAAGCTTTAGCCTTTGGCCGTTCACCTTAAACACCTTGTGCGCCTGTGGGTCATAGAGATCCACAGCCCCGTGAGGGTATACTTTGGCTACTATGAACGGCCTTATCCATCTTGAACGTAGCTTACCTGCAAAGAGTTTCAAACGGGATTGGAAGAGAAGTACCTTATTACCTACCTTGAAGTCCTTCCGGAGGATGTGCCGGTCATGCCATGCTTTCGTCTTTTCTTTGTATGTGGTAGCATGGTCATATGCATCTAGCCTTAGTTCCTCCAACTCTTGCAATTGGAGTTTCCGGAATTCTCCTACTTCTTCTATGTTCATGTTGCACTTATTTACCGCCCACCAAGCCTTGTGCTCTAACTCCACCGGTAGGTGACAAGCTTTCTCAAACACGAGCCTAAAAGGAGACATTCCGATGGGAGTTTTGTAGGCTGTCCGATATGCCCATAGGGCGTCATTTAGCCTTGCACTCCAATCCTTCCGCCCGGGAGAAACCGTTTTTTCAAGGATGGTCTTTATTTCCCGGTTGGATACCTCCGTTTGGCCGTTTATTTGAGGATGATAGGCTGTTGATACTCGTTGGTGAACATGATACTTCTTAAGGAGAGCTGTGATCGTCTTGTTGCAGAAGTGGGTACCCCTATCACTAATTAAGGCTTTCGAAATTCCAAATCTAGCAAAGATATTTTCCTTAAGAAATGCTGCAACCACTTTTGAATCATCAGTTTTTGTGGCCTTTGCTTCCACCCATTTGGAAACATAGTCCACCGCAAGCAAAATATATGTGTTACCGAATGACGTAGGAAATGGCCCAATGAAATTGATTCCCCAAACGTCAAATATTTCACAAAATATAAGAGAGGTTTGGGGCATCTCATGTCTCCTTGAAAGATTCCCCACCCTTTGGTATCTATCACACACTTTACAAAACGCAAAAGCGTCTCGAAAAATGTGTGGCAAAAAGAAACCGGCATCGAAAACTTTTCTTGCAGTTTTGTTTGCTCCAAAGTGCCCCCCACATGCTTCAGAATGACAAAAAGTTAGGACGGATTGTACCTCATTGTCCGGAATGCAACGCCGGATCACTTGATCACTACAATGTTTCCAAAGGTAAGAATCGTCCCAAACGTAGTGTCGAGCCTCAGCTTTGACCTTCTCTCGTTGTGCCTTGGTGAAGTCTGGAGGATACTCTTTCGTGACAATGAAGTTCACAATGCCAGCAAACCAAGGCTTAAAAGATTGAAGCTTAAGACAAACCTCTGTCGACAATTCCGCAGGGGCGCCTAGATAGAGCCGCAGGGGCGGCTGGTGTGAGGCGCGGGGGCGGTTACACAACAAAGAGTTGTGTAAAATGTATCATTTGGAAAGCTTCCAACTATCTCTCTTTCTTTTCCTGGTTCTTCCTCCTCATGCACTAGTCTGCTCAAATGATCTGCCACCAGGTTCTCAGCTCCCTTTTTGTCCCTTATTTCTAGGTTAAATTCGCTTAGAAGGAGCACCCAACGGATTAATCGTGGTTTCGCCTCCTTGTTTGCCATGAGGTACCTAAGGGCTAAATGGTCAGTGAAAATAATTACCTTTACCCCAAGTAAGTATTTCCTGAACTTCTCAAGGGAAAAAACTACTGCCAACACCTCCTTGTCGGTGGTGGAGTAATTCCATTGTGCTCCATTTAGTGTCATAGACGCATAATGGATCACATGAGAGGCCTTTCCGTCTTTTTGTCATAAGACAGCTCTGACAACGTAGTCACTGGCGTCAAACATGATTTCAAAAGGTTTCTCCCAATCCGGAGAACGGATGATCGGAGCGGTGGTGAGACATGACTTCAGAGTGTCGAAAGCCTTCTTGCAATCCTCATCCACTATGAAGGTTACATATTTCTTGAGCAATTCACACAGGGGAGCTGAGATTTTTGAGAAGTCTTTGATGAATCGTCAGTAGAAACCTACATGACCATGAAAAGATCGGATTTCCCGAACATTAGTAGGATAAGGTAAATTTTGAATAACATAAACCTTTGCCTTATCTACCTCTATCCCTTTTGAGGATATTACATTTCCTATCACAATTCCTTGTTCGACCATGAAATGACATTTTTCCGAATTAAGAATTAAGTTGGTTTCAACACAATTCTCAAGAACAAGTTTTAAACGCCCTAAACATGCGTCAAAACTGTCTCCATGGACGGTAAAATCATCCATGATGACTTCAATGAAACTTTCTATGTATTCGGAGAAAATACTTATCATGCACCGTTGGAAAGTGCCCGGCGCGTTGCAAAGTCCAAAGGGCATTCTGCGATATGCAAAAGTGCCAAATGGGCAAGTGAACGTCATCTTCTCTTAATCTTCTGGTGCGATGGCTATTTGGAAATATCCCGAATATCCATCCATGAAACAGTAGTATTTATGACCTGCAAGACGTTCCAACATTTGATCAATAAAAGGTAAGGGGAAATGGTCTTTTCGTGTTACGTTATTGAGCTTGCGGTAGTCAATACAAACTCTCCATCCAGTTTGTGTTTTGCTTGGGACCATCTCTCCAGGGTGATTTTCCACCAAAGTGATGCCCCCCTTTTTTGGAACTACTTGGGTTGGACTAACCCAAGTGCTATCCGAGATAGGAAAGATCATGTCTGCTTGGAGGAGTTTCAACACTTCCTTTTTGACCACATCCATCATTGGTGGGTTCAACCTCCTTTGAGGTTGCCTAGAGGGCTTGGCTTCGTCCTCAAGTAAAATCCTATGCATACAAGTGGAAGGACTTATCCCTTTGATGTCCAGAATAGTCTATCCGAGGGCCGTCTTGTGCTCCTTTAGTACGTTCACCAACTTATCTTCTTGTCCCGTGGTCAACTTATTGGAGATGATCACCGTCAAGGTATTGTGTGCTCCAAGGAAAACATACTTGAGGTGTGACGGAAGATCCTTCAATTCTATTTCCGGTGCCTACACTATGGACGGAACAAGCTTTTCGCTTGGGGTTAGTAAAGTGGGCCCAATGGCCAAATTGGAGATAAGTAGCCTTTTATGCCCATCTAATTGGGCTAGAACCTCTTTCATGCTAGATGTCAACATATAATCTGATTTGAAACCATCAATGTCATGCTCAATCACATTTCTCAATTCAACCACATCAGAGTTATCAAAAACATCTTGCACAAAAGGTTCAACAACGTCAATAGCACATAGAGAATGATCATCGCTAGAAAATTTCATTGCATCATAAATGTCAAATTCCACTACTTCTCCATCAAACTCCATGGTCAATTTACCACTAACATAATCAATTTTAGTCCTAGCCGTTTTTAGAATTGGCCTTCCTAACAGAATGGGTGCAGCATGCGAGTCATTTTCCATATCCATTACAAAGAAATCAGCAGGAAAAATTAGGTTGTCTACCATCACTAATACATCTTCAATTATCCCTTTCGGGTACACATTAGATCTATCAACAAGTTGTACTACAATCCTAGTTTCCATTAGTGTCCCAAGGCCGAGTGATTTGTAAATTGAATATGGCAAGACATTAATAGAAGCACCGAGATCAAGCATCGCTTTGTCAAAGAGTGTTTCCCCTATAACACAAGGAATGCTTACCATACCCGAATCGCTGCATTTCTTGGTCATTCTCCTTTGGAAAACTACCGACACATGCTCACTCACTTGCACTTTCTGTTTCCCCTTTATATTTTGATTTCTCTTGATAGTGCAAAGTTCCTTCAAAAAACGAGCATACTTAGGGATGCTTTTCACCACTTTAAGGAGAGGAATGTTTACCTCGCATTTAGAGAAAGTCTCAAAAAGGTCTTTGTCCTCTATGATTCTTCGCTCCTTTAATGCTTCAAGAAAAGGAGCTGGTGGCTTTTCGGAGTACAGTGGTGGAAAGTTTGGTCGGACGTAAGTATCCTTTTCAGCAGGACCTTCTGTTGAGTTTTCCGCAGGGGCGTCAGCTTCAAGGCACAGGGGCGGCACAAGGGTTGTCACCGCAGGGGTGGGGGCAGCCAGCCGCAGGGGCGTCCTTCCTTCGGGGCTTGGCACAGCTGCAGCCGCAGGGGCGGCTGTGGGTGTGGAAATAACGACAGAGGGTTCGCTTTGTGGCTCTTTCGTTGGTTCTTGTCGAATTTTCTTCCCACTCCTTAATGTTAGGTGTTACGCTAAGAATGTGTAGTGCATGCAATAAGCTTTAAATTTATAACTCGTTATATTTCTCCTAACTCCTAGCGAACCCGCAGTGTACAGGACGTTTGTAGTAGGGATAGTATTCCGAGGTCGAACACAAAGACTAAGGTGAGATTGATTCGATTAGTGATTAAGTTTAGTGAAGATCTAAGTTAAGGAAAAGGGAAGGAAATAAAGAAATGAAAATCCCAATGTTTTTGGTGGGTTTTTCGGTAATCAATCAAGGATCACAAATCATGCGGAATAAGCAATCAACTAAGCTAACAAATCGAAACAAACAAACAAGCTAAAACGAGATACGAGATCAAAGATAGAAAAACGGATTCTAGGGGTTGGAAATTCCGGTTATGGGATAAGACTCAAGCTATCTAATCATTCCTTGGATTAACTATGATATGTTGGGAGTGAGTGTTTCTAGATTGGGATCAATCACCGGGTAGGTCTCATGGTCCACTAGTCCGTTCCTAAGGTCTCATCACCGGGTAAGTCTCAAAGAGCCTAAGGGATGGAATTCTACACAAAACGGATTGTCACCTAGGGATCTAACCTATCCTCATCGGGTAAGTCTCGAAAGGGTTAGTCCTAAACAACTATCCTAGCACACTTAGTCCAATGGTGGCTTATGAGGCTCACCACTACCTAGAGTTCGTCATCTTTGAAATCTAAGAGTAAGAATCACTAGGTAGGTCTCTTCTAACACTTAGTTGCTAACACTAGGTCACCCTAGGATAGATTTAACTCAATAAACACTAGGATTTCAACATTCTAACAATCTAGTACTTAAATCCATCAAACCAAGGAAACCACGGGTTGTTCTACTACTTCCACGGCCGTGGAAGGGCAAGAACTAACCGTGGACTATAACAGTGACTTTGTTCAAGCAACAAGTTATCCAAGGGCAAATCTAAGTTCATCCTATCATAGTCTTAGCCATAGCCATCCTTTCCTTACCCTAGAATCGCATCTATTTAGCCTACAACATGCATCATAACAATCGAAATCATCAAGCATAAAATCATGGCTTCCATTTGCAAGGTAATGAAAAGAAAGAGATGAACAAGTGAAGCAAGCAAACCAAGCTGAAAATAAGATTAGAAAGACTCACAACCCTTCCAAAAGAAGGTTCAAACGATTCTTACAACTCTAGAAATCGATTCCGGAAATCCTCACTACAGAACTTATCAAGTCTAGCTATGGTGTGTTCTTCTCCTCCTCTCCAATGGAGCTCTTCTTCCTCCTCCTCTCCAATGGAGCTCTTCTTCCTCCTCCTATGGTAGCTTCCTCCCAAGAGAATCTTCTTGTTGAGAGAGTGTATTTTGATTGGATGATAGGGGATAATGGATGGCTGCTCCAGGATGCCTCCTCTCAGCCTTGCAGGACCACTTTTATACTACCACCATGCTAGAGAACGCCAAGAGATCGTGGCACAGCTGTCACAACCGTCTGGCAAAAACCACGGTTGGTTCCACGGCCGTGGACTTGCCAGCAACCGTGGTTTGGTGCTTGAGCTTCGCCTTGGATCATTAAGCTATGATTTGGTGCATGGCTTGTGTTGACAAGGTTCCATGAGTCCTCCTTAGCCTCTAGCTTGCATCCTAATGAGTCCGAGGGTGTGTCATCTTGATGAACGATCCTCAAACGTATCGATTAAGCTACTAAATCTCCCAGAATACCTACAAAGCAATGCAAAAGTCCGTGTAGACGTCTATCTCGACAAAATATGTGAATTGAGTGCAAACGTCGTGAACTAGTGCTAAACTGTTCGCTCCAAACGGTGTGTGCAAGCTTTAAATTTATAACCCTAGACTTAAGCTTAAAACAAGGATGCGAACCCGCAGTGTACGGGTCAATCGTAGTAAAAGCAAGAAAATTCCAGGGGTCGATCTCAGGGACTCGGTGAAACAGAGTCAATACGGTATGCTATGTTAATTCTAACCACAAGAGCGATTAACACAATCAAAGATGAATAAGATGTCAAATAAAGCAAACATGCAATTCTAGGGATTAAAGCATCAGGTTGTGGTTCCAACTCAAGATCTATAGATAAGCGGACAAAGCTGAGATTTTTGCTTAGGGAAGGTGTTTCTAAAGTGGAGTAGATCACCGGGTAAGTCTCAAGCTAACTCACAAAGATGGGATGGAAGCACACTCTAACCCCAATAAAGGATAAACCTTTATTACCTACACTTATGATCGTTAATACACAAACTAAGGAATTACCGGGTAAGTCTCATCCTAGGCTTGCTTTGGACCAGAAAGGTGTAATAAGAATAGGATTTGGCAAACTCTAACACTTAACTCTCAGTTTAAGGTCGGATAAGTCACCTCGGTCAGAAGAATTCCACCCCGGCCGAGATGTTCATCGACTGAACGAGATGCTTAGGGTTAAGGTTAAAGACTCGAACTTTCAGGATCCTACTGGAATCTAAGATTATTCTATCATTGTTTTTCCCACAACCTTCAGCCAATAACCCTAGAATCACACAAGGAAATTAGCCACTCATCATCATCATGAAAGTATTAAATGTAAGGGAAGAAGGTGAATATTTGAACAAAGAAGAATTTAATGAAAAGACTTCAATAACTGAATCAAATATCACAACAAGCGTTCTTTGGATAATAATCCGACAAGACAAGACAACAAGGAAAGGAATTGAAGATAATCTTACAAAACCCTTCAAAAAGCTATAAAAGCTATGATCTTCAATCTTCCTTCAACCTTCAAAAAGGTTCTTCAATTCTCCCAACTTGGAGTAGGCTGCTGCGTGATTTCCTACTGTAAGCGGGCCTTTTTCAGCTGTAGGCGGATCATTGATTTGTGGAAAATCCAACCCTTTTTATAGGAAAATAACCCTCCAAAGATAATAAATCTTAGAAAGATATTCTCCCATAAATATAGGTAAAATATATATTCTGCATATCTCCTTCCTTCCAGAAGCCAAGCCCAAAAATATGAGATCACTTTCCAATTTTAAAAGATCTCAGCCAAGAATAAAATATTCTCGCCGCGTCCTAGGTATTCGCCTCGGTCGAGTCGGCGTCTCTGGATCGCCTCGGTCGAGATGAATCTCTGGTCAACCGAGGTGAGTCATAACTGAAAGTGAAATCTCTCAAAACTGGTCCAAAGTGAATCTTTAACCCATGGCTATGCTTCCTGGATGGTTCCTTTTGCTCCTCAATGTAGCTCCAATGACTCATGACTCCTTTTGCACCCTTTTTGATGCAAAACGTACCATATTACCTGCAATTACAACGAAACTAGGTGTAGACCTCGATTCTCGCAAAGGTAGATGAAATGGTAGTAAAATCACATAATGTACATACAAACATGCAGATTATGACAGATAAAACGTCCAAACAAACCCCAAAATATAGACTATAATTCATGCTATCAAAATACCCCATACTTAGCCCTTGCTTGTCCCCAAGCAAGTTCCGCATATAGAAGACAAGATAGAATGGATTATAAGTTAAGAAAATCATGAAAAAGTCTTTCAAAAACATTTTATGGTGTGCAACTATCATAGATTACTCTAAGAGAGTACTTCCTGGAATTTAAAAACTCAATATGCTCAAAACATTTTATAAATATAGAAAAGTTGTTCATCTTTGTATAAAATCATAGAATGCATAATAAATCATAATTATCAAAATTAATCATGCATAATCCGATTTAAACCGCTAAGTCAATCAACAAGCTCAAGGTCTCAAGGGCTTCCCAAAAGAAAAGGTCAAGAAACGTGTAGGGTAGGGATGTATGTAAGGTAATGTGGTGCTAGAATCCGGGAAAAGGATGAACTTCACTTTCACTTTGACTTGTAACATCTTCCACCAATAAGCTTTGCTTATCTCACACTTTTTCTTTTACTTTACTTTTTGGGATGCATGGACAGAGGTGCACAATAACCGAAGCCTAGGAAATCCGCAATCATCAATTTCTCGAGATGCATCAAACCCTTGATGCACATACCATGACCCGTTAGGAATATCGCTCAATCCGACTTTGGCAAGACACAAACACCCGGCTATGTGAATGGTGCCGAGTTACTCATCTTCATGATTGACTTCCCCAAACCTATTATTGCTCTCTAACACTTTCACTTCCAGCCACTTCTCAATTTTAACTTGCTTTCACCACTTCGCTTGCTTCCAAATTCCCGGATAGGTAAAGGGAGGCAAAATGTATATGAGGGGCTAAGCATGATCAAGAAGAAGAAGAAGAAGAAGAGAATGAAATGCCTTGGTCTTTTCAAGAAGAATGTGAGAGAACTTAACCTGCGGTGTCAACCTTCAAATTCAACATAATTTGGATAAAAACAAAGTATTAAACATGCCAATAATTTCAAACAAAGCATTTAGCAACTTAAACATATCATAAAACCTTTCAAACACATAAAGAATTTAAAACCAGTAGGTAAACAAGATCTTCACTGAGGTCATATCCAGATAAATAACACAAAAATCGTTTTCGAAAAAACTCTCAGTTAACCCGCCTCGGTCGAGGTGTTCTTGGTTCAACTGAGGTGAAACACCTCGTTTCACCAGAATCTCCCCGGTCGAGGTCAAAAATTTTTTTTTTTTTTATTTTTTTATTTTTCGGTTTCGACGTTTTTCTCAATCAAATAATCTGTAGGTATGCATGTAATATCAGATAATCATATAAAGGCAAATGAAGCATAAATATGAAAATATCCGATAAACAAAATACATCATAAGTGTCGAATACATCAAGTAGTCACGTAGTCAAATAATACAGACAAATACCCCATACTTGAGACACACTGTCCCAGTGGGTATAATAAAAGTCTAAATAAAATAGGACTCACCGGATAAGAGCCGAACTGCATAAAGAATATAATAATAAAATCCTGCAGCTCCTCAGTAGTCTCGATCCGGTGGTGGTGGTGGTATGTAGGGGTACTGAGTCGGGTCATAGGGATGGCCCATGATACGCTCAAACTGTAGCTGGGCCATCATGTGCTGATGATGCTGCCGCTCCTGCATCTCGCGGATATCCAGCGAAAGGGCAGCATATGAGTCGATAACCTGATCCGTCAGGTCATCGATCCGTCGGTGTGCAGCTCTATCTCTCACTCCACGCCTCCTACGTCTAGCAGGTCTGACTAGAGAAGTCTCAGCTGGCGCCGGCTCAGTGTCCTCCTCGTCATCATCTAAATCAACAATAGGTGGCGCGCTCGTCCCAGCTGTATCTGTCCCTGTGTCCATCGGGACGCCACCTCCTCTCTCGTCTACTGTCTCATCATCGTCGTCATCCTCCTCCTCAGCCTCCTCCGCAGCTGCAGCAGGGGCAGCTGCTGCCTCTCTGTGATCCTCTATCAGTGTATCCCAAGCAGTCTGCCAGAAATGCGGATCAAAGACTGTGAACTGCGCAGACCAGCGGATGCCCTGAGGTGCAGTCCGCTCCCAAGGCATGGCGACGTATGGAGTGGTCAAACCACGGGGAACTAGAATCCTCCGTGTGATCATCTCCTGCAATCCCAGCGGCTTCGGAGCCGCCGCAAACGTGCAAACGCTGAGGTCCATCCCGTGGTAAGTAGCGATGTGGGTGACTAGACCTCCACAGCAAATATCTCCCTTCGCCTTGGCCTTGATCCTATGCAGATCCTCTGCTAGGAGCAAGCCAAAGTCTGGGAAGCCTCCTGTAACCATGCAATAGAGGCTGAAGAGCTCACCGTGTCTGATCTTCTGGGGCGTCTCAGTACGCGCCAGAAGTGTCTCACTGAAGATCCTGTGGGCAAGTCTGAAGGCTGGGTGAAAGATGACCTTCTCCCTGGAATCTCCAGGGCGTCATCTGTCTGCGTGTGTAGTAATGTGGGCTATATGTCCCCAGAACTCCCTAGCTACAGCTCGGGTCGGGAAATCTACAGCAGTGGGGTCAGGAAAGCCAAAGATCTCTCTCCAAATCTCTAAGGGAACTATGAAGTTCCGGCTCATCAACCGGTACTTCACAGAACGGTCTGTGGGAAGGTAGGAGAAGGAGCTAACAAACTTGAGTGTCGGCTCTAAGTAGGCTGGGGCTCGGATCTCAGTGAACTGATCTAGCCCCACTGTAGCAATCATCCTCCTAAGGTCAGCATCTAACCCTAGGCAGTCAAAAGCTGACACATCCAGAAATCGTGGTGCGATGACTGGACGGCCAGCTATCCTCTCATAGTCTACCCGGCATCTCTCGTGGATAACCGGGCGGTAGGGACGGGATGAGGAAGGAGAAGGGGAAGGGGAGGATCTATCTCTAAGAGCTAAACGGCGATCTGAACTCATTTTCAAAACACACTGTCAGACTACCTCGGTCGACTGACAACTCCAAGAATCACCTCGACCGAGGTGCAGAACGACTGGACCGAGGCGAAGACAATCGCGATTCCACTCTCTGATTTTCAGTTCTTTTCCCCCTAAAATCACTACCGATGCTTCCTAAGGGGTACTTAAAGATTTCCTCAACAGAATCAAGGGCAACCAAAGCCCAATATGCAGTAAACGAACGAGTTTAGGTTTTCGAACGTTTTTACCTCTTTCCGGCCGATTCACTCAGATTTCTTGCAGATCTGTAGTTGCAATCGGATCCTCTACTCTTCAATTGCAGTTTGGAAGCAGAAATCTTCGAAAACGAGCGAGAAACGAAGGAGGCGAGGTGGATCTGTCGCCGCGGTCGAGGAGGGTAAATAAAAAGTGAAAAGTAAAATTTTTCCCTATTTATACCGTTCCTGGATCTGCTGTCACCTCGGTCGAGATGGTCTCGACTGGCCCGAGGTGGTATGGACCGAGGCGGTTCTGCAGAAACCCTAGTCGCCTCGGTTGCTTCAAGAATCAACTCGGTCGAGGTGTTTTGACAGTGACCGAGGTGCTTCTGTCTTCTCAGAATCTCGAACTTCTGTCCTTCCAGATGTGCTCCTTCCTGTTGTCTGTCCAGAACGCCAAAAACAAAGCAAAGCAAAGCAAAAACAAAGACTATCTAATCTAGACTAGAAAACGGGAAAAGAGAGCAATACCTTGGGTTGCCTCCCAAGAAGCGCTTGATTTAAGGTCGCTAGCTGGACCATAATGCGTCTCAAAGGAGGTAGGGGGTGCCCTCACCCCATACTTCACCTCCATCGTGGGGTGAAGTGAGTAGATCCATCAAACGCTCCAAGACGTGCAAGTGCTCATCGGGGAATGAATCGTCTATGGGTGGGTTATCCGTCTCGCGGGAAGATTCCGGTAGCCGGCTGAGGTGATCCGCAACTGAATTCTCGGATCCCTTCTTATCGCGGATCTCTAGGTCAAATTCTTGAAGCAAGAGAATCCATCGAATAAGACGCGGCTTGGCATCTTTCTTAGCCATCAAGTAACGAATGGCTGCATGGTCGGTGTAGACAATGACTTTCGCCCCTACTAGATAGGAACGAAACTTCTCGAAAGCATATACAACCGCCAATAACTCCTTTTCGGTGGTAGCGTAGTTGCGTTGTGCCTCATCTAGCGTCTTGCTAGCATAATAAATGGCGGTGGTCCGTCCATCCTTCTTCTGTCCAAGCACCGCTCCTACGGCTACATCACTAGCGTCACACATGACCTCAAAGGGTAAGGTCCAATCAGGAGGCTGGATAATGGGAGCGGAGATCAACGCTTCCTTAATCCTATAAAAAGCATCAAGACACTCCTGCGAAAACTCAAAAACAACATCTTTATTCAAGAGGTTTGTTAGAGGTTTAGAAATCTTGGAGAAGTCCTTGATGAATCTCCTGTAGAAACCTGCATGCCCGAGAAAACTCCTCACACCTTTAACAGAACAAGGAGGAGGGAGTTTCTCAATAGTCTCGATCTTAGCTCGATCGACTTCAATACCTCGATTAGAAACGAGGTGTCCTAGCACAATGCCTTCATTAACCATAAAATGACACTTCTCCCAATTCAAAACAAGGTTAGTGTCTTCACATCTTTTAAGCACTAGAGAAAGGTTAGATAGGCAATCATCAAAAGAGGAACCATATACAGAAAAATCATCCATGAATACCTCCATGATCTCCTCTATGTACTCGGAAAAGATAGCCATCATGCATCGCTGGAAGGTAGCTAGTGCATTGCACAATCCAAATGGCATCCTCCGATAGGCAAACGTTCCCCATGGACAAGTGAAAGTGGTCTTCTCCTGATCATCCGGATGGATAGGAATCTGGAAGAATCCACTATAGCCGTCCAAGTAGCAAAAGTGTGAATGCTGGGCCAACCGTTCGAGCATTTGATCAATGAAGGGAAGCGGAAAATGATCCTTCCTAGTTGCCGTGTTCAGCTTCCTATAATCGATGCAAACTCTCCAGCCCGTAACGGTCCTCGTTGGGATCAACTCGTTGTTCTTATTCGTCACAACGGTCATCCCTCCTTTCTTCGGAACGACATGCACCGGGCTAACCCACTTGCTGTCCGAGATAGGATAAATGATACCTGCATCCAACAACTTAAGAACTTCCTTCTTCACAACCTCTTTCATGATCGGATTTAACCGTCTTTGAGGTTCCCGTGAAGTCTTATGATTATCTTCCATTAGAATTCTATGCATGCAGAAAGAAGGTTTAATGCCAATAAGATCATCCGTGGTGTAACCTATGGCTTTTCGATGCTTTCTCAGGACATGCATTAGCTTAGATAATTCAGAATCGGAGAGGGAAGCACTAGCAATAACGGGATAAGTAGAATCCGGCCCAAGAAAGATATACCTCAAGTGACTAGGGAGCTGTTTAAGCTCCACGACTGGGGGTGCTTTCCGAAAGGGATCTTTGCTTCCTCTTTCCTGTGGAGTGGTGTCAGAAGCTGGATTCTCAGCAATCTCAGTTGACATTTTCTCGCTATCGACCTCGGTCGAGGCGCAAAGGCGTTGACCGAGGTGTTCTTCAGTCGCCTCGCTCAGTCCAGAAAGTGCCTCGGTCGAGGTACTGCTACTGGGTCCGAGGTTGGAGATCTTCGTCTCCTGGATCAGCTTCTCTGTTATAGCTCCTGGATCTTCTTCCAGTGCCTTTAAGCTCCGTATATCTGCATCACAAGAAGCATCTATACCTTCCTCCATTAAACTGAAGCTAATAACTCTTTCGAGTGGATCTTTAATAAGGATAGAGCTCACCAATTCTCTTGATTCTTCTTCATCGTAGATGTTGAAGATATCATCAGTTAATTGCTCCCCTTTCATGGCAGCAAGTAGAGCGAATTCCACCTCATCGCCACCAACGTTGAATTTCAACTTGGCGTTCTTGCAATCCACGTTGCAACCCGAAGTTGCTAGAAATGGCCTCCCGAGAATAATAGGTATTGGATAATCTGCGGGAATGTCAAGTACAACAAAATCTATAGGTAGATAGAAATTACCCAACTTGACCGGAACGTCTTCCAAGATGCCCACGGGATGGGTAATGGAGCGATCCGCCATGTAAAGTCGAATCTTGACCGGTTTGGGCTCTCCAAGACCGATCTTAGTGCATAACTCCAGCGGGATGATGCTCACGCTGGCTCCTAGATCGCAAAGGGCTTCACAAGTGACATCCCCAACTTGAATGGGAATACAAAATGAGCCGGGATCTCTCAACTTAGGTGGCATCTTTTCCTTCATGATCTTGATAAGTTCTGAAGATTTAGATGTCATCCTAACTTCACCAACATCCTCCAGCTTCCTCTTCCTTGATAAGATTTCTTTTAAGAACTTCCCATAGGCGGGCATACCTAGAATGGCATCAAGGAAGGGAATGTTAATGTGTAGCTTATTCATCAAGTCAAGGAACTTACCAAAGTGCTTGTCTAGATGTGCTCTGGCTCTGGACTGAGGGAATGGAAGTGGTGGTTTATATGCAGGAGGTGGAACATAAGTTTCTGTCGTTCCTCCTTCTTTCTGTTGCGCCGCCTCGGTTGGTATCTCGGTCGAGGTGTTCTTCGACTGGATCTGGACCGAGGTGGTCTACGTCGAGCGAGGTACTGGATCTGCAGTTTTGAGTCCACTCCTCGTCGTGATGGCCATGCACTGGCCCTTAGGGTTAGTTTCCGTCTTTGCTGGAAGCTTCCCTGGGTCTCTTGGCGCTTCATTCGCCCTATTAGCAAGTTGTTGTTCGAAGGACTTTTGGGCCCTCGAAAATGAAGTCATAGAATTCTCCATAGCGCCAAGTTTGATCAAGATTACCTCCAGAACTGCGTCCTTCTTTTCCGGCTGAGACGAACTTGATCCTTGCCCTTGGCTCTTCAATGGAGTAGAAGAAGAAGAAGGGGAAGAGAGGAAAGGGTTAGAGGAATCATTAGAGTTGGGGTTTGAATAATTGTTACCGTGGTTTTGATTATTCGCCCTCCAGTTGTTGCTATTGGATCCTCTATTGTTGTTGTTGTTGTTGTTTCGGGGTCCGTTGTTGTTGTTACGGTACCCGTTATTGTTGTTGTTCCATTGCCCTTGCTCTTCCCTCTTAGTTTGAGCCATCAAGAGCTCCTTTAATTCCTTCACGTCGTTCTTTAAGGACGTGAGTTGGTTGTTGTTGGGTTGAGTCTCTTGAAAGTTGACTCTTTTAACTCCACCTTCAGCTCCCTGGTGGGTGTACTTCTCCATGTGCAAGGCTTGCTTCTCAATGAAGTCCCAAGCCTCATCAATCGCCATGTCCATGAATGTACCGGCGGAGAGTAGTTGGAGATTGAACTGGGTGCTTCCGTCCAGCCCCTTGAAGTAGATCTCCAACAACTCAATCTTTGGAATCCCATGATGTGGGCAATCCAAAAGGATATCCTTGAACCGCTCCCAAGATTTGGACAAGCTCTCCTTGTCCTTCATGATGAAAGCATTGATCTTCCCTCTCATTTCAGCAGTCTTTGAGGGGGGAAAGAATTTGGTCAAGAATTCTGTAGTCATTTCCTCCCACGTGCTAATTTTTCCTGGAGGAAGAGTTGTTATTTTCAAGTCTGGAGGGTCGCAAGGTCTCCATCAAGATCTCGTAGTTCTGAAGATGTTGATGCGGCGACTCCTTCTCTAGCCCTCCGAATTGGCATTGGCGAATCATGGCTAGAACTTGCGGTCGAAGTTCGTAGTCATGATCCGCTGGATCTCCTAGGTTCACTCCTGGACGCCTCAGCTGTTGATTAGGGTCCATCCTTTGACCTAGGGTTTGTGGGATTCCTGCAAGAAGAACATCTCGGACTGGTATCCGAGGTGGAAGTACATCGACCGGGGCGTCAGGTACTGGAATCTGCCTCGGTCGAGGATCAACTACTGGATCCTGCATCGGTCGAAGTAGAATCTGGTTCCGAATGGCAGCAATCTCAGCTTCGATTGCCGCAGTTCTGGTACGATTCTCCTCTTTCTCTTGCATGAGTTCTTCCTTGCTGAGGCGCAGCAGCTCCTGCGTCTCTCTCAATTGGGCCGCAAGATCGCGATCGTCTTGTTGGGTCATCTTTGCTTCTCTTAAGCGTCTCTTGTATGTCTTTTCTGGTTCGGGATCGTAAGGAACGATTTCCTTCCCAGTGCGGGTTCTTCGCATATACCTAAGAAAGAACCTGCAAAAGTCACTCAAGTAGAGTGGTTAGACAAAACGGGGCAAATGCCCCAAGAGCAAACCGTACCGGCTCGGTCTAGACCAAGTCCCCGGCAACGGCGCCAAAAACTTGTTCGCTCCAAACGGTGTGTGCAAGCTTTAAATTTATAACCCTAGACTTAAGCTTAAAACAAGGATGCGAACCCGCAGTGTACGGGTCAATCGTAGTAAAAGCAAGAAAATTCCAGGGGTCGATCTCAGGGACTCGGTGAAACAGAGTCAATACGGTATGCTATGTTAATTCTAACCACAAGAGCGATTAACACAATCAAAGATGAATAAGATGTCAAATAAAGCAAACATGCAATTCTAGGGATTAAAGCATCAGGTTGTGGTTCCAACTCAAGATCTATAGATAAGCGGACAAAGCTGAGATTTTTGCTTAGGGAAGGTGTTTCTAAAGTGGAGTAGATCAGCGGGTAAGTCTCAGGCTAACTCACAAAGATGGGATGGAAGCACACTCTAACCCCAATAAAGGATAAACCTTTATTACCTACACTTATGATCGTTAAACACAAACTAAGGAATTACCGGGTAAGTCTCATCCTAGGCTTGCTTTGGATCAGAAAGGTGTAATAAGAATAGGATTTGGCAAACTCTAACACTTAACTCTCAGTTTAAGGTCGGATAAGTCACCTCGGTCAGAAGAATTCCACCCCGGCCGAGATGTTCATCGACTGAACGAGATGCTTAGGGTTAAGGTTAAAGACTCGAACTTTCAGGATCCTACTGGAATCTAAGATTATTCTATCATTGTTTTTCCCACAACCTTCAGCCAATCACCCTAGAATCACACAAGGAAATTAGCCACTCATCATCATCATGAAAGTATTAAATGTAAGGGAAGAAGGTGAATATTTGAACAAAGAAGAATTTAATGAAAAGACTTCAATAACTGAATCAAATATCACAACAAGCGTTCTTTGGATAATAATCCGACAAGACAAGACAACAAGGAAAGGAATTGAAGATAATCTTACAAAACCCTTCAAAAAGCTATAAAAGCTATGATCTTCAATCTTCCTTCAACCTTCAAAAAGGTTCTTCGATTCTCCCAACTTGGAGTAGGCTGCTGCGTGATTTCCTACTGTAAGCGGGCCTTTTTCAGCTGTAGGCGGATCATTGATTTGTGGAAAATCCAACCCTTTTTATAGGAAAATAACCCTCCAAAGATAATAAATCTTAGAAAGATATTCTCCCATAAATATAGGTAAAATATATATTCTGCATATCTCCTTCCTTCCAGAAGCCAAGCCCAAAAATATGAGATCACTTTCCAATTTTAAAAGATCTCAGCCAAGAATAAAATATTCTCGCCGCCTCCTAGGTATTCGCCTCGGTCGAGTCGGCGCCTCTGGATCGCCTCGGTCGAGATGAATCTCTGGTCAACCGAGGTGAGTCATAACTGAAAGTGAAATCTCTCAAAACTGGTCCAAAGTGAATCTTTAACCCATGGCTATGCTTCCTGGATGGTTCCTTTTGCTCCTCAATGTAGCTCCAATGACTCATGACTCCTTTTGCTCCCTTTTTGATGCAAAACGTACCATATTACCTGCAATTACAACGAAACTAGGTGTAGACCTCGATTCTCGCAAAGGTAGATGAAATGGTAGTAAAATCACATAATGTACATACAAACATGCAGATTATGACAGATAAAACGTCCAAACAAACCCCAAAATATAGACTATAATTCATGCTATCATAAACCATGGATGAATGAGTGAGAAATCTATCTAAATGATTACCTAAACCTAAGTCATAATTCGTGTTATCATTAGGGCACTAACATTCTCCTTGGGGTTTATAAACATCTGGGAAGGCAATCCCCCGGAAAGCCTTGATTCGGTCCTTGAAATAGCTTCCGTCATTTGACCAACTTGCTTCTCAAGGTTCTTGATGCTTAATTTTATTGTTTGGACATGAGTAGCAAAGTGTTTAGTCAAAACCTGCAACTTATCTTCAGTTGAGTGATAGTTACCTTGGCGGGGCTGCTGTTGTTGGTTTTGTTGATCCCTCCAACGAAAATTCTGTTGGTCACGTCAATTTGGCATGAAATTCTGTGCATAGGGATCGTTCCTAGGTCTTTGCTGTTGTGGTTGTCCATAACCCATTGCGTTTACTTCATCATCATCATCTTGAACTTGTGGACACATGTCTGTTGGATGATATGGGTCAGCACAAACTCCACAAGCTTTTAGTTGTTGCGGTGTTCCCATAAGTGTTAGCCTCTTCACCATTTCCTTCAGTTCCGCTAGCTCGGTGGAAATCTCGCTCTTCCCGAAAATCACGGCATGAACTCCTTTCTTAGCTGGGGTCCTTCCAAAGTTCCGAGTCCCTTCCGCTAGTTCCTGTATCTTTTCCAAAGCAAGGTCAGGAGTAGAGTTAAGAATATTACCTCCACAAGCCGCATCGACGATCCTCCTTTCATTGTCTAACAAGCCATTGTATAAGTATAAGACTAGATCTTGAGTTGAATATTAGTGAAAAGGACAGTTGGATCGGAGGCGTGCAAACCTTTCGAAGTACTCATAGAGAGTCTCGGTTGCCTCTTGCTCGATGTTGCTTATAGCTTTCTTCAAGCTATTGGCCTTTTTAGCTGGAAAGTATTTCTCCAAAAACGCTTTGTGAAGGTTTTCCCAAGTGTCAATGCTCCCGGATGGAAGGTGGTAATACCAATCATCCGCCGAATCCTTGAGTGTAAGGCTGAATGCCCTCATCTTGATTTGTTCTTCGGTAATGTTGGCCGGCTTCATGCTCATACAAACGGTGTGGAACTTCCCAAGGTGCTTGATGGGGTCTTCACCACTTAGGCCATGGAAGGATGGAAGTAAGTGAATAAAGCCCGGTTTGAGCTCAAAGTTGACTCCTTCCCCTAGTGCTGATATAGCTACCGCAAGAGGGTTTTGAGCCAAAGTGGGTTGCGTAAGTTGACGAAGAGTACAGTCAGCCATCTTTTGTTGTAGTTGTTGTTGTCTTCGTTGCCGGATGTGCGTCCTCTTAATTTCTGGATCAAAAGAAGCAAAGCCGGAATTAGTAGCACGGGTTTGAACCATAAAATGGTTCAAACCAATAATCAATAATAACAATAAAACACAAAAACTCCCCGGCAACGGCGCCAAAATTTGACCGAGGGTATTTCTATGGTCGTCTATACCCAATCAAAAGTAAATCCCAACTTAGCACTAAGAACAAGTATAGTGATTAAGTAAGGGTCGAACCCAAGAGAGTTGAGGTGTTTTAGATGCAATTATCGATTATAATGACAAGTGACAAAAAAGGGGGGGGTTTTGGTTGAATTGATGCACAAAAACTTATGAAAACGATTAATGCGACAAATAAGACAATAATGGATGAATCTACACTAGGTTGATTCTAAGCATGCAATTGCTACTTTGGTGCATTCCTTTTACAAGTTTGTAAGTAATCTCCCGTCTCGATCATACGTATGTGTTGAGCCAACCGGCATCAACACAACTTAACCTATTAAAGTTCCGTAAATCTACAAGAACAAATAATAAGTTAGCATTCAAACAAAGACTAAGGGATATAAAGAGAAGATTAAAACCGTTAAACTTATCTTTATATTTGTGTTCCTTTTCTTTAAGTAATTACAACCCGTTATTACTTAAAGTTGCTACTAGATTAAAGACCCGAACCCGGAACCTATTAATCCTAGTTGTTTACATGCACTTTAGAACCTAAGGTGATCAATCTCAAGTAATAGTTAACATGCAATTAAACAATGGAGATCAAGGAAACACAAAGCATTACTGAATAAAAACTTATATTAAAAGAACTTACAACCAAAGTAACAAAGCAGCTTCAAACCAACCCAATGTAGCAAGGGAGTTAGCAACTCATTACAATGGAAAATTCAAGTCTAAAAATGGATTTTGTGAGAAAAAGCATGGATGATTCTAGCAATCAGCCATGTACTATTTATACTAAAAAAGACACTTAATTAGGAGTAAATAGCCTGCCTAAAACAACCACCTTTAATGCCATAAAGGTGGTGTAAACAGCCGGAGTAAAGCTTCTGGCGTTAAACCGCAGGGGCGGCCTTCAATACCCGCAGGGGCGGTTTAGGCAGAATCGGTTGATCTTCTTCATAACCGCTGGGGCGGCTACACAGCTCCGTTGGGGCGGATCTTTAATGCACTTCAACGTCTGACCTTTCGCCTTCCTGATGTTTCTGATGTCAAGGCGCCGGGGCGCCTTAAGGCCAACGTAGGGGCGGCTACACAGACTCTTCACCTTCAAACTCCCAAGGCGAGGCGCAGGCAGGGCGCAGTGGGAGGCGCAGGGGAGCTGGTCTTCGTCTTGTCCGGGCAAGTCACCGCAGGGGCGCCAATGGGTGGCGCAGGGGCGGTGAACTGCATCTTGGCCGGCGCTGGTGAAGGTGTTGGGAGTGCTTCAGTGGAAAGTGTTACCCGCTGGGGCAGCTACAAGGGCCCGCGGGGGCGGTGGAGAAAAAGAAACTTTGCTTCTTGATCGATCTTTACTCCTAAGTGCTTATAACTCCTTCCTTAGCTTCTTTTGATCTTCTTCTTCTGGACCAAGGAGTTAGTAGCATAAACCGACACTAATGTAATAAAAAGACTTTAAAAACTACCCTAAATGGTAGTGATTCCATCACCTATCATAAGTCTCCGGACTTACTTAGCTAGCTTCTTTGTATTAGCATCGATGTGTGATTGGTTGCGTGTGTTTAATTATGTTTGATTGTGTTTATATAACAAACGAAACCGGAACTAGGACGACCTTGTGCAGATATATATTGGCTCAAGTGTATGATAACAGGCGGTGACCACTTGTCCTATCCAAAATGGGGATGACTAGGAGGTGCCTTGCGACCAATCCAACGGATGATGCTGATCCGCATCAAGTACAAACTCGTATGGTGAAAGGGGACAAGGGCGAGATCGTTAAGATTCTCGTGTCACACCATAAATGGAATTGGTAATGGGATGATGTAAATGGAAAGATAATAAACTAGCTTGTGTGTTTTGGAGCATGTTGTGTGTTTATGATGCCTTATGTGTATGTGTGCCAATACCATGATTCTAATGCCTTGAATGCTAGCTAACGGTTTTATACCGATATTGTTGTAGTTGCACTGCAGGTTAGGGACGCGGCCGAGAGATCGGAAGAGTGGGCAGCCGGGGTCCGTACATGGTAGGATGGGTTTGTGGCACTACTAAATAACTGGCCTATTGTAACTGTATAATTGCAACGGATTTTTTATTATGTTACCATAATTTGCTAAGGTAATGATCTTGTAACGGTTATACAAAATTGACTTAATGTAATACTACGTCGGTAATGGATGTTCTCTTATGTTACAATAGACAAACTATTGCAATGGTCATGTGTAATGGTTATAAAAAATTAAAGAAGAACACCTATAGTAATGATAATTGTAATGGTGCTTCTAAAATAATTGGCGCAAAATTAAAAAGAGGAAAGCGCCAGAATAAAAAAACTTCGGCGGCCACATTCCTCCCTCACTCCTCACTTTCTTTGTTCCAGTGTTCCAAAGAAATACGAGAGAACCCTAAAAAAATTCAGATCTGAAACCATATCTCATCTTCGCCGCTCCTCTTCATCTTCGCCACTCCTCTTCGTTTTCATTTGGGATCTCTTCCTCTTCATCTTTTCCGGTCTCCCTCTTCGTGTTCATGGGTTTGTCAGTCCTACTTCGCAAGTCGCAATCTCCCTCTTCGTCTTCAGTCGGGATCTCTTCGTCTTCGCCAATACTCTTCAGACTTGGTGTGAGTTTTTCAAATTATTTTCAATTTCTTCTTTTTGTTGTGAAGACTAATGGATCTTTCTCATTTTTGTAGTGTTATTTATTCAGTTCTGACTAATGCGATTCCATGGCCAGTCTTCGTTCTTCCTCAATACTCAGCATTTGGGAGCTTGTTGCAATATTCAGTGAGTTCTCATACAGTCTTACCACTTAGTAGATATGTTGGAGGCTTGTTGCAATATTTAGGATTTTCAGTTGTTTTTTCTTGTTTTAGATGTAGTTGCAGGGTAGGTTTTTGGATTTCTTTTCTATTCATGATGTTATTGTAGCTTAAGAACTAGTATTTGTTTTACGAGTATTCATGAATGTCTAGGTATGAAGACCTGAGTCTTGCCTTGCATTATGGTTGTATGTTGAGGGAGTGCATTCGTCATCAAAGTGTTGCCTAATTACACACCTAACCACTAGTTTTACTTTAGTGCCTAATTGCTTGTTTGATAGGTATGTACTCGAAAATCACTTGAGGAAGTTCTTTGATTATACCCAGATTAAGAATTTTGATATTTCATCAAACGCTTAAGCAACTTTCAAGGTAGCACATTGGGATGTCCTTTTCTTTGTCATTGTAGGGTTTTCCATTATCTCATTCATGTTTAACCTGATGTAGGAGTTACTTACCCGGCATAAGTCCATTGTGGCTGATTTTCTTTGTAAAAACTACGATTGGGTAAGTTTTGTTAGAAATTTGTTGTGATCTTTTATATGTTCCCTAACTCAATTATAAGCAAAAAAATGAGCCATTTGTCGCTTGCAATGAATGTGATTTCCCTGTTTGTAGGCCTTGCTACGAGTACAAAAGGAGAGAAGAAAATCAAGCTTGCCCTCAATGCAAAACCGGATTCAAGCGTCTTAAAGGTGTCCATTTGTCTCATTTTGCAAAAGTCTTATATTTTCGTGCGTAAATTATAACTTATAAATTTCTGCAAGAATATACTAGGTGAGGCTTGGAGCGAGTTAGGTTCAAAGGACCTTGAACATCTTCAACATCAGCTTGATAAGTCATTGAGGCAAATCAAGTCAACAAGGGTATGTAAGACAACCTTGTACACTTTAAAATTATGGTTAGTATTAGTATTATGTTGTATACTTGTATTAATACCATTGGAGGTTATTGATTAACAAATTGAAGTGTGCTTAGCTGGAGGATGGTGACTTCTTCTATTTGTTGCTTGTCTGATTCGGAGTTGCTCATTCATTTGGATTGGAGCTTCGAAGAGTTCTAAATGAGTAGAAGTTATTAGCTATTGTTGGATTTTAACAAGTAAGTCTCTTTTTCCATCTCGTATCTACTCAGGGAGGACTTAAGGTTACATGGTTTTTGTTTCGTTTACCTAGTTGAAAAATTGTTGGATGCAATATTTTTATTGAACAATTGTTGGATGCTTATAGAACTTATGGTCATAAAGTCAAGTACAAACTAAATAACTTTGTTTGTAGTGTTTTGACATTGCAATTGTGGATTACATGTCATTTATGTTGTTGTTAAATGCTACTTGACTAACTTGGTTGGTTACTAACATAATATTCGTGCGATGTTGAAGTTGATTATTCACCACAAGTATGTAATAAAATTTGGGCGTTTCAGATTTTGCATTTTGCATGTGCATCTGCTGAGATTTTGTGCAGCCGGAATTGGTTGTTGTTATTTTTGTCCATCCTTGTGGTCATTGCTTAAGTTTATGATTTTGTAAGGAGTTTGCTTAAGTTCTTGCTTAAGTTTTGTGCTTCCGGAAATTACTTATTGTTCTACTTTGACTTTCGAGTGTTGCTTAAGTTTTTGATTTTGTATCAGTTTGACAATTTGAGTTAGTGGTGTTACCGGTTCAAACCAAACCGCCGAACCGGCGGTTTGTGAACCGGCTCAAACCGCCGGTTTGACCAAACCGGCGGTTTAGGTTTGCCGGTTTGGTTGAACCGGGGGTTCGAGGTTTAGGTTTAGGTTTGGTTCAACACCAAACCTAAACCGGCGGTTCAGACCGGTGGTTAACCGCCGGTTTAACCGGCGGTTAAACCGCCGGTTTGAGCATATTTTTTATTTTTTTTTTTAATTTTTTTTGGCCAAACCGGCGGTTAACCGCCGGTTTAACCGCCGGTTAACCGCCGGTTTAACCGGCGGTTTGGCCAAAAAAAAGAGACGTTGGCAAAAGCCAACGTCTCTTTGCAACAATTTGAACTCCAACGGCTATAATAGCCGTTGGAGGTTTAATTTTTTTTTTTTTTTTTTTTTTTTTTTTTTTTTTTTTTTTTTTAAAAGTCATGTGCCAAACCGCCAAACCGGCGGTTTGGCGGTTTGGCAAACCGCCGGTTTAGGTTAAACCTAAACCGGCGGTTCCTCCTTGGCCGGTTTAGGTTTAGGTTTGGCTTTTGCCAAACCTAAACCGCCGGTTCCTAAACCTAAACCGCCGGTTTAGGAACCGGCAACACCTCTAATTTGAGTTGTTGTTGTTTTAGGTTTGGAATAGAGTTTGCTTACTATTGTTGAGTTCTTGTTGTTGTTATAGTGTTGGGATAGTGTTTGATATGATATTTTTTGAACTATTGCAGGACGAAGATAACGAGGGATGAAGTTCAAGCCGGATTGATGGCTAACTTAACTTTTTACAAGTAATTTCTGGGTTGATTATGTGATGAACGGTTAGGTGTTTAGGTAAATATAGAAATTTGTCTAATTAGGAGACTAATATACCTTTGTTGCCCATACTATTGATAAGTACTTCGTATTATTTTGGGAATGATGATGTACACTTTATGTCTTCGTATTATTTATCTATGGATTATCATTAGTATTTTGTACTAAATTTGTATAATTTATAAATTATCTAAATAATTGTACACATCAGGTATTGTGGTAACAATTGTAGATCATATGGCAATGGTTCTATATGTAAGGTGATCGACAATTATCTACGTTTTGTAATGGTAAGATCTATTGTAATAATAATTTATTTTTGTAATGGTTTCACCTATAGTAATAGTTATGTGTCTATTGTAATTGCTTTGGACTTGATTCCTTAAACCGTTACAGTAGAGTTCATCTTCGTTGCTACATACCTATTGCAAGGCAGGCTATTGTAGCGGAGCATAATCCATTACCAAAGCCTTACTGTAACAGTTTTGAAGCCTTAAGTAACTAATTTTGACGGTTACAACAGGCCATTTATTTAGTAGTGTGGGTGGAGTCGTGTATATATATATGCATTATATATTGTATGTTTTCGACGTTTGGTCGTTGGAGTTGTTGACTCGGTTGTGGTCTTTTGGTTGTATGCTTTTGGGATTTATATCACTACATTAAAATGAATTTTGGTTTTTGCCTTTAATTTGTGTCTTGTTGTAAGATCCGGTGAAATTGTTGTCAAGCTAAATGTCGGAACCCATTGTGAGGTCTCCGCCCGTAGCATCCCGAGTTCCGCGGATTCGGTGTGTTACAATATATATTGTTTATTTTATGTATTTGACGTTTGAGTCTTTGGAGTTGAGAACTCGGCTGGAGTTTGTCGTTTGTTTGTTTCATGGGATTATATCATTACATTAAAATGTATTTCGGTTTTGCCTTTATTTGTTTCTTGTTGTAAGATCCGGAGAAATTGTTGTCAGACTAAGGGTCGGGACCCATTGTGAGGTCTCCGTCTGTAGCATCCCGAGTCCCACGGATTCGGGGTGTTACATTCGTAATCATCCTTAATTAGTTCATGATTATTTTTATTATTATGTAGACTCGCACTTTTGATTTTTCTTATTAGAAGGGGGGAAATTGTTAATTATTATTTTATTTATAATGAAAAGTGGTTAAGTTGGACTATCCCCGAGAGGTAGTCCCGACCTAAAACTTTTCTTATGGATGAGAACACGAAGTTTGGGATCATTAGAAATATTCTTAATTATTAGTTTATTGATTGCTTTGTTACATTTATTTCACTTAAAATAATTAATTATTAGTGTGATCCAAATCATATATAATTCATGTGAATTCGATACCCGATTATATTACATCTGATCTTGCATCCTTGCACGGCGGAAGTTTTTTATATTTCGGTAAAACGTCCACGATCAGTAGTTGATTCCACACTCACTACACAATGAGCATTAAAAGACGAAGTTACCGTACGACGAGATCAAAATCCAAACTCTATACGAATGACCTCTAATGGTAGAGATTCGTGTTAAAATTAAAGTGATTATACAATAACTTAACCTTATTGTAGGAAGAACAAGAAGAACATAGTAAACATTTACACGAAAATTGTCAATTACTTTAACAAATAGTGTTACCTTTTAATTCAACCATTTTCAATGAGAAGCCACGACTTTCATCCTCTTCAAACTACCGAGCCTGGCATCAAGAACCATACTCCATCAACAACAACCTTGCTAGTGGACTATTTAAGCTATTAAAGACCATTATGAACTTTCTACAATATATGTAGTACCGAAGAAATACCAATAGTTACCCGGTTAAAATTTATAAATTTATAAATTTATTGAGATGTTTAAGTTCTCCGAAATATTGAGAAGAACAAAAAAATTTTACATTGGATATTAGTTAAGAATTGGATAAGAACAAATTTATTGTTATTTGATTTTCTAAAAACTTTTTGAAAGTGAGAGTGATTTTCTAAAAGGAAGAATAAGTCAGAGGTACTTCTACGAACAGATCTGCCCAAGAAGTATGACAAATCCCGAGATCCTTAAGAGCAAATTCCTTACCCAGAAGCATGATCAGATGATTGTTCAACATATCAGAGGATGCAGTAAGGATTATATCATCAAAATAGAGAATATGGTAAGCAACGTCGGATCCCTAACGGTAAATAAAGAGAGAGGAGTCGCTCTTACTTCCGGTGAAACCTATTTGGAGCAAGAAGCCTGCAAAACGCTGAAATCAGGCACGGGGTGCCTGCTTAAGGCCATACAGAGACTTCTGCAACAAACAAACATGATTACGCCTAGAGGAATCACAGAATCCCGGAAGCTGAAACATATATACTGTCTCATTCAAATGTCCATGAAGAAAGGCATTTTTGAACATCAAGCTAATGGATGACCAAGAACGAGAAACTGTATTGCTTAGACTTGCTCGGATAGTTGCTTGTTTAACAACTAGACTGAAAGTCTCATCGCAGTCAACGCCAATTTGTTGAGAACAACCATTGGCAACCAAGCGAGCCTTATATCGGCCAAAATATGAAGTGGGCTACGGTGGCAACTGAGGGCCAAATCTGGCGGGCTGGGGCACTCCAATACCTGACTTTCACATGTCCCGACATCAGTTATGCCGTCTAGCAAGTGTGTCTTTTCATGCACGATCCCAAGGAAGCTCAATTTGTTGCCCTCAAGCGTATCATCCGCTACATTTCAGGCACATCATCGTGAGTTATCACAATTTCTCCTCCAAAATCGGACCTTATTGCATATACAGATGCCGATTGAGCCGGCTGTCCTGACACACGACGATCAACCTCCGATTACTATGTCTTCTTCAATGACACTTAAATCGCGTGGTTTGCCAAACGGCAATCTGTGGTCTCCATGTCTAGTGTAGAAGCCGAATATAGAGGAGTTGCCAACGTTGTAACGAAGTGTTCCTGGCTTCGCAATCTTTTGCTTGAGCTTCATTGCCCACTTACAAAGGCATCTATTGTTTACACTGACAACATATCTACGACTTATCTTGCTAGCAAACCGGTTCAACACCAACAAACCAAGCATATCGAGATTGATATTCACTTTGTCACAGACAAGGTTGTCCGTGGTCACGTTCAAGTTCTTCACATACCTTTGGCTTTTAAGTACGCAACCATATTTACGAAGGGCCTTCCAAGACAATTGTTTCTAGATTTTAGATCTTGTCTTACTGTAATGCCTCCTCCAGTTTCAACTGCGGGGGTATGATAGAATATGTAATTAATGTAAATAGAGTGTTGCCCTTGTAATTATGTAAATAAGCTTTGGTTATATATATGACCCATCAATTGATGGAAAACCCTAAGGGAAATTAATTCACATTCACACATATGTCTCATCCTGATCCTTTTGCATCGACTAGGCTACTCGGATACGTCTTGCAGTTAAGTTTGAGTCTCCACCGCTTGCAACCCTGGCAAGGAGCACACATAGGAATCGAGTTCCTTACTCACAACATGTCCTGCACTTTCATAGAAGATCAGGGCCACCTTAGTGTCGACCAACATTGTGCCCCCTCTCCTTCGGCTACAAGGTGTCGGGTACGACAGATCTGAAGAAACCTTTCCTCGAGCAACCATTGTCTTCACCGACAAGGCGACAACCTCTCAATTGGCATTTCAATGTAGGGGAACCCACTCCAACCACATGGAAGGCTAGTTCGCTCTTGACTACAGTTGGGTAAGCAACTCATGGCTTATATCGGTTTCAATATACACATGAGAAAGAGAAATAAATTTGTGAGCCTATGGTGTTGTAGGGATCGAACCGGCGACCATCTATGTGCACAAGTTTGGAAAGATTTTGTGTCTAGGGAGTTTCGAACCCAAGACCTGTTGGTAGAGTTCAACTCAGGAGGTTGGTGAGGATTGTCGAACTCTGGACCTACAAATCATTGATTTTCTTTGGATGTAGAAAGTTGTTAAGCAGTCAACTTTGAGCATATGTTTCGATACCTTAAAATGATAATTCACCGTTCACATTGTTTTTATAGATTATAGATGAATGTACATACATTGATGTATAAGAAGTTTGGTTCGATTCAACGGTCGGATCTAGATTTATAAGGTTCTAAAGTAGACTCCTTAGGTAGTTTGGTAAATTGCAGATTTTTTGCTAAGTATGTGAGATTTTGTGTTGAGGAGTCAACTTGGGATTTTTGTGTAGGATTGTAATACACGGAAAATTTTAATTTCGTTTATGATCCAATCAAAATCGGATTTAATCCGCTAAATTTTATAAATTTTAAATAATATTACACAATATTAGATTCTATCATTTTATGTGACCTTAATTCACATAAAATGATAAATCTGTAACCGAATAGATTTTGTTTTCGTTTTTTTTAACTCGTAGAGCAGTTCCGTACAAGTAACGACTCACGTTTCAACTCATCATCTAGCGGGATGAGCAGGCTCATCGGAGTAGGCCCATTATATCTAATGAGCCGGCCCACTTATCAACCCTAATCCTTCCCTTAATCACGTTTAATCTAACCTAATCTATAAGCACATGCGTACCTTCTCCCTTCTGCACAAACGACGGGAACGGCGACAGTACAACTTCGACTATCGGCGTCCCAGGCAACTGCCACCGAGTTCCAAACTGTCTTCCCTGCGCCGGAGCCTGCTTCGTCCGCTTCATCCAGGTGAGTACCGACCCCTTTTTCCTCCTTCTTGAGAGAGATAACCACCACGCTGACCCACTATTGTCGCACAACAACGGAGGCTGCTCGCGCCGGTTCCCTTCCGCTAGCCAGATCGCCGCCGCCGACGTCGTTGTTGTAGCAGGTGAGACGGATGCCTCCTTTCCCTCCCCTTCTCCTCTTTTTTTCCCTTCTGTTTCACGTGGTAACCGCCAGAAGTCTTCTGCAGCCACGAAGAGTGGTACACCTGTGGTAGTGCAGGCGAGTTGGTGTACGAGCCCAGCTTAGAACTCCTCTGCTATGCCCCACCCTGTAAACCCGGACTATCTTCAGCCTACTGTTGGTGAGTCCCATCTATGCTCTTCTGTTATTATTGTATTAGTGCAGAGGAGTTTAGACTGTTTTGTTCCAAGTCATAATCTAGTAGGTAGTTAGTTGCAAAGTTAGTATACAAGATATGAAATTAGAGAAGGGGTGTGTGTACATGTCACCTTGTTTTGAACCTAAGATGTGTGAGAATAGATTTAATATTTCAGAATAGCTGACAGTGAGGTTTGAACCCAAGACCTTATGAACTTCTTGTGCCTAGATTTTTGTCTAGTGCTCATAAACTGTCGAGTTGGGGAATAAATTTCGATAAATTAGGATGAACATCCACCGTTGAATTTTTTATATATTGTAGATAGAAATATGAAGTTTAGTGTATTAAAATTTCAAAGAAAGTTAACGGTCGGATTAGAACTTATAAGGAATTATAGTAGGATAGGTGAGTTGTTTTTACAGCAGAGGAAAATTGACTAAGTATGGAATTTTTCAACTTTTATTCCAACTTTGGAAATTTATGAGAGAGTTATGAATAAGTATTTTTGAGATATCATTACCCCTATGCTTAGTATGCATATCATAGAGGATCTAGGATTTTATTTCGGAATTTTTATATCTTTTATCCAAGCCGTATATATTAACCCAAAGTCGGACCTTAACGACTTTTTGTATAAACTAAGAATTTTCGGTAACTCATATAAATTCTTATCAAACCTTTCAATGAGAACTAGATTGTGGAAATGAGTTCCAAGGAAGAGTTTTGAAAATAAGTATAGGAAAATCTTAGGGTTTTCAGAACCAGGGGTAAAATAGTCTTTTTACCTTAAGAGAGCCTTTTCCGTAATTTCTCTTTATGAGATTGTACATCTTAGAAGTTTATAACTTCTAAGAGTATGAGATGTGATTTTGATCCACATGCCTTGTTGACAGGCGTTTGAGTTACCACGAGTTTAGACCGAGTTGAGAATTGAGAGAGTGTGTTTTGATTCAGGTAAGTCCTTGCGACTTACTTCGCTAGTTTCTGGATGTTAGTTGAATGACAATAGTGGTGTGTGTGTTGTGTGTTTATAATAAAAACTTGTTAGGATGACAGTTATTATTATTTTAAGGCCCAAGTGTATGTATAACGGGCCGTGACATCACTGTCCAGCTCTGACAGGAGTCTGGGTGGTTCTTTATACCCAAACCATACAGGTACATGGTGAGATGCATCGGATCCATTGCTGATGGTTACACGGGGGCGGATGCGAGGTTTGGGAATCCCTTTTGTCACAAAATAAGTATCATTAGTAAGAGTGAATGACCTAAGTAAAGATAATATATGAATTGATTGAAAGCATGATGAGTGTTTACTTTTGCTATTATGTGTGTGTGTGTGTTATTCTCATTTGTCTAACGTTTAGATAGCTAGCTAACGGTTGTTCTGTTGTGTTGTTTAGATATGCCATATGTTAGAGCAACAGGTGAGTGATCCGGAAGTAGTGGTCAGCCGGGTCTCTGTACTCCTTAAAGAAGGGTTGGGTGTTTGCTTCGTTGTTCCTTTCTTCGTTTTTAGACAGTAGACTTTTGCGTTGTTTAAGTATTGTGGCCTGTTAGACGTTGTTGCATTTATCTCTTTAAAATACTATTTTATGAATTTCGGTTTTTCTTATTTGTCTTTTGTTCCAAGATCTTAGTAAGATTGTTGTCAAACTGAGGTCGGGACCCATTGTGAGGTCCTAACGAGTAATGTCCCGAATTCTGAGAATTCGGGGTGTTACAACATGGTATCAGAGCCAAGTTGGCAACAATGACACTTGAAATATTTTGAAAGACCGAATAAGTACTTAAGCAGAACCCGAAAAGGGATCTGAGTTTTAAAAACGGACTTTTGGGTTTTAAATGCATGCATAGTCTGGTTGGGGATAGAAAGTACGGCTGGCCACCACTACTACCGCGGATCTCAGTATGCTTAGTATGGACTTTAGGTTTTTACTTTAGTTGGACTTATTAGCTAGATTATAACTGTAGTTGTTATCACTCATGTAGATGACACGTACTAGGGCTACACTAGCTACTGGTCGAGGTAGAGGTCGTCCACCTCTCCCTCTAGCTGGACAGGGTAGGGGCGATAGGACTCATGTGGTTAGAGGACGCGGACGTGGAGGTAGACCTCTATTAGTGAGAGGTCGAGATCGAGCTCCTTGAGAGGATCCACCCGCAGTGAGCATGCCAGATCCTGGAGTAGAGGAGGTGGCTGAGAGTGTTGTTCCCGAGGTCGGGAATGAGACCTCTGCTATGTCTAGAGCACAGGGAGCACGTTTGACTGAGTCAAGATGCGTTTCTGTTGGGGCATCTGATTATAGAGAGTACAAAGCATACGGCCAGCGTATGGAGGAGGCTTCCAAGGCAGAGAGACTTACCTAGGTAACACCAGCACCGGCTAGGTCAGTTCAGGTGACACAGAGGATGACTCAGGTGCCGGCTATACCTGAGAGGAGAGTTGAGGCTGATAGAGCTCCTGCTGGGTCTAGAGCACCGAGACCGGATGAGTCGTTGAAGACTTTTAACTCCCAGAAAGTTCCCTCATTCAATGGGAGATAGGATTGGAGTTGGAGCATTGGATAGGACACGTAGAGACTGCACTAGAGGCGATACGGTGCCCAGAGGATCGACAAGTAGAGTTGGTGCAGACCTTATTCACGGAGGATGATCATTCTTGGTGGCGGACCATTTGTAGCCGCGTCACCGGTTGGGAACAGATGAGGGGTATTGTTAGAGAGAGATATTGCCCTGCCTCGTTGTGGAGAGAGAGGTTTCAGGACTTCATTGAGGCGGGATTCGAGGACATTCCGATTGCCGAGGCAGCCAAGATGTTTTAGAAGGAGTTGACCCTACTAGGACCAGCTACACCTCCTGAGGAGCAGTATGTGTACCTCTTTTCACGGAGATTGAGAGAGAGCACTCGTTCTTATCTAGCAGGATTTCGCTGCGAGTCTCTGTTAGACTATCAGGATAGGGATTCTGCATATGAGAGAGATAGGCCAGCCCCGAGGACAGCTGCTCAGTCAAATAGGCCGGATATGCGGCAGAGGACAGGATATGCTAGTGGCAGTATGGGAGTAGCTGGTTTTAGACGGGGACTGACTCAGGGACGACATAGTCACACCGCTACAGTCGAGACTCCAACTGGGGGTTAACACTGTCATAACTGTAGTGGCTATGTACACATCCGATCGAACTACACGAAGCCATTAGTGACCTGCTTTCAGTGGGGCAAGGTTGGACATAGAGCTGTATTTTGCCGCCAGGGCAATGCTCCATCTTAGCAGGGTTCTTCCCCTACAGGTCTATCAGGGGGTGTACAGAGGCAGCCACCGTACCGAACTCCGAGTCAGCAGCAGTAGTACCGAGCCTCAGGTCAGCAACAACCTTTCAAGGCTCCAGGATATCCTCCCTCACAGAGTTCCACGCAGGGATACGGTCGGGGCAGGGAACGTGGTAGTACAACTGACACTAGAGGAGCCCCGGCACGGGTGTTTGAGTTGAGGAGTTCTGATCAGCCAGAGGCATCGACGGCCACATGTACGATCCGGATCCATGACTTACCCGTACGAGTTTTGTTTGATACAGGTGCTATGCACTCCTTTATATCTGATGCATGCGTAGATAGGTTGTCCTTAGCTACTGTAGAGGGGATACCGTGTATGATAGGATTACCTGATGGGAGTAAGGTCAAAGGGACCCGAGAGATCTATGATTGTCCCATTCGTTTGGGAGATCGAGATTGGCTGGTAAACTTTCTAGTCATGCCTTTAGCACATGAGGACATCATTTTGGGGATAGATTGGATGAAGAAACATGGAGCAGTCTTAGACATTGGCAGGAGGACATCGACTGTTTCCACTAAGGAGGGTCATAGAGTGATATTCCGAGGTTGGGACCTCGGAAAGTCCGGCATAGTTATCCACTTAGTGATAGCAGCGAGACTGATAGCACAAGGTTGCGAGGCCTTCTGGTGTTATGCCATAAAAGAACGCAAGAGCCTGACAGTAGAGGAGATACTAGTTGCATGCGAGTTTGCAGAGGTATTCAGTGACGACCTGCCAAGACTACCCCCACAAAGGAGTGTTGTTTTCAGCATTGAGTTGGAGCCGGGCACGAGACCGATCTCGAAGGCCCTGTACCGCATGGCACCGATAGAGCTGCTTGAGTTGAAGAAGCAGTTGGAGGAATTGGCTGAGAAGGGCTTCATTCTCCCTAGTGTATCTCCCAGGGGCGCGCCAGTATTATTTGCGAGGAAGAAGGACGGATCGATGAGGTTGTGCATAGACTACAGAGAATTGAACAAAGTCACTATCAAGAACAAGTATCCACTACCGCGCATAGATGATCTGTTGGACCAGTTGCATGAAGCGTCTGTGTTTTCGAGGATAGACTTGAGGTCAGGTTACCACCAGCTGACTGTGAGGGATCAGGACATACCTAAGACGGCTTTCCGGACTAGGTAGGGTCATTATGAGTTTGTAGTGATGCCATTTGGGCTCACTAATGCGCCAGCAGTGTTCATGGAGTTGATGAACAGGATTTTCATCGACTTCTTAGACCAGTTTGTAGTGGTCTCCATTGACGAGATCCTAGTTTAATCTAGGAGTCGAGAGGAGCATGCCTGTAACACCCCAAATTCGCGGGACTCGGGATGTAACATTGGGCTATGATCTCACAATGGATCCTGACCCTAGCCTGACAACAAGTTCACTAGACCTTACAACATGTCATTGACAGACATAAAAACAAATCCATAAAACCGTATAAACTGTATAACCAAAGGTAAACAACAACATAGCCGAGTATGAAACGACATCCTCACACAGGAGGGAAAACAAAACATCATCCTCACGTAGGAGGGAAAACATAAACAACCCCAAAACCAACACCCTAATGTACGAGAGTCCTCGGCCTGTGACCCTGTCAGATCACCCAACAACGCCTATCCTGCGAACATCTACAACACGGTATGAAACCGTTAGCTAACCATACATATATAAGGTAATGCATAAGCACAAGCACAATCATGAAAGATAAACACATCAGCATGCTATCACACATTTACCCATTTTATCATCTTTATATAATAGTCATTCACTCAAATCGTATATATATATATAGATAGATAGATGAAAGTATGTGACACGAGGATTGGTACATCCTCACCTCTGAGTGCTATATCCAGCTGTACGAGTATCGGTCACACAACCTGTGTACCCTATGGGAGTGGATTGTCCCCTTCCTGTAAACCAGTCTAGCCTAACGTCAGAGAACCTCCCAGACTCCATGGGATGATTAAAGGGAAGGGTTATCACAGCCACGCAACGGGGCAGTCAATAAAACATAGGTCAGTATAAACGATATCTCATGCTATCATAGCAAACATATAACGCACACACCACTTATGCAAACACCCAATATAGAGATGATAGCTAAGTAAGTCCTACGGACTTATCTCAATCTCGTACTCAGCTCAACCACAACAACCTCCAATCCTGAGAGAGGGCACTACCTAATAACAAGGCATAAAGATATATCAAACTCTATTCATCAAAGAGGTCACACCTAGACCCAAAGGGATCAATGAGGATCATACTCAATCTATAAGCCTCACAACCAACAAAACCTCAATACCTCAGCATAACTCACAATTCCTCAAATCTCAAGGTAGTATTTAATCAACATTCCTCAATCTCAATTCTAATCCTAATTTAATTAATTAACCTTTAATTAATTAATTAGATTTCGCCAGAATAACGTTTTGCCCGCAGGCAATTTCTAAACCCCTTGTCATCAGATTTTATCAAATAAACAACCCATAATCACCAGAATAATATAACGACCATAATAGAATTTCTAATTATCCATTTTGACAAGCCTAAAGTCATTTTAGGCCAAATCGCAGTACGGAAAACGAATAAATTCATAACTTATTCGTTACTATCCCGATTAACGATCTGAAAAAAGATTCGGAATCACATCGACGCAGACTACGCATGGACAACATCAAATTCACCAGAATCTGATCGACGGAACCTGCCTGGTGACATATATGCTCGGCCAACCCTTCATATACTCGGAAATGCAGAAACTCGGTACCGATATGAAGAGAATGAAGAGAGGAATCCAGAAACTCAAACGGAATTGAAATCGGATTAGAAACGGAGAGTAGATATGAGTTTGAGGGTTGAGAGAAATCATAGCTTTTACGAGGAAACGTGAAAGGAAATGAATTAATAAAGGATTTTCCGCTATTTATAGTGAAGACGATAATTATCCTTTAGCAAAGTCGATAATTATCCTTTAACCGATCCAAAGGCGGGTCGAACATCTTTCTCCAAACTTATCGAGATTGGAACATGAAATATGGAATATTGTAGGGATAATTATTCCACAACTGCCTCGGAAAACGTTTATTCCTAAGCCGTCTTTTGTAACGCCCGGTTTAGATATTCCCCTTAGTGCGTACTTCTATCGATATTTTCGTTTTAGAAAAGTCCTTTATATATATATATATATATTTGAAAAGTGTTTTTGAAACGTGAAAATAAAATTCCCGAGTAGATGTATATTTTGGTTTACTTTCAGAAAGGTTCAAAAAAATCTTTCCGAATCGGTAATTCCGTTCCGAGCGTTTGGAATAGAGTCCATTTTTATTTTTATCTATTTATTTATTATTACTTCTCTTTCTTTTCCTTTTTCTTTTTTTCTATCTTCCTTCTCTTCTGGCTGGTGAGCAGCCTCATGCCCCGACCTTTGGCTCACCCGACCCCTCGCTCCTGTAAACTGCAACCCGACCCCTCGCTCTCACTCACGACCCCTCGGCCTCCCCTTCCCTCTGTCCCTACACCCACACTGCCAATCCCTTCCCCGCCCCTCACTTCGTTCTCACATCTCTCCTGAGGACACAACTCTCAGCTGCCTTCTCCCTCACTCTCTGTTCCGCCCATTCCCGTCATCAAACACCAGGAGGCTCGGTTCTGCCCTACTCCCTTCATCAAAACCAGGAACCAACAGCAACACAATAGCCTCTCGATCCGCCTCTGTCGGGCCTCGCCTCTATCGAGCCTCGCCACTGTCAACCCCCTTCAACTCTCGCCCTGGCAACCCCTCTTTACCACCGGAGCCACTACGCCTTGCTGCAACCGTTTGGAAGCTGCCAGGGAGAAGCGCTTCGCCGGGACCACCCTCGTCGAGACCGCTACGGCCGCCTTCGAACTCGCACAACTCCTCGCAGCCGCCTTCTTCCGCCCTCTCCTTCTCCATGTCTTCTCTGCCCTCCTCTGCGCAACCCCTTGCTCCAGTGAGCTTCGCCGGGCTGAGAGAGAGAGCCGCCGCCTCTGTGCAACTCGCCGGAGAGGAGCCCAACCCAGCCTCGTCGCGCCTTCTTGCCCCGCCGCGCCTGCTTGCCTCACCCTGCCGCCTGAAGCCATGGCCGCCGCCCCTGTTTTCTCTTCTCCAACGATACGGCTCGTTCAAATGGTGAAAAAGAAACCCTTGTGATTAATTAAATCGGGACTCCCCTCGTTTCGGTATAATTACAATTGTGATCCACTACTTTGTAATTGCAGTTTCTACCCAGATTTTTGAGATGAAACAATTATGCCCTGCTGATACATATATTTTCAATTTTGGCCCTATGTTTTGAAAATGTGCGGATTTGCCCTTGTGAATAAATTACAGATTTGGCCCAAAGTTATTTTTGGAAATTGGTTGAGTTTCTTGAGTACCATATTGTGCCGGGAAAGTTGATTAAGGATTTTAACGCATCTTAATTTATATAATCGTATATTTTGTCCCGGACAATATTCTTATTGTTTTAACCTTGGATTTTAACTACGTGACTTTAAAGTTGACATTTGAAAAACGAGTTTTACCTTTGAGTTATATATTATATAGATTTAAAATCAAATTTAGCATATAAGCTAAATTTCCTTAGCTTTGGTTTAGGCCCGGAAGCGCCCGGTAAAGACCAACGAATCCATTCTCCACATCCATAGATCGTCCTCCGCCATCGACTTTGTGTGAGTGCCTCTTTCTCGATATAGTATTATTTAGTGGTAGAATCATGCTAGGTTGGATCTAGCATAACTTAGGGCAAATGCCAAGTAGTGGCCTTGAACCGTGTAGGGTTGTTGGATAGTTTATGAGATTTTGTCGAGTTATGTTTGGTACGATCTTAGGACGATCTTCGAGATTAGATGTTAGACCTAGCATGCTAGGGTGTGACCTCATATAAGTTTTGGGAGACTAGAAGCCCGAGGCTTCTAGCTTATCGGTTAGTTATTGATTATCGTGTCTTGTCTTGAACATACTTAGGTTATATTCCTTCGGAGAGCGACATTGGTTTCGTTTAGCTTTGAGACGAGGTAAGTCCTCGGACTTACTTAGCCGCTTTTATGCCTTATTTGGATATATATGGTAGTGTGTGTTTACCGCTTTTAAGCATGAAAATGGATTAGGATTTACTTGACATTATTTATTGGCCCATCGTTACTACTATTATTATTATCGGGCGGTGACATCACCGCTCAGTTTCCCGAGGGAGACTGGGGGGATCTCTGCGACCAGGCCATACACGGTATACGGGCGGGCTTCTTCATCACTCCCACAGGGTATACGGGTTGGGCGCCGCCACACTCCTGTTGGTTACACGGGGACAGAGGCAAGAGTTATAAGACTCTTGTGTCACACTTGAAACCAATGAATTAGATATGGAATAACCTAAAAAGATATATTTGGAATGAATGTTCATGTTGTGTGCCTTGTGTTCTCATGTATGTGTTTGTGCCATATTATTCTTATAATGCATAGAATGTGAGCTAACGGTTTTATACCGATTGTTGTAGTTGATGTGCAGGATAGGATGTGGCCGAGTGATCCGGAGGAGTGGGCAGTCGGGGTTCCGTACATCTTAGGCTGTTTGGGGTTTTTGGAGTCTTTGTGTAGTTATTGTATATTATGTTGATGTTGTTGTAAGGACGGCTGAAGTCTTTTCTTTCTTTTATTTTCGGGTTTCATAACATTGCATGAAAATGTATTTTGGTTTTGGCCTTTATTTGTGCCTTGTTGAAAGATCCGGTGAAATTGTTGTCAGGCTAAGGGTCGGGACCCATTGTGAGGTCCCAACCCATAGCGCCCCGAGTCCCCCGGATTCGGGGTGTTACATCTTTCTTAGCCGTTAAGAAACAAAATAGCAACTCTTTTGGCCGTTTTGTCTCTCCATGTTATTTCATATCTAGGACATATCCGATGTCCTGATCATTTCTTTCAACTGCATTTTTATTAATTGGAGCTCCCAAATGCTACAAACAACACCGGAGGGTAAAAATAATTACCCGGGAGAAAAAGTAAAAATTTCCCCAAACGTCCAAAATTACGCGAGGAACATAACGGTGTGACTCATACTCATCACTTGCGAAATCTTCGCGAGTTATATGTCATTTACTATCAACGATTAAGTTAATCAACATTAATTAGAATTCGGAAATTCCTAGCTATTACATCACACACCCCTTAAAAAAACGTTTCGTCCCGAAACTTGAACAATTCCCAAATCCTCTCGGACCCATACGCCGAGGTATAAACACTGTCTCTATTGGAGGTATCACATCTCCGTTCAAAGGTATCAACCTATAACAATCTATTACCTCAAAACATAAGCATGGAGGAATCAACAACTCCAGAAAACAGGATCATAATGCTATCCCAAAGGCATGGAGGTAAAACATCTCCAGCAGTCTAATCTTATCACAAAGGTACAGAGGTAAAACATCTCTCGCAACTATATCCTTAATCACACCGTGGAGGAAAAACATCTCGAAGAACTATAATCACTATAACAGTATGGAGGAAATACACCTCCAACTGACTCACATCACAAGGACATGGAGGAAAAACATTTCCAACTACCAACTCATCATCAAGGAGAAAACACAAATGACCGTATGAAGGAAGAACATCTCCAGAAATCTCTATACCTATATCCCAAACATGGAGGCAATATCATCTCCAACTAACCTAATCTCATTCTACATTATGAAGGTAGAAGCATCTCTAGTTGACCTATACACGATGGTGTGGAGGTAGAACTCCTCCAATGGTAAAATCATCGCTCGAGGGCTTGGAGGTAAAACTTCTCCAACCATAACATAACTTGCCCTAACATAACAAGATCCACTAGGATCACCAATAATCTAGCATGGAAGAGAACATAACATATCACATAATCACATAATCACATAATCACATAATCACATAATCACATAATCACATAATCACATAATCACATCATCATATATCTCATTATATAAAACCATGGCTTGCTCAACACGTCTAAGGTGCAACCTTCTCTGCATAAACTCGGATTAGTTCCTATGGTTACTATCCTCAATCACCCATGTGGCCTCGTCTTGGTCACTATACTCTCACGTCATAATGTTCTTCAAGCATAAACATCTTATTCCTCATTCTAAGACTGCAACAGGATATTCAGCGAACATGTGGTCTACCTCGACCATTAAATCATCATGACTTACAATGCGTCTCGGATCTGCTATATACTCCCTTAGTTGAGACACGTGAACAACAGGGTGAATACCCTCTAACCTCGGAGGCAAAGCTACTATGTATGCTGCCCTCCCAACTCTATTCAGTATCCAAAAAGGACCGACATATCGGGGACTCAACTTCCCCCCCTTATGCCAAAGCGTCTGACGCCTCGCGTCAGAGATACTCTCAGTCAGACATGAGCTCTTATTCTGAATTCTAGAGGTCGGCGCCTCTTATCTACATACGACTTCTAGAGACTCTGTGCCATCATCCACTTCCTAAACAACGCTACTCGAGCCATAGCATCCTGAATCTTCTCTGGTGCTATCCCACTGGTACTGCTAGACTCATCTCAGCATAAAGGTGTACGGCATCTACGCCCATACAATGCCTCATAAGAGGCCATCCCAATAGATGCATGTCAGATGTTGTTGTATGAGAACTCAACTATTGGGAGGTAATCTGACCATCCTTGTCCTCAATCCAACACATCAGCTCACAACATATCCTCAAGGGTTTGGATGGTCCTCTCTGACTGACCATCGGTTTGGGGGTGAAACGTAGTCGTCAAGTGTAGACTTGTCCCCAAAGTAGTCTGAATCTGTTGTCAAAATCTCGAGGTCAAAATCCTAGGTTAGCTCATACCATCTATGTTGGCGGTTATTCAATTCCCACTACGTAATACTATACTTCAGACTATTATGGTCTGTGAAGATCTGGCATGTAGCACCATACAGGTAATGTCTCCAGATTTTCAAAGCATGAACTACCGTTGCTAACTCTAGATCATGAGTCGGGTAGTTCTCCTCATACGTCTTCAACTGGTGAGACGCATATGCAATCACTCTGCCCTTCTACATTAAAACACATCCCAAACCTAGCTTGGATGCATCACTGTAGACCACGAAATCATTAGAATCCTTTGGTTGTGCCAGAACAGGAGCAGAAGTCAAACGCCTCTTCAACTCTTCAAACTCTGGGCACACTGATCAATTCACACAAATCTAGTAGTCTTCCTCAGAAGACTCGTAAGTGGACGGTGATCATAGAAAATCCTCCCACAAAGTGTCGGTAATAATCGGTTAAGCCGAGAAAGCTACGTACTTCCTTACTGTTCATCAATATCGTCAATACTGCAACATACTCATCAATCTTGATCCCACAGGCAGATACCAAGTGGCCTAGAAAAGCAATCCTCAGACATCCAGAACTCGCACTTAGAGAGCTTGGCATACAACTTTCTATCCCTCAAAATCTGTAAAACTTTCTTTACATGACCGACATGCTCCTCTCTACTAGGAGAGTATACCAGAATGTCATTAATGAATACTACCACAAACTGATCAAGGAAGTCGAGAAAGATATTGTTCATCAACACCGTGGAGGTAGCGGGGCATTCGTCAACTTGAATGGTATCACTACAAACTCGTAGTGTCCATAACGGGTACGAAATGCCATCCTATGCACATCCTTCTCTCCCCCCTTAACTGGTAATATCCTGAGCACAAGGAAATCTTGGAACACATAATCGCTTCTTGAAGCTAACACAACAAGTTGTCAACACGACACAATGAATACACTATGGCGAATGAAGCCCTTCTCTACCCATTCCTCAAGTTGTCTCTTCAGCTCTAACATCTCAACAGGCGCCATACGATATGGGGCCTTTCAAATCAATCTCATACCACACTTCACCTTAATATCAAAGTCCACACTCCACTGAGGCAACAAACCAGATGGTTCAGTAACACGTCTCTAAGCTCATAAACCACTGGAATATCTTCCAAGGCTGAACTCTCTTCCTCCTTCAAGGCATAACGTCAAAAGGCATCGCATGCTTGTGCTATAAGCCTTGCTGCCCTTATGGCACTAATAACAAACCCGTCCCTTCATAGGTCTTAACCTCGGAAGACCTCTATCTAATCTATCTTAGTAGAGACTATAACAATCTTCCAATTGCATCTAACACAATATGATATCTATCTGTCTCATCCATACACATAATGACCTCCTCATGCACCTATGACTTGACAAAGAAGTCTACAAGCAACACACAAGTCCCTACATAAAGGGGACACTCACATATCTCGTGGGTACCTCAGACCCGTAACTGGTATCCCTATCAAGGAAGGTCTACCCTCTATTGTATATAAAATCAATCTATACATGCATCAAAAGAGAAGAGTGAATAACACCCATATCAAACAATACTCCACTAGGTAAACCATTAACGAGAATGGTACCTGTAATAGCTAACGCCAATAGCTCCATTGTATATCATCACTCAAACCTCGGACCAATGCTCCTCAAGTATCACTGAGGTCATCACCATAGCTTCCACTTCTACTCTTTCTGCACCGGAAAGAGGAAGGTTTTGCTGAGAAGAAACACTACCTTACTGACAAAAAGGGGCCAAATGGCCTAGTTCACCACATGTAAAGTACGCTATCGGTGCCAAGGAACACTAAGGGCGCAAATGATCTGGATCGCCACAATTGAAACACAGATGTCCCATCTCCACTATTGATACGGGTGACTCCTCTGCACTTCTCAACTCAAAGGCTCTACCCTGAGCTCCTCTGGTGTAAGTGGTACTTCCACCACGACCTCTACCTCTACTCGACCCGGGAACAGATGCCTAAGTAGAAGGACAATCTAAAGCTCTCTACTGTCTCTGTGTTTGCTGCTGAGGTGTACTCTGACCACCTCCCGCCACACTGGAAGGGGAAGATCCCTAATGTTATGCAACTCTACCTTGCCTACAGAAGGCAACTCTTTGACCTGGTCTACCACAGGTGTAGCAAGTCACTGGTGGACTCGTACACTTTGGTCGTAAATGTCCTGACTTCCCATAGTTATAACAAGATCTTATCTCACCAATAGTCCGTGTAGAACGGGGATCACTCAAATGTCTATGTGCTAGACTCTGTCTACCTCCTGAAGGGTCTACTTCCTCATTCACTAGCTCGATCCGTTGTTTCTTCTTTAATCTTGAAAGTTCAGTTGATACCACAGATGTTGGTAAGTACGGTGTAAGTTTACCCGCTCTTGCAGCTTCATATACTTGGCGTATATATTCTCGAAACTCGAGTCCACTCATCGAGACGTAATCAAGCTCTTCATGGTCGTCCTCTGCTATAGACGATACAACAACGGAAACTGGTCCCTGACCTATCACTACTAGAGGAAGAGGGGGCATATTCCCACCTCGTTCCACTACAGATGTTGGTTTAGTCTGAGCCATCTGCAGAGTATACGCACCTAATCTTATAAGGCTATATATATGCCATATGTATCGGTATATATGTATATAACACATCCACATAATTCATAATACACACATATATATACATATCTATGCTGCAGAGATCCATGGTAGAGGTGACGACTTCTCGTACATTCTAAACCAAAACCACACTAGCTTAAAACCAAAAATCCTTTTGAAAACGTCAGACCCCTTTTGGGTTCTGTTCATTGTACCTATCAAACCTCATTGCAAGTAGCAAGTGCCATTGTTGCCAACCCAAGGCTCTGATACCAACTCTGTAACACCCCGAATTCGCGGGACTCGGGATGTCACATTGGGCTATGATCTCACAATGGATCCTGACCCTAGCCCAACAACAAGTTCACTAGACCTTACAATATGGCACTGACAAATATAAAAATAAATACATAAAACCGTATCAACTGTATAACCAAAGGTAAACAACAACATAGCCCAGTATGAAACGACATCCTCACACAGGAGGGAAAACAAAACATCATCATCACGTAGGAGGGAAAACATAAACAACCACAAAACCAACCACCTAATGTATGAGAGTCCTCGGCCTGTGACCCTGTCAGATCACCCAACAGCGCCTATCCTGCAAACATCTACAAGACGGTATGAAACCGTTAGCTAACCATACATATATAAGGTAATGCATAAGCACAAGCACAATCATGAAAGATAAACACATCAGCATGCTATCACACATTCACCTATTTTATCATCTTTATATAATAGTCATTCACTCAAATCGTATATATATAGATAGATGAAAGTATGTGACACGAGGATTGGTACATCCTCACCTCTGAGTGTTATATCCAGCTGTACGAGTATCGGTCACACAACCCGTGTACCCTATGGGAGTGGATTGTGCCCTTCCTGTAAACCAGTCTGGCTTGACGTTAGAGAACCTCCCAAACTCCATGGGAGGATTAAAGGGAAGGGTTATCACAGCCACGCAATGGGGCAGTCAATAAAACATAGGTCAGTATAAACGATATCTCATGCTATCATAGCAAACATATAACGCACACACCACTCATGCAAACACCCAATATAGGGATGATAGCTAAGTAAGTCCTACGGACTTACCTCAACCTCGTACTCAGCTCAACAACAACAACCTCCAATCCTGAGAGAGGGCACTGCCTAATAACAAGGCATAAAGATATATCAAACTCTATTCATCAAAGAGGTCACACCTAGACCCAAAGGGATCCATGAGGATCATACTCAATCTATAAGCCTCACAACCAACAAAACCTCAATATCTCAGCATAACCCACAATTCCTCAAATCTCAAGGTAGTATCTAATCAACATTCGTCAATATCAATTCTAATCCTAATTTAATTAATTAACCTTTAATTAATTAATTAGATTTCGCTAGAATAACGTTTTGCCCGCAGGCAATTTCTAAACCCCTTGTCATCAGATTTTATCAAATAAACAACCCATAATCACCAGAATAATATAACGACCATAATGGAATTTCTAATTATCCATTTTGACAAGCCTAAAGTCAATTTAGGCCAAATCGCAATACGGAAAACGAATAAATTCATAACTTATTCGTTACTAACCCGATTGACAATCTGAAAAAAGATTCGGAATCACATCGACGCAGGCTACGCATGGACAACATAAATTCACCGGAATCTGAGCGACGGAACCTGCCTGGTGACATATATGCTCGGCCAACCCTTCATATACTCGGAAATGCAGAAACTCGGTACCGATATGAAGAGAATGAAGAGAGGAATCCAGAAACTCAAACGGAATTGAAATCGGATTAGAAACGGAGAGTAGATATGAGTTTGAGGGTTGAGAGAAATCATAGCTTTTACGAGGAAACGTGAAAGGAAATGAATTAATAAAGGATTTTCCGCTATTTATAGTGAAGACGATAATTATCCTTTAGCAAAGTCGAGAATTATCCTTTAACCGATCCAAAGGCGGGTCGAACCTCTTTCTCCAAACTTCTCGAGATTGGAACATTAAATATGGAATATTGTAGGGATAATTATTCCACAACTGCCTCGGAAAACGTGTATTCCTAAGCCGTCTTTCTTAGCCGTTAAGAAACGAAATAGCGACTCTTTTGGCCGTTTTGTCTCTCCATGTTTTTTCATATCTAGGACATATCCGATGTCCTGATTATTTCTTTCAACTGCATTTTTATTAATTGGAGCTCCCAAATGCTCCAAACAACACCGGAGGGTAAAAATAATTACCCGGGAGAAAAAGAATTTCCCCAAACGTCCAAAATTACGCGAGGAACATAACGGTGTGACTCATACTCATCACTAGCGAAATCTTCGCGAGTTATATGTCATTTACTATCAACGATTAAGTTAATCAACATTAATTAGAATTCGGAAATTCCTAGCTATTACAATGCCCGGAACTTGAGGACATTATTACAGATTCTGCAGGATAGCTAGCTTCATGCTAAGCTATCCAAGTGTGAGTTTTGGATGTCAGAGGTTGCTTTCCTAGGCCATGTAGTGACTGTTGAGGGGATTAAGGTCGATCCGGCAAAGATTGAGTCAGTGTCTTCTTGGCAACCTCCGAAGAATGTTAAGGAGGTTCGCAGCTTTCTAGGCTTGGCAGGTTATTACCGCCGGTTTGTGGAAGGGTTTTCCCTGATTGCCCGACCACTTACCTGTCTTCTGAGGAAGACTACTCGGTTCGTCTGGTTTGAGCTGTGTCAGCAGAGTTTTCAGGAATTGAAGAGGAGATTGACGTCTTCTCCGATTTTAGCACAGCCTGCGGGTACAAATGACTTTGTGGTATACAATGACGCATCAAAGCTAGGCTTGGGGTGTGTTTTGATGCAGAGGGGTAAGGTCATAAACTATGCGTCTCGACAGTTGAAGACGTATGAGGAGAACTACCCTACACACGATCTAGAGTTAGCTGCAGTAGTCCATGCTCTTAAGATCTGGCGTCACTATCTCTATAGTGCGACATGTCACATCTTCACAAACCATAAGAGTGTGAAGTATATATTCACTCTGCGGGAGTTGAATAACCGCCAAAGGCGGTGGTTAGAGTTGATCAACGATTTCGACCTTGAGATTCTCTGCCACCCCGGAAAGGCGAATGTAGTAGCTGACGCTTTGAGTCGGAAGACGCCTCGGGAGAAGGCGATAGCCCGGTTGACCTTACATCCACAATTGCAGAGAGATTTGGCTTGGTTAGAGGTACAGATTCAGTTTCCAGATACAGCTCGTCAGTTGGCTACTTTGGAGTTACTTCTTGATCTGTTGGGTGAGATCCGACAGAAGCAAGATACTTGCCCGACTTTGACCAGGATCCGAGACAAGATGTCTCGAGATGAGGCACCACAATTCACTATTGGTGCTGATGGAGTGATGAGACGTCACGACCGCGTTTGTGTGCTATCAGACAGTGAGTTGAGAAGAGGATACTAGGTGAGGCTCATGCTACCCCATACTTAGTACATCCTGGAGCGAATAAGATGTACAAGGATGTGAGACGGTCCTTCTGGTGGGGTGGTTTGAAGCCCGACGTGGTTCGGTATGTAGCTCAGTGTGCGACTTGTCAGCAGGTCAAGATTGAGCATCGCAGGTCCGGAGGAGAGCTCCACCCACTACCAGTACCACAGTGGAAGTGGGAGGATATATCGATGGATTTTGTCACGGGATTGAGACTTAGCAGAGGTTTTGATGCTATTTGGGTGGTAGTAGACTGTCTGACGAAGACCGCACGTTTCATTCCGATTAAGGAGACTTGGCCGGTAAGTCGTTGTTCGCCCGAAAACGTGCGTGCAAAAAAGCTTTATATTTATAAGACTTGAATAAAAAAAAGCGAACCCTCAGTGTACGGATCGGCGTAGATTAGCAAGTATTCCAGAGTATCGAACACAGGGATTTGGTGAAACAAAATCCAATTTCAGATTGTCAAGCAAATAAGATGTAGAGCTTTGCAAATATTGGGAAAACAACAACCCTAAAGATCCAGGTATCAAACTGTGACAATCGATTCAAGATATTCTATATATATAAGGACAGAGTTGAGAATTGCAAAGATATACTAAAGTAAGGTAATGTACGGTAAAGTTCCAAAACCCTATATGTCTAACCAAAAGACTCTCTTTATAAAGGTTGTTGAGGCTGTAGTATAGAAAGGATCTAAAGGTAAGAATTAATCTCAAATACCCAAACTTGTAACCAAAGGATCAAGATAAACACAAACGGTTAAGGCTGTGACACTCGAAACCGAAACAGAGGATGTTGAGTCTCACTACTACCTAGGAAAGACAAGCCAAGACTAGGTTAAAGCTAATCTTTAACTTTGGATTAAAGTAAAAGCAAAGTTCGTAAACTGAGGTAAATCACGGTCAGATCTTGAGAACCACGGCCGTGGAAACCTAAGAACAAGCCGTGATTTAGGGTGTCGACGATATTTCTCTAATTCTCAGGGTCCAATCAAATTACGATCGATCTATCATCATCTAAGCCACAACTATCAACCCTTCACCTTAGAATTGCTAAAGGATTTTAGCCAATAATCATTGTCATGATATCAATATTCAATTTAAGAAGAATGAAAGATGAAAACCCTCGAATACTCAATAAAACTTAAAAACCAATTCTCAAATCCGAAACATAAGAAGCAATGTTAATGGATTCAGAATATATAACACAAAAACTCACAATGATCTAAGGCAAGTACGAAGAACGAGATGTCAATCCGTCTTCAATATCAAAACCTAAGAAAAAGGCTAAACCTTCACTGTCAGCAGTCTCCAATCTTCAACAATCCGGCATTTCCGCAACTCTCGGCGACTTCCAATCAACCCTAAGCAAGAGTGCTGAAAACTAGGGTAAGCGGCCGTCCTCGAAACTCTCTTTTCCAGCCTTTTTATAAGACGAGAAAGAATTGCCGTCGAGGCCCAATACGTAGATGACGTGGCAAATAATGACACGTCAAAAGATCGCCTAAATCACGGTCGCATAGCTTTCCATGACCGTGGTTTAGAGCGTGGAAATAGATTACGGTTCCTTGTGACTTCCACGGCCGTAATTTAGGCCGTGTAACTTACTGGAGTGCTCGAAACTCAAGTCCACGTTCATGATGCCAAGTCCACAGACGTGGTTTAGAGCGTGGACTTCAAATCATCTTCTCCATGGCCGTAATTCAGGGCGTGGAAGTGTATATTGCTTGTTGTTGCCTTTGTTTTGTGACATTCATCATCCTAGCTCCTTCCTTAGCTTCTTTAATGTATCTCCTAATCCTCGAACATGATCAATTACTCCCTTTTCTCTCTCAAATGCTCTGATTTCAGCTCCTATTCATCTATAATCAACATAAAGCTAGTGTAGACTTCCATATCGACAATATAGATGAACAAGCTAACATTTGCTTCAAAACCTTATCCATGTATACAATAATAAGGGAAAAACAACCAAAATAAGTGCCTAGAATATCGTCATATTTCATGCTAACAAAATACCCCATACTTGTCACTTGCTTGTCCCCAAGCAAGGTTTTCAAAAGCTTAGAACACAAGTTAGAATGAAATATGCATGCAAATTCAAAAACAAAACCATCTTTTAGGTAAATGTGCCTCTAGTCAATAGATCATCCTCAAACCTTGCTTCATTCACCCTTGAAAACGATCATACACATAAACCAAAGAATGTAAAGTAAAGAAACATCAGAAATCGCTTAACCTTGAAGACAAACATCATAACCTTCAAGTATTGTAAAAATCAAGCATGTGAAATTTCAATTTAGATCACCAAGTCAAATAACATTCTTTTGATCTTAAGGACTTTTAAGTAAGGTCTAGAATGCGGAAAGGAGGGAAACTTATAAGGGATGTGGTGCATGAATCCGGGAAAATGAACAACCCAACTCTTTTTTCCTTTTTTATTTTGAATTGCAACACCATCAACTTAGAGCTTTGCTCTTTTCTTTTTCACATTATTTCCCGACTTTACTTTTTGAAATGTGGACAGAGGTGCACAAAAACCGAAGCCTAGGAGATCGGCGTTTCTCAATTTCGAGATGCCTCAAACACTTGATTCACATACCATAATTTGTTAGGAATATCGCTCAATCCGACATTGGCAAGACACAAACACCCGGCTATGTGAATGGTGCCGAGTTACTCATCGTCATGATTGACTTCCCCAAACCTATTAGTTCTATTCTTTGAATGCAAAATTTTCCTTTCATGGCCCTCCCACACAAACAAGCCAAATATCAACTCCTCCAAATTCCCGGATATGTAAGGGAGGCAATTACTTTTATTGAGAAGCTAAATGATCAAAGAAAGAAGTAAGAAAATCGAATTGCCTTAATCATCTCATAAAGAAGTATAAGAACTCATTGTGTGATTTCAACCTTAATTTCTCAATATGATTTAGATAAAACCTTCACATTATGAACCTTGCAAGAAAGGATAAACAACACATTCAATTTCTTTTCAATTCATAATTTTAAGCATACAATTGTCATCAAAAATTCAATCCACAAGTGAAAGCTATCATAGAAGTCATCTCTAATCTTAGAAGCACAAGAACTTTTTCAAAACTTTTCAATATTTCCAAATTTTTATGGGTTTTCAAAGCCTTTTTCATGCAATGCAATAACGAAACGTGTGACTATTGAAATGAAACATGTAAAGTGTCATGGATAGAAACAAGCAAATGTAGTAGAGTTATAACACATAATAGTCACACCCCACCCCATACTTAAAACATACATTGTCCTCAATGTTCGAAAAGAAATAAAGAAAAGAAGAAAAGAAAAATGAACTCACTAGACGGTGGTTGGACGGCTGAAACTGTCAATCATAAAGCTCGTCACTGTGGAGGAGGCGGTGGTAGAAATGGACAGAAATCATGGCTATAGTACCGCCCGAACTGCTGGCGGTAGATGTCACTCATCATCTCGTCATGCTCCCGGCTCCGTGTCTCCTGGGTCTCCCGGTGGATCTCCAAGTCTCCAACTCTCCTAGAAAGGTCGGTGGCCCACTCCGGTAGCTGCTGGTACCAAGCTGGTGGCTGACCGTACCATGCCGGTGCGTCTTGTGGAGTCGGTGCTGATGGTGTTGTTGGTGCCTGACTATACCACGGAGGTGGAGCTCCCATCTATGAAGGCTGCTCCCCATACCAAGCAGGAGGAGCGTCCATCCAAGTCGGCCTCTCACTCCAGCTAGCACGGCGAGAGGAAGAGGCTCTAGAAGGTCGCGGGGAACATCTAGGAGGGTCGGGGAAGCGTGCCGGCTGATCCGGAAAAGTGCCAAAGTCCTACTCATCACCTCCTCCCTCAAAACCATCACCTCCTCCTACCTCCTCCTCAACATCTACAGCCGAAACCTCATCGGGTACATAAGGAGGTGCTACTAACCTATTCGCATGCACGGCAGCGAAAGTCTGCTTCCAGTTATGGCGTCCGGCCATAATGGAATACTCGGGGAGCCAAGGGATGCCTCTACCTCCTATCTTCTCCCAAGGCATACCGACGGTAGGTGGACCGCGGTGTCTAGGGAAGATGATACCTCTAGTCATAAGGCTATTGAGACCTAAAGGTCTCGCCGCTATCCTAGTGCAGGCAGAAAAGTCTATCCCTAGCTGCGTGGCAATGTGTGTAACCATACCACCATATCCTATGTTACCGGCTCTCTTGTTCTTCAATTTACTCATAGTGGAGGCTAGGAGGGTAGCACAATCAGTAGGTCTACCATGGAGCATAGAATAAAGGAAGAAAAGCTCATCGGTCTTGATCTTTTGAGGGGTTTCGGTCCTAGGGAAAAGGCATTCGGAAAGGACCCTATGAGCTATCTTCAAGGCTAAGTGATAGATTATCTTAGCCTTGGTGTCGGCCGGTTGTCAACGGTCCTCACTAGCATATATCACCGCGATGTCCTCCCATAAATCCTTAGCGTATACCCCGCTAGGAAAACGACCATTGAAGGTCTCTTGGAACCCAAAGAAGGCTCCAAACTGCAAGATCGAGAACTCATAGTTCTCCTCCATCAACCGAAAAGAAACAATCCTATCGACGGCGTTATGCTCAAAGGAAATGACGAACTCCCTAGTAATCTCCTCATAAGCGTCTTCTCTAATAGCAGAGAAGACTATCAAACCGGCTCTATCTAGAAGCCATGTCAAATTGTTCACTACCTTTAGCGGTTCAAGCTCCTCAAGCACTAAGTATCGCGGTCCTATGACCGCTCTCTTCTCGATTCTTTCTAAGACATCGAGGTAATCCTCATGAATGGTTGGAATTCTAGGAGGTGGGGGTGATGGTGGCTCACTAGGGGGAACTTGGGAAGAAGAGGAAGTGTCACCTTTCCTCTTCTTGTTCCTATTTGACTTTCTCCTAAACAAAACCACGGCCGTGGAACCTACAGGGACCGTGGTTCGGTTCTGTTTTGCTCAAATCTCAACCAAATCACACCAAATTCAGCAGACATAGTGCTAGACTAATTCCAATTCCAATTCCAATCAGTTATCCTAAAAAATCTTGCAAGAATTGAGCCAAATCGACAAAGTAGAGAAAGAGGAGAAAAACCTAGGTTTTGGATTTTTAAAATCCAAATTCCTTCTTCTGCAGGGATTGTTCACTTGAATTGTTCATTGGATCTTGTAGATGATCGAAAATGCTTAACTTTAGGCTCAAGAATCGTTCGAATCGGACTCCGAACGAAGATTTGTGAGAAGGGGAGAGTTTCGGCGATTAGGTCATAGAATTGGGGCGTGGTTTGGAGAATTTGTGGTGTTTTTTTGAAGGAAGGTGGTTTATATAGTGACCGTAAAAATTTTGAAAAATCACGATCACTCGGGGTGTTCCACGGCCGTGGAATTGTACGGAACCGTGGTTTTGGTGATTTTTCTCAAACTTTGGAAGAATTACGGTCACTGTAGCTTCCACGACCGTAGTTTAGGCCTGGAACTCTCTGTAATGTGCCAAAATCCAAATTTCGTCAATCCCTTCCAACTTTTCCTCCTTCCATTGTCTATTCCATTACTCTTACATCCAAAAACACGACATATCGGGAGGTATCGAGGGCAAAACAAAGCAAAAATGACTAACAAATCTAATCTAAGAATGAATAACAAAAGCGTAAGTGCAATACCTTGGGTTGCCTCCCAAGAAGCGCTTATTTTAGGTCCGTAGCTAGACCGTACATGCATCTATTCGAGTGTGGTGGGTGCGAACTCCTCAGCTTGGAGCTCCGGTGAATACTTCTTAAGTCGTCGACCGTTCACCTTGAAACTTCCGCTCTTTTCACCCCATACTTCAACTGCACCATGGGGAAAAACATGTTTGATTAGATAAGGTCCAGTCCAACGAGATTTAAGCTTACTTGGAAAGAGCCGAAGTCTCGAATTGAAGAGGAGAACTTGATCTCCTTCTTTGAGGTCTTTTGGAATGTTATGCTTATCATGCCAACGCTTCGCTCTTTCCTTATAGATCTTGGCGTTCTCATAAGCGTTTAAGCGGTGTTCTTCAAGCTCGTTAAGGTCCAAGAGGCGCTTCTCGCCCGCTTCCTTCATGCTGAAGATCAACCACTTTACCGCCCAATACGCTTTATGTTCCAGCTCCACCGGTAAGTGACAAGACTTCCCATAGACAAGGTTGTATGGTGTTGTTCCTATGGGAGTCTTGTACACAGTCCTATATGCCCACAATGCATCATCTAGTTTCAAAGACCAATCCTTCCTTGTCTTCGAAATTGTTTTCTCTAGGATGCCCTTGATCTCTCTATTCAAAATCTCCACTTGTCCACTCGTTTGTGGATGGTAGGGAGTTGCGATCTTGTGAGTAACCCCATACTTAGCTAGTAGAGCTTCAAATCGTCGGGCAATAGAGTGAGAGCCTCCGTCACTAATGATGGTCCGTGGTTTCCCAAACCTTGGGAATATAGTTCTTGTTCGCTCCAAACGGTGTGTGCAAGCTTTAAATTTATAACCCTAGATGTAAGCTTAAAACAAGGATGCGAACCCGCAGTGTATGGGTCAATCGTAGTAAAAGCAAGGAATTCCAGGGGTCGATCACAGGGACTTAGTGAAACAAAGTCGGAATAGGTAAGCTATGTAATTACTAACCACAAAAGTGATTAAAACAATCAAGGATGATAAAAAGTCAATTAAGGAAATATGCAATTCTAGGGATTAAAGCATCTAGCTGTGGTTCCAACTCAAGATCTAAAGATAAGTGGACAAAGCTGAGATATTTCAATAGGGAAGGTGTTACTAAAGTGGAATAGATCACCGGGTAAGTCTCACTACGCACTACTCACTAATCCCAAACCGTAACTCCTATTACCGGGTAAGTCTCAAGGAATTAAGGGAAAGAACTATAACCTCAAACTAACACTCCAACTAAGGGAATAGAATCAACCTTTACCGGGTAAGTCTCGGCCAAGTCACAAAGATGGAATGAAAGCACACTCAAACCCCAATAAAGGATAAACCTTTATTACCTACTCTTATGATCTTAAGTAAACAAACAAAGGAATTACCGGGTAAGTCTCATCCTAGACTTGCATTGAACCAGGAAAGGTGTAATAAGAATAGGATTTGGCAAAATCTAACACTTAACTCTCAGTTTCGGATCAGATAAGTCACCTCGGTCAGAAGAACTCCACCCCGGCCGAGATGTTCATCGACTGAGCGAGATGCCTTAGGGTTAAGGATAAAGACTCGAGCTTTCAGGGTCCTAGTGTGATTAAGATTATTCTATCATTGTTTTCCCACAACCTTCAGCCAATCACCCTAGAATCACACAAGGAAATTAGCCACTCATCATCATGAAAGTAATAATCAAATATATGGGAAGAAAAGGCATTAATTGAACAAGAAAACCTTAAGAGAAAGGTTTCAATAACTGAATCAATTATCAAACAAGCGTTCCTTGGATCAAAATCCACAAAGACAATCAATAAAGAAGGGAATCTAAGAGAATCTTACAAAACCCTTCACAAAAGCTATAAAAGCTATAGACTTTCTTCCTTTAACCTTCAAAAAGGTTCTTCGAATCTCCCAACTGGAGTGTATGCGGGGTGTTGCTGCTGTAAATCTTATCCGGGTGATAGCGGATCTTCACGTCCTAAGCGGGATATAGCGGATGTTCAGCCCTAAGCGGTCTATGGATTTGTGGAAAATCCAACCCTTTTTATAGGAAAATTACTCTCCAAAGATAAGATATCTTAGAAAGATCTCTTTCCATAAAAATAGGTAAAATATATGGGCTAACTTATCTTCTTCCTTCCAGAAATCCAGCCCAAAAATATAAGATCCTCTTTCCAAAGATAAAAGATCTCAGCCAAGAATAAAATATCCTTTCCGCGTCCAAGGTGTTCGCCTCGGTCGAGTCGGCTCCTCTGGATCACCTCGGTCGAGGTGACTCTGTAGTCAACCGAGGTGAATCACAACTGAATGTGAAATCTCCCAAATCTGGTCCAAAGTAAATCTCTAATCCAATTCTATGATTCCTGGAGTCTTCCTTAAGCTCCTGAATGTAGCTCCAATGACTCCTTAGCTCCTTTTGCTCCATTTTAGTCCAAAATGTGTCATTTTACCTACGATTACAACAAAACTAGGTGTAGACCTCGATTCCCGCAAAGGTAGATGAAACGACAATATAATCTCATAATATACATCCAAACATGCAGATTATTGAAGATAAAACGTCTAAACAAGTCCAAAATATAGACAATAATTCATGCTATTAATTCTATTAAAGAACTTAACTACAACCATGGCATCATTAGTTGGAGAGGCAATTTCTTCAACCCATCTCGAAACATAATCTACAGCTAGAAGTATGTATTAGTTTCCACTAGTTGATGGGAAAGGTCCCATAAAGTCTACTCCCCAAACGTCGAAGATCTCTACCTGTTCTTTGACAACCATCGCAGCAAGAAACAAAGGTTTGCACATCTTTAAATAGAGTAGGCCAAAAGAAACCAGATTGCAATACCTTAGTGCTAGTTTTGTTTGAACTAGAGTGTCCTCCACAAGGTAGTGAATGACAATGACGGATGACGCTTTGCATCTCGTCTTCCGGCACACATCTTCGAATGATGCCGTCGGAACCACTCTTGAAGAGTAGAAGTTCATTCCAAAAGTATTGCCGGACATCCTTAAAGAACTTATTCCTTTATGCATAGGATAGTCCGGGAGGTATTTCCTGACAAACCAAATAGTTAACAAAATCAGCAAACCATGGTTCATTACCTCTAGTTATCTTGTCGATGCACTCCTCTATGATGTGTAAATGCATGTCTGGAAAGGAGTCATCTATAGGTAGATTGTCGTCTTCTAGATGTGGTAGATGACTCAAGTGATCCGCAACAGAATTTTCCGAACCTTTCTTGTCACGGATCTCTAGATCGAATTCTTATAGGAGAAGAATCCATCTAATCAGCCTTAGTTTTGCATCCTTCTTGGCAAGTAGATACCAGATCGCAGCATGATCCGTGTATACTATCACCTTTGCACCTACAAGATAAGAACGAAACTTTTCAAAGGCATAAACAATAGCTAAGAATTATGTTTCAGTTGTGGCATAGTTAAGCTGCGCTTCATCTAGCGTCTTGCTAGCGTAATAGATAGCATGGGTACGGCCCTCCTTTTGCCCAAGCACAGCTCCAATAGCTACGTCACTTGCATCACACATAACCTCGAACGGGAGATTCCATTCCGGAGGTTGGATGATCGGGGCTGAGATTAGAGCTTTCCGGATCTTATGAAATGCGTCTAAACAATCCTGCGAGAAATAAAAAACTGCATCCTTCATCAATAGATTAGTAAGCGGTTTTGATATCTTAGAAAAGTCCTTTATAAAACGTCTATAAAATCCAGCATGTCCTAGAAAGCTTCTTATCCCCTTCACCGAAGATGGAGGAGAGAGCTTTTCTATGGTCTCTATCTTAGCCTTATATACCTCAATCCCTCTATTAGAGATCAAGTGTCCGAGTACAATGCCTTCCTTCACCATGAATTGACACTTCTCCCAATTAAGAACTAGGTTAGTGTCTTCACACCTTTGTAGCACAAGAGAAATATTAGAAAGACAATTATCAAAGAGGAACCATAACAGAAAAGTCATCCATGAAAACCTCCATGATCTCCTCTATGTACTCTGAGAAGATAGCCATCATGCACCTTTAAAAGGTGGATGGGGCGTTGCAAAGCCCGAACGGCATTCTCCTATAAGCGAACGTACCCCATGGGCACGTGAATGTGGTTCTCTCTTGATCGTCCGGATGGATCGGAATATGAAAGAAGCCACTATAACCGTCAAGATAGCAAAAATGAGAATGTTGTGCTAACCTTTCAAGCATTTGATCAATGAAGGGTAGTGGGAAATGATCCTTCCTAGTTGCATTGTTTAGCTTCCGGTAATCACTGCACATCCTCCATCCAGTCACGGTTCTTGTAGGAATGAGTTCATTGTTCTTGTTGGTGATAACCGTCATTCCTCCCTTCTTTGGAACAACTTGTATGGGGCTCACCCACTTGCTATCGGAGATAGGATAGATGATACATGCATCGAGTAGCTTAAGAATCTCCTTCTTGACAACCTCTTTTATGATCGGGTTTAACCGTCGTTGAGGTTGCCGCGAAGGCCTAAAATCTTCTTCCATTAGGATCTTGTGCATACATAATGAAGGTTTAATTCCTACAAGATCCTCTATAGTGTAACCTAAAGCTTTCCTATGTTTCCTTAGAACAACCATAAGTTTGTTATGCTCATCTTCACTTAAATCGGAACTAACAATTACCAGAAAAGTAAAATTAGTTCCTAGAAATGCGTATCTTAGATGTGTGGGAAGTGGCTTCAATTCCATCACCATTGGAGTCTCTAATGGCTCTTGAGGAGTGTCTAATGCTTCCTTAGAAGTCTCTAAGGGTGTATGAGTAGTTGAAGGAGACTCAAGAGCATTGGTGGAAAGAACGTAATTGTTCTCAGAATTTCCCAAAATTACGGCACCCCTGTTACTTCCACGGCCATGGTTTAGGGCGTGGAAGTCAATTACGGCACCACTGGTAGTTCCACGGCCGTGGTTTTGGCCGTGTAACTTACTAGAGTCCTCTGAATAGCTGATTACGGTCATGTTGGTGGAAACCACGGCCGTGGAATAGCACGACTGGCCGTGATTCCTCACGTCTTCCGACCCATCGTAGAGCTTTTCAAACTCTTCTTCATGCACTTCCTTTAGCTCCTCCAAGGCTTCAATTTCCTCGTTGCAATCCTCTTCTTCTCTTTTCTCCATAATGCTTATGGTGATAACCTTTTGCAATGGATCCTTGAATAGAATCGAGCTTACTTCCTCTCTAGATGCCTCCTCGTCATAGATATTGAACATATCTTCTCCAAGAGTTGGTTCTTTCACCAAAGTGGAAAGAACAAACTCTAACTTCTCTTCTCCTATGTCGAAGGCAAGTCTAGCATTCTTGCAATCCACCATACAACCGGATGTTGCAAGAAACGGTCTTCCGAGTATGATCGGGACCGGACTATCTGCAGGAATGTCAAGCACAACAAAATTTGGAACATAGAACTTACCAAGCTTGACTGGGACGTCCTCAATGATACCGACGGGACGAGTTATGGACCGATCCGCCATGTATAACGTCATCTTTACCGGTTTAGGTTCACCTAAACTGATCTTCTTGCATAAGGCAAGCGGGATGATGCTAACGCTTGCTCCCAAGTCACATAATGCATCATAAGTGACTTCTCCCACTCCAATTGGAATACAAAATGACCCCGGATCCTTCAGCTTTGGGGGCATCTTTTCCTTCATCGTTTTGATAAGATCCGATGATTCCGAACTCATCTTGACTTCTCCAAAGTCTTCCAGCTTCCTCTTGTTGGAGAGGATCTCCTTTAAGAACTTCCCGTAAGCTGGAATACCTACAATTACATAAATGAAAGATATGTTAATGTGCAGTTTGCTCATGAGTTCAATGAACTTACCGAACTGCTTGTCTAGACGCGCTCTTGCTCTAGATTGTGGGAATGGTAGGGGAGGTTTGTAAGCTGGAGGAGGAATGTAGATGTCTTCCTTCTCCTTCCCCTTTTCCTTCTCCTTTTCGACGGGAACTTCAATAAACTTAGGTTGCGGGTCGGTAGTTGTTGCTCCGCTCCTAGTTGTGATAGCCATCACCCTTCCCTTTGGGTTGTCCTCCGTCTTTCCGGGAAGCTTTCCTTGGTTTCTAGGAACTTCCTCAGCATTGATGAACATTTGGTTTTCTAAAACTTTTTGAGCTTTATCAACCTTAGTGATGTGGTTTTCTAGTCCTTGAAGCTTTCCCAATATCGTTTCCAACATGGGATCGGGCTTCTCTTTCCCCGAATTGCTTCCGCTATTGGATGTTTGCCCCCGGCTTTTCAAAGGAATGGAAGAAGAAGATGGTGGTGTTAGTGAATTTCCTAAATTGGGATAAGAATTACCGGAATTTTGCTGTTGGTTGGAACGTCAATTGTTTTTTGAATTCCGATTGTTGTTCCAATTATTGTTCCGGTTGTTGTTGTTCCAATTGTTCCGGGTTTTGTTCCGGCTATTGCGATTGGTGTTCTCATTCCCTTGATGGTTATTGTTGTATCCTAAATATCCAACATCTTGCTCCTTAAGCTTTTGAAAGACAGCTCTAATGACTTCCTTCAACTCCTTAATTTCTGTGTTGAGAGAAAAGATTTGAGTTTGTGCAGCTTGTGTTAGCTTAGCTCCTTGCTCTACTCGGTTAGCTTCCGCCTTCCGGTGGGAGTACTTCTCAATGACTCGGGCTTGCTTCTCAATGAAGTCCCAAGCGTCATCTTCCCTCATGTCCATGAATGTGCCACATGAAAGGGATTGGAGCTTGAATTGTGTTTCCACATCCAGCCCCTTGTAATATATCTCCAACAACTCTAACTTGGAAATGCCATGGAGTGGCAATCAAATAATAGATCCTAAAACCTTTCACAAGACTGAAGCAAACTTTCATTAGATTTCATAGAAAAAGCATTGATTTTACCTCTCAACTCCGCTGTCTTGGATGGCGGAAAGAATTTGGTTAGGAACTCCGAAGATAGATCCTCTCATGTGTTGAGTCTTCCATTTGGAAGAGCTTGATACCAAGATAAATCCTTCCCTTTCAAAGAGAAGCAGAATGGCTTGATCTTGTAGTTGTTGGTGGTTGCATTCTTCGGTTTCATTGTCTCCATTAGAATCTCAAAGTTCTGTAAATGTTGATGTGCAGATTCAGCACTCGTTCCTCCAAATTGGCTTTGGCGAACAATGATAATAACCTGCGGGTTAAAGCTAAACCCTTGAATATCTTCAGCTTCGAAGTTCACACCTAGACGGCGTGGTTGCTGAATCGGATCCATCCTTTGTCCAAGAGTTCTTGGCTCCTCATCTACACGAGCGGCTCTCGCACCCCCAGCCGGGATACGAGGATTGGCGTCCGGTCTAGGATCATTCCGGACTGGATTGATCGTTGGATCAATTTCCTCTAGTGGTGGCATATCCGGATCGAATTCTTCATCATCGGATGATTCCACTCTAATGGACTTAGTTGGTTTCTTGACCTTCTTCTTCTTAGCATCATTCAACTCCAACTTCAAGTCCAACATCATAGCTTTGAGCTCATCAATTTGGAATTGATGACGCTCCGCTTTGTCCTTACGAGCTTTCTCACTCAACCTAAATTGAGCTTGAGACTCCTGTAACTCTGCCTGGAGATCTCTCTCTCTATTTTCAGCCATCTTTCTTTCTTTAGCTTTCTTCCTAAGAGTCTTTTCAAGTTCCGGATCAAAAGGTACGAGGTCTTTGTTGGATCTAGACCTGTGCATATACCTAAAAGAACCTGCAAATAACACTCAAAAGAGATATCAAATAACAAGAGCAAAGCTCCCAAGCTCGACAACCGAGAACCGAAGTTTGGTCAAGACCAAATCCCCGGCAACGGCGCCAAAAACTTGTTCGTCCGAAAACGTGCATGCAAATAAGCTTTATATTTATAAGACTAGAATAAAAGCAAGTGAACCCGCAGGGTACGGATCGGCGTAGATTAGCAAGTATTCCAAAGTATCGAACACAGGGATTTGGTGAAACAAAATCCAAATTCAGATTGTCAAGCAAATAAGATGTAGAGCTTTGCAAATATTGGGAAAACAGCAACCCTAAAGATCCAGGTATCAAATTGTGGCAATCGATTCAAGATATTCTATATATATAAGGACAGAGTTGAGAATTGCAAAGATATACTAAAGTAAGGTAATGTACGGTGAAGTTCCAAAACCCTATATGTCTAACCAAAAGACTCTCTCTATAAAGGTTGTTGAGGCTACAGTATAGAAAGGATCTAAAGGTAAGAATTAATCTCAAATACCCAAACTTGTAACCCAAGGATCAAGATAAACTCAAACGGTTAAGGTTGTGTGTTCGCTCCAAACGGTGTGTGCAAGCTTTAAATTTATAACCCTAGATGTAAGCTTAAAACAAGGATGCGAACCCGCAGTGTACGGGTCAATCGTAGTAAAAAGCAAGAAATTCCGGGGTGTCGATCTCAGAGACTTGGTGAAACAAAGCATGTGTAGGTTGTCTATGTAATTACTAACCACAAAAGCGATTAAAACAATCAAAGATGATAAAAAGTCAATTAAGGAAATATGCAATTATAGGGATTAAAGCATCTAGTTGTGGTTCCAACTCAAGATCTAAAGATAAGCGGACAAAGCTGAGATTTTGCATAGGGAAGGTGTTTCTAAAGTGGAATAGATCACCGGGTAAGTCTCACTACACACTAATCCCAAACCGTAACTCCTATTACCGGGTAAGTCTTAAGGAATTAAGGAAAAGAACTGATAACACGATTTATGACTAGGGTTTAGGTAATCATTTAGATAGATTTCTCACTCATTCATGCATGGTTTAGCACTAGTTCACGACGTTTGCACTCAATTTACGTATTTTGTCGAGATAGACGTCTACACGGACTTTTGCATTGCTTTGTAGGTATTTTGGGAGATTTATGAGCTTAATCGATACGTTTGAGGACCGTTCATCAAGATGATACACCCTCGGACTCATTAGGATGCAAGTTAGAGGCTAAGGAGGACTCATGGAACCTTGTCAACACAAGCCATGCACCAAATCATAGCTTAATGAACCAAGGCAACGCTGAAGCACCAAACCACGGTCACTGGAGGGTCCACGGCCGTGGAACCAACCGTGGTTTTTGCAAGACGGTTGTGACAGCTGTGCCACGATCTCTTGGCCTTCTCTAGCATGGTGGTAGTATAAAAGTGGTCCTGCATTGCTGAGAGAGGGCATCTGGGAGCAGCCATCCATTATCCTCTATCACCCAATCAAATACTCTCTCAAACAAGAAGATTCTCTAAGGAGGAAGGCTACCATTGGAGGAGAAGAGCTCCATTGGAGAAGAAGAGAAGAGCACACCATTGATAGACTTTGATAACAAGTTTTTGTAGTGAAGAATTTCGGAATCGATTTCTAGAGTTGTATGAACCATTTAAACCTTCTTTTGGAAGGGTTGTGAGTCATTCTAATCTTACTTTCAGCTTGGTTTTGTTTGCTTCACTTTTTGATCTCTTTTACTTCATTGTCTTGCAAATGGAAGCCATGATTTTATGTTTAATGATTTCGATTGTTATGATGAATGTTGTAGGCTAAATAGATGCGATTCTAGGGTAAGGAAAGGATGGTTGTGGCTAGGACCATGATAGGATGGACTTAGATTTCCCCTTGGATGAGTCACTCACTTGAACGAAGCCTCTGTTAGGGTCCACGGTTTGTTCTTGCCAGACCACGGCCGTGGACTTGGTAGAACAGTCCTTGGTTTCCCTGGTTCGATGGATCTAAGTTCTAGATTGTTAAAATGTTGAAATCCTAGGGTTTGTTGAGTTAAATCTAACCAAGAGTGATCTAGTGTTAGCAACTAAGTGTTAGAAGAGACCTACCCAGTGATTCTTACTCTTAGATTCCAAAGATGACAAAACCCAAGGTAGTGGTGAGCCACATAAGCCGCCATTGGACTAAGTGTGCTAGGATAGTTGTCTAGGACTAACCCTTCCGAGACTTACCCGGTAAGGATAGGTTAGACCCCTAGGTGACAAATCCGGTTTGTGTAGAATTCCATCCCTTAGGCTCTTTGAGACTTACCCGGTGATGAGACCTTAGGAACGGACTAGTGGATCATGAGACCTACCCGGTGATTGATCCCAATCTAGAAACACTTACTCCCAACACATTGTAGTTAATCCAAGGAATGATTAGATAGCTTGAGTCCTTGGCCATAACCGGAATTTCCAACCCTTAGAATCCGCTTTTCTCTCCTTGATTCACATCTCGTTTTAGCTTATTTGTTTGCATTGATTTGTTAGCTTAGTTGATTGTTTACTTTGCATGATTTGTGATCCTTGATTGATCACCTAAAAACCAACCAAAAACATTGAGATTTTCATTTCTTTATTTCTTTTTCTTTTCTTAAGCCTAGATCTTCACTAAACTTAATCACTAATCGAATCAATCTCACCTTAGTCTTTGTGTTCGACCTCGGAATACTATCCCTACTACAAACGTCCCGTACACTGCGGGTTCGCTAGGAGTTAGGAGAAATATAACGAGTATAAATTTAAAACCTATTGCGTATCACACACATCCTGAGCGTAACAAGTTTTTGGTGCCGTTGCCGGGGACTAGGTCTAGATTGAGTCTTTTTGTGATTGTTTATAGTGTAGGTCTTTCTTGTTGCTTTTGATCTCTTTTTGGTTTGTGTCTTTGCTTTTCAGGACATCTCTCACTCTTTAGGTGTATGCGAAGATCTCGTGGCAAGGATTTAGCTCCATTCGATCCCGAACCGGAGAAAACCCTTAGATCTAGATCCAAGAGCATTAAAAAGGGAAAAGAGATGGCCGGAAGAGATCTCCAAGCTGAGTTGGATGAGGCTTTAGAGAAAATTAAGATAAGGGATGAAGCTTTGGAGAATGAAAGGAGACTTGTCAATGAGAGGCAAGAGCCAACTAGGAGGGAGATTGAGGAGATTAGACAAGCTCTTGTGCAAAGGGAGCTTAACCGTCAACAACCTCCTCCACCTCCACCACAACCGCAGCCGGCGGCGGTTAACATTCGGGTTGTGCCCATTGCTATTGAAGAGCCACAAACATTAGGGCGACGTATGGATCCGGCACAAAGAGCACACTGTCCGGGTGTGAATTTAGGAGATCCCGCAACCCACAATTACAAGCTCCGCCCTCAAGTTCTACAAATGATCCGGCATAGTCAATTTGGAGGGATGGAAGGAGAGTCTCCTCATCAACACTTGATGAATTATGAGATCTTGATGGAGACTCTTAGACCGCCTAGATTGGAGAGCAACAACCATAAGCTTAGGGCTTTCTCCTTCTCTCTTAAGGATAAGGCCTTAGCTTGGTATCAATCAATTCCACAAGGGCGAGTGAGTACTTGGGAGGAGATGACAACCGAGTTTTTGACTAAGTTCTTCCCACCTTCCAAGACTACCAAGCTAAGAGGGAAGATCAATGCCTTCGTGATGAAGGATAGAGAGAGTTTGTTTAAGTCTTGGGAGAGATTCAAGGACCTTCTCCTAGACTGTCCACACCATGGTATACCAAATATTGAGCTATTGGAGATCTACTTCAAGGGACTTGATGAAGATAGCCAATTCAAGCTTCAATCTCTTTCCGGTGGGACTTTCATGGAAAAGAATGTAGATGATGCTTGGGAGTTTGTGGAGAAGCAAGCTCTAGTGATTGAGAAATACTCCCATAGGAAGAGTGATGGGAGAAAGGCGGGAGCATATGAGGTGAGTGAAGTCACCATGAGCAATTTCAAGCTTGACGCCATCAACAACGAGCTAAAGTCTTTGAGGGAGTTGTGTGCTACAACTTTGAAGAACCAAGCAACCCCTCAAGTGCAAGTGCAAGCAAACTTGTCTTCCAAGGAGGAAGATGCGAATTACATGGGAAGGGGCAACTACAACAACTATCAATGCCCAAGGAACTTCAACAACAACCGGCAATTCAACAATTACCGGCCCAACCATAACCATCCCGGGTTTTCCTATTCTAACCCGGATGGAGTCTTGAACCCTCCCGCTTCCACAAGCACAACTCCACCACCAAAGGCTTCACAAGAACCTCCACCCGGATTTACTCAACCTCCAAAAGATAGAACCGAGATGATGTTTGAGCAATTGCTTGGAAGGTTGAGCGGTCTTGAGAGCACGGTGACTTCCATTTCTAAAGCTCAAAAAGTGTTGGAAGCACAAGTGTTCCAAAAGGCGGGTGAAGCCCATAGAGATCCGGGAAAGCTTCCCGGAAGAACCGAAGACAACCCAAGAGGCCAAGTGTTGGCTATCACAATGAGGAGTGGGTTGAGTATGAAGGACCCATTGCCCAAGGAGAATGCTAAGGGAAAGCAAGTGGTGATAGAAGAAGAGATATTGCAAGAAGATGGAGGCAAGAGCAAGGATGTTGAGCCAACTTATGTGGCACCGCCTCCATACAAGCCACCACTACCGTTCCCTCAATCACGAGCAAGAGCCCGCTTGGACAAGCACTTTGGTAAATTCCTTGAACTTATGTCCAAATTACATATTAACATTCCGTTCATGGATGCTATCTTAGGTATGCCGGCTTATGGCAAGTTCTTGAAGGAAATACTCTCCAACAAAAGGAAGTTGGAGGAGTATGGGGAAGTAAGGATGACCAAGAGATCCTCGGAATTGATTCAAACGATGAAGGAGGAAATGCCCCCTAAACTAAGAGATCCCGGTTCCTTTTGCGAGCCAACCGGAGTGGGAGAAGTGAAGTATAAAGCCCTTTGTGATCTTGGGGCAAGTGTAAGCATCATACCGCTTGCACTTTGCAATAAGGTTGGGCAGGGAGAGCCAAAGCCGGTCAAGATGACCCTCTACATGGCGGACCGTTCTATCACTCACCCGGTTGGGATCTTAGAAGACATTCCGGTGCAACTAGGAAAGTTCTATGTGCCGATTGATTTTGTTGTCTTGGATATCCCGGCGGACTATCCCGTTCCCATCATCTTAGGAAGACCTTTCCTAGCCACTTCCGGATGCCTAGTGGATTGCAAGAATGGGATTCTCTCCTTCAACATTGGAGAAGAGAACATTAAGTTCAAGTTGTCCACAATGATGAAAGGGCCAACCCTTGATGAGGATGTATTCAACATAGTCGAGCAAGAGGAGTCTAGAGAAGTTGTGAGCTCGATCTTGATCAAGGACCCCTTGGAGAAGGTTCTTACTTTAAGTTTGATGGAGGAAGGTGTTGAGGAGGCTTGCAATGAAGAAATCAAGGCCTTGGAAGCACTAGAAAAGGAGACAAGAGCTGAATTTGAGGTTCACGAAGGCATGCTGAGCACCTGTAAGTTCCACGGGCGTGGAGTGTGTTCCACGGCCGTAGAACTCTCTGGAAAGCTCCAACGAGCAAGGTTGGCAACTTCCACGGCCGTGGATGTGCCAAGAACCGTGGAGTTGGCCGTGGTTTCCCCAGAAGCAGCTCTTTATTATGATCAAGCTTCAAAGAGCCTTGGAGGGTCTTCATTTGCTTTGGATTCATCTCATCCAACATTATTTGGATCGTCTCCACTCGATAAAGGTCCTCCTAAACTTGAACTTAAACCCCTTCCCTCTCATTTGAAGTATGCTTTTCTTGGTGATAATTCTACATATCCGGTGATTGTGAATGCATGCTTGAATGATGGTGAACTTGCTAAGTTGTTGCATGAGCTAAGATTGCATAGGAAAGCCATTGGCTATACTATTGATGATTTAGTTGGCATAAAACCTTCTTTGTGCATGCATAAGATATTGATGGAAGATAACCATAAACCCTCTATTGAACATAAAAGAAGATTGAATCCTATAATCAAAGAGGTGGTCAAGAAAGAGATTATTAAGTTGCTAGACGCGGGAATCATCTACCCAATTTCGGATAGTAAGTGGGTTAGTCCCGTTCATGTAGTTCCTAAGAAGGGTGGGATGACCGTAGTGACTAATGAGAACAATGAACTAATCCCAACTAGGACGGTTACGGGATGGAGGATGTGTATTGACTATAGGAAATTAAACATGGCCTCTAGGAAAGATCATTTCCCTCTTCCCTTCATTGACCAAATGCTAGAAAGGTTAGCTCAACATTCTCATTTTTGCTATATAGATGGCTATAGTGGGTTCTTCCAAATCCTATCCACCCCGATGACCAAGAGAAAACAACCTTTACATGTCCATGGGGAACTTTTGCGTATAGGAGAATGCCATTTGGGTTGTGTAATGCACCCGCCACCTTCCAAAGGTGTATGATGGCTATCTTTTCAGAATATATTGAAAATATCATGGAAGTGTTTATGGATGATTTTTCTGTCTATGGTTCTTCTTTGATAATTGCTTGGTTAACTTGTCATTAGTACTTAAGAGATGTGAGGAGACAAACCTTGTCTTGAATTGGGAAAAATGCCATTTCATGGTAAGTGAAGGTATTGTGTTAGGACACTTGGTGTCCAACCGTGGCATTGAGGTTGATAGGGCCAAGATTGAAACAATAGAGAAGTTGCCGCCACCTACCTCGGTGAAAGGGGTAAGGAGTTTCTTAGGGCATGCCGGTTTTTACCGGAGGTTTATTAAAGACTTCTCTAATGTTTCTAAGCCTCTTACTAACCTACTAATGAAAGATGTTGAGTTTGTTTTCTCCAAGGATTTCCTTGAGGCTTTTTGTAGGTTGAAGAACGCCTTGATCTCCGCGCCTATCATGCAACCTCCGGATTTGAGTCTACCGTTTGAGATCATGTGTGATACAAGTGATGTAGCCGTTGGGGCTGTTTTGGGGCAAAGGAAAGATGGGCCCACACATGCCATTTATTATGCTAGCAAGACGCTAGATGATGCCCAACACAATTATGCTACCACCGAGAAGGAGTTGCTAGCGGTGGTATATGCTTTTGAGAAGTTCCACTCATATCTTGTTGGAGCGAAGGTCGTTGTTTATACGGATCATGCTGCGATCCGTTACCTCCTTACAAAGAAGGATGTCAAGCCTAGGTTGATTCGGTTGATCCTTCTTCTTCAAGAGTTTGATTTGGAAATCCGGGACAAGAAGGGATCCGAGAACTCCGTGGCGGATCACCTTAGTAGACTCCCACCATTGGAGCTTGAAAGAGATGACATCCCGATTGATGATTCATTCCGGGATGAGCAATTGCAAATGGTGGAGGAGTGCTTGTTCCAAGTGTCTAGAGGAAGCGAGCCATGGTATGCCGACATTGTGAACTATCTAGTGTGTGAGGAAGTGCCTCCCGGATTGTCATACGCCCAACGGAAGAAGTTCTTCAAAGACGTGAGGCACTACTATTGGAGTGAACCACTTTTGTTCAAGAAAGGGCCGGATGGAATGTTTAGAAGATTCATACCGGAGGATGAGGTGGAGAGTGTGATCCGCCATTGTCATTCATTGCCATGTGGAGGGCATGCTAGCTCACACAAGACATGTGCTAAGGTGTTGCAATCGGGCTTCTTTTGGCCAAGTTTGTTCAAGGATGTACAAAGCTTTGTGGTAGCTTGTGATGCTTGCCAAAGGACGGGCAACATCTCAAGGAGAAATGAGATGCCCATGAACAACATACAAGAAGTAGAAATATTTGATGTGTGGGGTGTGGACTTCATGGGACCATTCCCTTCTTCTTGTGGCAACCTCTACATCCTATTGGCGGTTGACTATGTTTCAAGATGGGTAGAGGCAATAGCATCTCCCACAAATGATGCCAAGGTTGTTGTGCGGTTCTTCAACCGAGTGATCTTTCCTAGGTTTGGAACACCAAGGGTGGTCATAAGTGATGAAGGGAAGCACTTCACTAATAGGAACTTTGGGGCACTTTTGGCTAAGTATGGGGTGACTCATAAGGTGGCAACACCTTACCATCCCCAAACTAGTGGCCAAGTGGAGATCTCCAACCGGGAGATAAAGGGAATCCTTGAGAAGAAGGTCTCTAGGACAAGAAAGGATTGGGCTATGAAGCTCAATGATGCCTTGTGGGCATATAGAACCGCTTTCAAGACACCAATTGGCACTACTCCTTACAAGTTAGTCTATGGCAAGTCTTGCCACCTCCCGGTAGAGATGGAGCATAGAGCTTATTGGGCCATTAAGTTGCTAAATTTTGACCTCAAGGAGGCCGGAGAGAAGAGGTTGCTTGATATGAACGCCCTTGAGGAGATCCGGTTGGATGCCTATGAGAATGCCCGGATCTACAAGGAGAGGACCAAACGGTGGCATGACAAGCGCCTCCTCCCGAAGGAGTTGAGTGAAGGCGACCTTGTCCTTATCTTCAACTCAAGGCTGCGGCTCTTCCCCGGAAAGCTAAAATCAAGATGGACCGGGTCATATGTGGTAAAGAAGATCTTCCCCCATGGAGCAATTGAAATAGGAGGAGAGCATTGTGGAGATTTCAAGGTGAATGGGCACCGGTTGAAGAAGTATGTCCCGGGAGCTCCGGTGGATATGAGTGCCCCACTTCACCTAGAATGAGACGCCCCCGATTTTGGTCAAGCTAATGACCTTAAAGAAGCGCTTGATGGGAGGCAACCCATTGGTAACGTTTTCCCTTTTTCGTTTTGTTTTTGTTTTTGATTTTTCTGTTTTTGTGTGTGTTTGGTGTGTTTTGTGTGTGTGCTAGAGTCTTGGTAGCATTGGAAGCCTTGCATGGCATGTGAATGATGATGATGAACCCCTCATCAATTATGGGTGGAGCGGACGCGGAACTTGGACGGCTAGCGGTGCCTAGCGCGGGTCCCGACGCTTTGATGAACACTTAGAGCTCTCTACCATTGTTGATAGGATCATTCACCATCAATCCACTTGAGAAATCCCAAATACCATAGCAAACCATTTTTACATTGTGAGAACCTTCTTTCACTCTTCCTTACTTCATTTACACATTGGGGACAATGTGTTTCTAACTATGGGGTGGGGTTTGCATGATCCTTTGCATGATTAGCATCTAGGATAGTTTAGTATTATCACATGTTTTGCATTGTATATACTCATTTCGAAAAATCCAAAAAAAAATCAGAAAATTTAAAAAAATTTGTGCTTTCTAGGCTTGGATATGACCCTAATGATGAATCTTGTCTTGTGGATTGGTTATGGATGGCCTTATGTGTTAAATTTATGAATGGCATATGTGGACTTGAAGTACTTCTCTTGAATCCCATGAATGATTTGTGATCATGATGTTTGCCTAGAATGGATTGAGTATTGAAAGTCGAAATTACATGCTAGTTCTTACACACCATCTAGGAATGAATGAGGCAATTCATCTTTCTCTTCTTCTCATCTTGATCATGATGTTTGAGCACCTCAATTGATATAAATTTGACCTCTTTTGACCCATCCGGGAATAGGAGCATGCTAGTGTGTTGATGTGTGTGAAAAGCAAGTGTGGGGTGAAGATGTTGATGAAAGAATGCTTTGAATAAAATGCTAAATTTATTGTGAAAGTGTAGACAAAAATATAGGTTTGGGGACATTGGTTTAAATGACAAGTAACTCGGCACACTTCACATAATCGGGTATTGGTGCCTTGCCAAAGTCAAATAAACCGATAGTCCTAACAAGCTTTGGTATGTGTGCCCGGTGTGGATGCACCTCGAAAAATAGAAAAAGCCCGAGGATGGCTAATCACCAAGGTTTTGGCTTTTGTACACCAATGCCATTGTCTCAAAAATAAGTGAAAAAAAAAGAAAAAAAGATAGAAAAGATGGAGAAAATATACACTTGAGGGAAGTTGATCGAGGACAAAATTGTGGAGTTAGTTCCATTCCCAGATTAGCATCACATTGCCTAGAAAAATCCCCACCTAATCACAACGTTTCTTGGCCTTTTATTTCATAAAGACCTTTTGACCTATTTGCATGTTTGTAAGACTTAGTAATTTAGATTGAATATGCTCTTGATCATCTTGACTTCTTCATTTTTACATTTCATGCATGCTTTCGAGTTAAGTATAATTGTCTTTCCGTGCCTTAATTTATTTGATACATAATTGCTTGTCCGTTGCAATGAAACATGACTATGATGGTGATCCAATAGTAGAAGCACAAACCCAAAAAGATTTTGCCATTTTTCTACATACATAAATCATGTCATCCCTTAGTCTATAGTTGAGAATTTGCTCGGGGACGAGCAAACCTTAAGTATGGGGTATTTTTGAAAACACGATTTATGACTAGGGTTTAGGTAATCATTTAGATAGATTTCTCACTCATTCATGCATGGTTTAGCACTAGTTCACGACGTTTGCACTCAATTTACGTATTTTGTCGAGATAGACGTCTACACGGACTTTTGCATTGCTTTGTAGGTATTTTGGGAGATTTATAAGCTTAATCGATACGTTTGAGGATTGTTCATCAAGATGATACACCCTCGGACTCATTAGGATGCAAGTTAGAGGCTAAGGAGGACTCATGGAACCTTGTCAACACAAGCCATGCACCAAATCATAGCTTAATGAACCAAGGCAACGTTGAAGCACCAAACCACGGTCACTGGAGGGTCCACGGCCGTGGAACCAACCGTGGTTTTTGCCAGACGGTTGTGACAACTGTGCCACGATCTCTTGGCCTTCTCTAGCATGGTGGTAGTATAAAAGTGGTCCTGCATTGCTGAGAGAGGGCATCTGGGAGCAGCCATCCATTATCCTCTATCACCCAATCAAATACTCTCTCAAACAAGAAGATTCTCTAAGGAGGAAGGCTACCATTGGAGGAGAAGAGCTCCATTGGAGAAGAAGAGAAGAGCACACCATTGATAGACTTTGATAACAAGTTTTTGTAGTGAAGAATTTCGGAATCGATTTCTAGAGTTGTATGAACCATTAAACCTTCTTTTGGAAGGGTTGTGAGTCATTCTAATCTTACTTTCAGCTTGGTTTTGTTTGCTTCACTTTTTCATCTCTTTCTCTTCATTGTCTTGCAAATGGAAGCCATGATTTTATGTATAATGATTTCAATTGTTATGATGAATGTTGTAGGCTAAATAGATGTGATTCTAGGGTAAGGAAAGGATGGTTGTGGCTAGGACCATGATAGGATGGACTTAGATTTCCCCTTGGATGAGTCACTCACTTGAACGAAGCCTCTGTTAGGGTCCACGGTTTGTTCTTGCCAGACCACGACCGTGGACTTGGTAGAACAATCCGTGGTTTCCCTAGTTCGATGGATCTAAGTTCTAGATTGTTAAAATGTTGAAATCCTAGGGTTTGTTGAGTTAAATCTAACCAAGAGTGATCTAGTGTTAGCAACTAAGTGTTAGAAGAGACCTACCCGGTGATTCTTACTCTTAGATTCCAAAGATAACAAAACCCAAGGTAGTGGTGAGCCTCATAAGCCGCCATTGGACTAAGTGTGCTAGGATAGTTGTCTAGGAGTAACCCTTCCGAGACTTACCCGGTAAGGATAGGTTAGACCCCTAGGTGACAAATCCGGTTTGTGTAGAATTCCATCCCTTAGGCTCTTTGAGACTTACCCGGTGATGAGACCTTAGGAACGGACTAGTGGATCATGACACCTACCCGGTGATTGATCCCAATCTAGAAACACTTACTCCCAACACATTGTAGTTAATCCAAGGAATGATTAGATAGCTTGAGTCCTTGGCCATAACCGGAATTTCCAACCCTTAGAATCCGCTTTTCTCTCCTTGATTCACATCTCGTTTTAGCTTATTTGTTTGCATTGATTTGTTAGCTTAGTTGATTGTTTACTTTGCATGATTTGTGATCCTTGATTGATCACCTAAAAACCAACCAAAAACATTGAGATTTTCATTTCTTTATTTCTTTTTCTTTTCATAAGCCTAGATCTTCACTAAACTTAATCACTAATCGAATCAATCTCACCTTAGTCTTTGTGTTCGACCTCGGAATACTATCCCTACTACAAACGTCCCGTACACTACGGGTTCGCTAGGAGTTAGGAGAAATATAACGAGTATAAATTTAAAACCTATTGCGTATCACACACATCCTGAGCGTAACAAGAACTATAACCTCAAACCAACACACCACCTAAGGGAATAGAATCAACTTTTACCGGGTAAGTCTCAGTCTAACTCACAAAGATGGGATGAAGGCACACTCAAACCCCAATAAAGGATAAACCTTTATTACCTACACTTATGATCTTGGGTAAACAAACTAAGGAATTACCAGGTAAGTCTCATCCTAGGCTTGCATTGAACCATGAAAGGTGTAATAAGAATAGGATTTGGCAAACTCTAACGCTTAACTCTCAGTTTCGGATCAGAAAGGTCACCTCGGTCAGACAAATTCCACCCCGGCCGAGATGTTCATCGACTGAGCGAGATGTTCTAGGGTTAAGGATGAAGACTCGAGCTTTCAGGGTCCTACTGGAATTTAAGATTATTCTATCATCGTTTTTCCCACAACCTTCAGCCAATCACCATAGAATCACACAAAGAAATTAGCCAATCATCATCATTGATGCAATAATCAAGTATAAGGGAAGAAAGTGAATAATTGAACACAAAAACCTTAAGAACAAGGTTTCAATAACTGAATCAATAATCAATCAAACAAGCGTTCCTTGGATCACAATCCAATAAGACAAACAAGAAGGGAATCTAAGAGAATCTAAGAGAATCTTACAAAACCCTTCACAAAAGCTATAAAAGCTATCAACAACCTTCCCTCAACCTTCCAAAAGTCCTTCAACTGTTGTATGCGGCCTCTTGCTGTTGGCGGATGTAGCGGCCCTTTAAGCATGCGGTGATCCGAAGATGGGTGAATTGTAGAAAATCCAACCCTTTATATAGGAGAATTATCTTCCAATGATAAAATATCTTAAAAAGATAATTTCCTATAAAATATATCCATATCTCCTAAAATAAATATCTTCCTTCCAGCTATAAGATATTTCTATAAAATATATCCATATCTCCTAAAATAAAATTATCTTAAAAAGATAATTTTATTGGAAATATCTTAAAAGATAATTTCCTATTAAAATATATCTTATCTCCAAAATAGATCTCCTAAATATATAATCTTCCTTCCAGAAATCCAGCCCAAAAATATAAGATCTCTCCTTCCAAAAATAAAACATCTCAGCCAAGAATAAACGATCTCGCCGCGTCAGAGTATTCGCCTCGGTCGAGACGCTCCTCGGGATCACCTCGGTCGAGGTGAATCTGTAGTCACCCGAGGTGAATCTCAGCTGAAAGTGAAATCTCTCAAATCTGGTCCAAAGTAAATCTTCTTCATCATTTTCATGCTTCCTGAGTTCTTCCTTAGGCTCCAGAATGTAGCTCCAATGACTTCTTAGCTCCTTTAGCTCCATTTTGATGCAAAACGTGCCATTTTACCTACGATTACAACGAAACTTGGTGTAGACCTCGATTCCCGTAAAGGTAGATGAAACGACAATATAATCACATAATATACATCCAAACATGCAGATTATTGAAGATAAAACGTCTAAACAAGTCCCAAAATATAGACTATAATTCATGCTATCAAAATACCCCATACTTGTCCCTTGCTTGTCCCCAAGCAAGTTCAAATCTTAAGTACAAGATAGAATGTATTATAAGTCATAAAGATCAATGAAAAGTCTTTCAAAACATTTTAATGGCGTGCTACAATCATAGATCACTCTAAGAGAATGCTTCATGGAGTTTAAAATCAAAATATGCTCAAAACATTTTATAAATATAAGAAAGTTGTTCATCTTTGCATAAAATCATAGAATGCATAATAAATCATAATTATCAAAATTAATCATGTATAATTCAGTTTAAACCACTAAGTCAATCAACAAGCTCGAGGTCTCAAGGTCTTTCCAAATGAAAGGTCAAAGAAACGTGTGAGGGTGGGATGTATATAGGGAATGTGGTGCTAGAATTCGGGAAAAGGGATATTACTTCACTTCCTTTGAACTTCAGCATCTTCCACCAATAAGCTTTGCTTATTTACTTTTTACTTTACTTTCTGGGATGCATGGACAGAGGTGCACAATAACCGAAGCCTAGGAGATCAGCAATCATCAATTTTTCGAGATGCCTCAAACCCTTGATGCACATACCATGACCCGTTAGGATTATCGCTCAATCCGACTTTGGCAAGACACAAACACCCGGCTATGTGAATGGTGCCGAGTTACTCATCATCATGATTGACTTCCCCAAACCTATTTGTTTCTTTCTAAAACTTCCATCCAACATCTCAACTTTTCTTTCACTTGCCTGCTTCCAAGTTCCCGGATAGGTAAAGGGAGGCAAATATGTATATGAGGGGCTCAAGCATGATCAAGAAGAAGAAGAGAAGAGAATGAATTGCCTTGGTCTTTCCAGGAAGAGAGTGAGAGAACTCATCATGTGGTGTCAACCTTCAAATTCAACATAATTTGGATAAAAACAAAGTATTATACATGCCACAAATTTCAAACAAAGCATTTAGCAACTTAAACATATCATAAAACCTTTCAAACATATAAAGATTTCAAAACCAGTCAGCAAACAAAATCATCACTGAGGTCATATCCAGATAAGAAGCACAAAAATAGTTTCGAAAACTTTCTCAGTTAAACCTCCTCGGTCGAGATGTTCTAAGACAACCGAGGTGCTGCACCTCGATTGGTCAGAGTCACTTCGGTCGAGGTCATAAATTTTTTTTCTTAACCAGTATTTGACGTTTTTCTCAATCAATTAACCTGTATGCCAGAATGTAGTCTCAAATAAACGCATAGAGCAAGATAAAACAGTAATATCCGGTAGAGTCATACAAGCATACACATAAAGTCAAATAAATACATCCAAATACCCCATACTTGGGACACATTGTCCCAATGGGTCAAATAAGAGTCAAGGAAAACAGGAAACTCACCGGACATAGCTGAACTTCATAAAGAAATAAGAAACAGCTCCAGATAAGACCGTCTCGGATGTCGAAGAACATCTCCGTCGAGGCGTTCTGACAGCATCCGAGATGTATCTCAGTCAAGATCCATTTTCTCAACTTCTGTCCTTCCATGTAGCTCCTGAGTTGTAATCCTTCCTTAAAACGTACCTGGTTCCTGTCTAGAGGACGCCAAAAGCAAAGCAAAGCAAACTATCTAAAAATAAGCTAGAAAAGGGAAAAGAAAGCAACACCTTGGGTTGCCTCCCAAGAAGCGCTTGGTTTAAGATCGCTAGCTGGACCTTGCCTCATGGATTTACTCAATGTACCTCGAACACCTTGGAGTGCTCATCACATCCATCATAAAACTCTTCCAAAAAGGTTCCGGTTCCTAATTTCACCGGCAAATGGTAAGATCTCCCACGTACAAGCTTGTACGGTTTCATTTTCACCGGAATCATTCTAGCTTTCCTGCATTTCAATGGGACATAATCTAGCCTTGCGTCCCATCCTTTCCTGGATCGAGAAAACAGCTTCTCGAGAATCCTAGTAGCTTCCCCATCTCCAGCTTGGGGATAGTACAAGGTCTTTGTCATGTGAATGACCCCATACTTGAACAAATAACACTTTTTTGCCTTAGCGGTGAAGCGCTTGTTAACTTCACTCCTTTCAGTCCAAGGAGCATTTACTTTCAGCACTTTCATAGGAGGTTTCATCTTGATCTTAGGAGGTTCTTTCGGAAGAGACCTCCAACTCTTCGGTGCATCCCTGAAGAAATCTATAACTTTAAAGGGAGTAGGAGGAAGTACCTTATAAAGTTCTTCAAATAGCGGGACAATTTTCATGTTAGGGTGATAATCTACAAATGAAATCTCTCCAAACTCAGCTGGTCTTTCTTCCACCTTGGCCACAGTCTCAGTAGTTTGGCCAAAGTTCTCTACATCTTCCACTTATGGTTCTACATATTCTTCTTCCATCTCGGCCGATCTATCTTCCACCTCGGCCGATCTCTCTTTCACCTCGGCCGAAGTGTCAACAGTTGGATCGAGATCTTCCACATCTCCCTCTTCCTCAAAAGCTTCAGGATAAACTTCCGGTTCGATTGGAGGAATGCTTGAAATCTGCAGTACTTCCTTATGCTCCTCTTTCGGCTTAGCATAGGATAAGGTTCTTTCCCTAAGCTCCTCCAACTTCTTCATCATCTTCTCCAATTTTGATTCAAGTGAATATTCAAGAGGTTGCTCATAAGTCTTTCTAGGGACATTCATCTCATCCCATATCGCAAGCTCTTTCTCAATGGCCTTTTCTTTTTCCCTTTCATTGTCAAACCAATAGAAGGAATATTTCTCCTCCAAGTATTCATAATGGTCCGCCCTAGCATTTTGTCTTGCTATCCAGGCTGGATCAAATGTAGTCATCAAATATTCTGACAACTACAAAACTCATATTGGGATGGCCCCTTATTAGGCTTTATACGGGCGGAGATGTCGTACGCCATTGTGCTGGGATGAGCCTAGCAGAGCTGATGGAGTAGCTCCAGATCAGATACAAGATGACATCGCTCGGATTACCCTGGTCCGAGAGCGGATGTTAGCAGCTCAGAGTCGCCAGAAATCCTACGCCGACAAATGGCGTCGACCCTTGGAGATTAGGGTGGGTGCCCAGGTGTGGTTGAGAGTGTCACCGACGAGAGGAGTCCGGCGTTTCGGCATTAAGGGGAAGTTGAGTCCCCGATATGTCGGAACTTTTGAGATTTTGGAAAGAATCGGAGAGGTCGCCTACCGATTAGCACTACCACCGAGACTAGAGGGTGTCCATCCGGTCTTCCATGTATCTCAATTGAGAGAGTGCATCCCGGACCCGAGGCACACCATCAACCATGAAGACCTGATAGTTGAGCCAGATCATACTTTTGTGGAGTACCCAGTAGCTGTCCTCGAGTGCAGTACTAGACGTCTGCGGTCCAAGAAGATACCGATGTTGAGGATCCAGTGGTCTAGTCGAGGAGCCGATGAGGCCACTTGGGAGACAGAGGAGAGTATTAGACGTACTTATCCCGAGTTCTTTGTGGAGTTAGCTGCTACTTCTGTACCGACGAGTTAGTACTCGGATACTGTGTTGTTTGACTTCTCATGTTTTTAGTTGGATTGAGTGATTGTGTTTCCTTTAATGAGTGCCTGATTATGATGATTGAGTAGTTGCATGTCAGAAAACGAAATTTTTAATGAAACCAAGATATACAAATAAAGTCGTTTGATTAGATACATTATTCTATGTTTCGGGACGAAACTTAATTTTAAGAGGGCACTGATGTAATACCCGGAAAATTTAATTCCGTTTATGATCCAATCAAAACTGGATTTAATCCGCTAAATTTTCTAAATTTTAAATAATGTTACACAATATTGGATTCTATCATTTTATGTGACCTTAATTAACATAAAATGATAAATCTGTAACCGAATAGATTTTGTTTTCGACTTTTTTAACTCGTAGAACAGTTCCGTACGAGTAACGACTCACGTTTCAGCTCATCATCTAGCGGGATGAGCGGGCCCATCGGAGTAGGCCCATTATACCTAATCAGCCGGCCCACTTATCAACCTTAATCCTTCCCTTAATCACGTTTAATCTAACCTAATCTATCAACAAATGCGTACCTTCTCCCTTCCTCTCCCTTCTGCACAAACGACAAGAACGGCGACAACACAGCTTCGACCACCGGCATCCCAGGCAACTGCCACCGAGTTCAAGACGGTCTTCCCTGCGCCGCAGCTTGCTTCGTCCGCTTCATCCAGGTAAGTACCGACCCCTTTGAGAGAGATAACCACCACGCTGACCCATTGTTGTCACACACCAAGGGAGGTTGTTCGTGCCGGTTCCCTTCCGCTAGCCAGATCGCCGCCACCGACGTCGTCGCTGCAGCAGGTGAGGTGGCTGCCTCCTTTCCCTCCCATTCTCCTCTTTTTTTCCCTTCGGTTTCACGTGGTAACCGCCGGAAGTCTTCTGCAGCCAGGAAGAGTGATACACCTATGGGAGTGCAGGCGAGTTGGTGTACGAGCCCGGCTTAGAACTCCTCTGGTACGCCCCACCCTGTAAACCCGGACCATCTTCAGCCTACTGTTGGTGAGTCCCCTCTGTGCTCTCCTGTTATTATCGTATCAGTGCAGAGGAGTTTAGACTGTTTTGTTTCCAAGTCATAATCCAGTAGGTAGTTAGTTGCAAAGTTAGTATACAAGATATGAAATTAGAGAAGGGGTGTGTGTAGATGTCACCTTGTTTTGAACCTAAGATGTGTGAGAATATATTTAATATTTCAGAATAGCTGACAATGAGTTTTGAACCCAAGACCTCATGAACTTCTTGTGCCCAGATTTTTGTCTAGTGCTCATAAACTATCGAGTTGGGGAATAAATTTCGATAACTTAGGATGAGCATCCACCGTTGAATTTTTGATATATTGTAGATAGAAATATGAAGTTTAGTGTATTAAAATTTGAAAGAAAGTTAACGGTCGGATTAGAACTTATAAGGACTTATAGTAGGACAGGTGAGCTGTTTTTACAGAAGAGGAAAATTGGCTAAGTATGGAATTTTTCAGCTTTCATTCCAAATTTGGAAATTTATGGGAGAGTTATGAATAAGTATTTTTCATAGATCTTTACCCCTATGTTTAGTATGCATATCATAGAGGATCTAGGATTTTTATTTCGGAATTTTCATATCTTTATCCAAGCCGTATATATTAACCCAAAGTCGGACCTTAACGACTTTTTGTATAAACTACGAATTTTGGGCAACTCTTATAAATCCTTACCAAACCTTTCAATGAGAACTAGATTGTGGAAATGAGTTCCAAGGAAGAGTTTTGAAAATAAGTATAGGAAAATCTTAGGGTTTTCGGAACTAGCGGTAAAATATTCTTTTTACCTTAAGAGAGCCTTTTCCGTAATTTCTCTACATGAGATTGTACATCTTAGAAGTTTATAACTTCTAAGAGTATGAGATGTGATTTTGATCCACATGCCTTGTTGACAGGCGTTTGAGCTACCACGAGTTCAGACCGAGTTGAGATTTAAGAGAGTGTGTTTTGATTCAGGTAAGTCCTTGTGACTTACTTAGCTAGTTTTTGGAGGTTAGTTGAATGACAAGAGTAGTGTGTGTGTTGTGTGTTTATAATAACAACTTGTTATGACGACAATTATTATTATTTTAAGGCCCAAGTGTATGTATAACGGGCCGTGACATCATTGCCCAGCTCTGACAGGAGAGTGAGAGGTTCTCTATACCCAAACCATATAGGTACAAGGTGAGATGCATCGGATCCATTCCTAATGGTTACACGGGGACGGAGGCGAGGTTTGGGAATCCCTCGTGTCACAAAATAAGTATCATTAGTAAGAGTGAATGACCTAAGTAAAGATAATAAATGAATTGATTGAAAGCATGATGAGTGTTTACTTTTGCTATGATGTGTGTGTGCTATTCTCATTTGCCTAACGTTTAGATAGCTAGCTCACGGTTGTTCTGTTGTGTTGTTTAGATCTGCTAGAGGTTAGAGCGGCATTTGAGTGATCCGGAAGTAGTTGTCAGCCGGGTCTCCGTACTCCTTAGAGGGGGGGGGGGGGGGGGGGG
>BSUD01000006.1:30076380-30092612 GCA_033239045.1 Fagopyrum esculentum
GGGGGGGGGGGGGGGGTTGGGTGTTTGCTTCGTTGTTTCTTTCTTCGTTCTAAGAAAGTAGACTTTTACGTTGTTTAAGTAATGTGGGTTGTTAGACGTTGTTGCATTCATCTCTTTCAAATACTATTTTATGAATTTCGGTTTTTCTTATTTGTGTCTTGTTGCAAGATCCTAGTAAAATTGTTGTCAAACTGAGGTCGGAACCCATTGTGAGGTCCTAACCAGTAATGTCCCGAGTTCTGAGAATTCGGGGTATTACAAGGATTAATTATTGATCTGTTTTAATATTTGCATCTTCTAGTGTGTAGAGTGCATTGCATAGAAGGGTTAGATATTTTATTTGGGATTTTTAGATTTTTGTATGAGTGATTTAAGTTAGGTCAAAGTGAGATACTTAGTGATTTTTTCATGGAAGTTAAGAAGTTCGAAAATCTTCCAACTTAGCTAGATCTTTCTTGTGAGTGTTAGATTATTTTGGGCTTCATTGGATATTTTTGAAATATTCTAGAAAGTTTTCTAGGGTTTTGAGACCCAGGGGTAAAATTGTCTTTTACCCTTATGAGGATATTTTGATAATTTCTATTAAGATGAATTTTAGTATCTTAGAAGTGGAGACTTCTAAGAAAATAGGATACATTATTGATCCACTTGCCTTTCTATCAGGCGTTGAGTTCCTGCGGTTGCGGATCGAGTTGAGATAACAAGAATTGTATTCTGATTCAGGTAAGTCCTTTGGTCTTACTTAGTTGGCTTCTAGATGTTAGTTGAATGATGATGGTTGTGTGTTTTTATGTGTTTAATAATTATTACATGCATAGGACGAACTTTATAAGTTTATGGCCCAAGTGTATGTATAACGGGCGGTCACATCACTGCCCAACTCTCACATGAGACTAGTAGGTTCTCTATACCCAAACCATGCATGTACACGGTGAGGTGCATCGGATCCACTCATGTTGGTTACACGAGGGAGGAGGAAAGGTTTGGGAATCCCTCGTGTCACAAAGTAGGTATCATTAATAAAGTGTATGACTTGAATAAAGATAATAAATGGAATTCTCTGAATTCATGATGAGTGTTTTATTTTGTTATTAGATGTGTGTGCGTTATTATCATTTGTCTAACTTCTACGTAGCTATCTAATGTTTGATTTCTTTTGTTGTTTAGACTTACAACAAATTAGAGCAGCGGCTAGATGATCCAAAAGTAGTGGTCAACCGGGTCACCGTACTCCCTAGGACGGGGTTGAATATTAAATGACATAGAGAAAGAAGATGTCGAAACATGATGTAGGGATGAGCGCGCGGTAGCGCAGGAGTTTACTTTCTTCCTTAAAGAGATTGATCGAATGCAAGAGGCCCATGAAGCGATGCAAGAAACCAGGGCCCTTACTTTGGGGGCGGCTAGCTAAGCTGGTAACATACTTGCTTGCAGTGCGAGAGACTAGGGAATGGGTCGAGTAAAGTCCCCTGGGGCCAGAAAAATGACAGACAAAGCTTTACATAGTGCTTTTTTTTCTTAGTGATTGGAAAGTAGGGCTCCTATTTTATATTTATTTCCCTCTTAGACATTTAGACATTTTGATCATAAGAACATTATTACCTATTAGTAGCATGTTGTTAGATTCATCACATTTAAATATTGCTTTATGAATTTTGGTTTCCTTATTTGTGCCTTGTTGTAAGATCTAGTGAAAGCGTTGTCAAACTAGGGTCGGGACCCACTGTGAGGTCGTAACCTGTGACTTCCCAACTTTTGAGAATTTGGGGTGTTACAACATGGTATCAGAGTCAAGGTGGGAACAATGGGACTTGAAAGAAACTTTGGGAACAATGGCACTAGAAACTGGTATAAACTTTTCAAAGAAACTTTTGGTTTTCAAAATACATGCATAGTCGAGATGGGATAGAAAGTACGGATAACCACCACTACCTCCGCGGATCTCGGAAGCTTAGTATTATTAGAAATATTATGTTGAATTATTATATTGGTTATAAAGATATGTTATATAGATAAGTATAGGCAGTATGTTAGTAGCATAATAGTTATATTATTCCCTTAACTGAGATAGCAGGACGAGACCCTCACTCCGTTGACACACCTAAGTAGATTTCGAAGAGTGTCAATGCAAGGATAAGTATGCTCAGCTTATGAGCATTATATTATTCGAACATCCGGACAACTCTTCTCGAAAAGTTTGAAGAATGTCAAAGCAGAAAAAGGGTAACGACTCCAAGACAACATAAACGGCAATGGAGACCAAATAACAAGAGGACCTCAAGTTAAATCAATAGAACCAAAGGAAGAATATACTTGGGAGTAGTTCCAGAGAAGCAATAGATGGCCGACAATTATGTAATTGGGAACGACAACTCGGAGGTTCTTCCAAGTCCTGTGTAATGTGATGTTACAAACGAAGTGGATGCCTTCAGAAACATTCATAGGTATGAAAGTCCAAGTGAGATATAGAAGCGATCCAAACAAGAGACATTGAATCTAAGATTACTGACAGACTAGAAGATGAAAGTCTGTTATCAGAAGAAGCGCAGAATATGGTCACTATTGACAAACTAAATCACATCATAATCAAGAGGGATAACCTAGGCAGTTGATAACACGATTTATGATCTAGATTTAGACACTCATTTAGATAGATTTTCCGCTCATTCATGCATGGTTTAGCATTAGTTCACGACGTTTGCACTCAAATCACGTATTTTGTCGAGATAGACGTCTACTCGGACTTTTGCTTGCTTTGTAGGTATTTTGGGAGATTTAAGAGCCTAATCGATACATCCGAGGATCATTCCTCGAGATGACACACTTCCGGACTCATTGGAATGCAAGCTAAGGGCTAAGGAGGACTCATGGAGCCTTGCTAACACAAGCCATGCACCAAATCATGGCTTAACGAGCCTAGAAGCAACCTCTGGAACAAACCACGGTCTGGACCAAGACCACGGCCGTGGACTTGCCCGTGATTCTTGCCAGGACCACATCTATAGCTGGCCACGATCTCTTCCATTGCCCTTGCATCTTAGTGGGTATTTAAAGGATTTTGCATGCTGTAATTGGGGATCCTTCTCCTCTTTTTTGACCTACCTTTCTTCCCCAAAAACACTTCTCCATTGTTGCCTCTCTTCCAAGCACCCATTAGGGGTGTTCTTGGAAGAGATTAGTGTAGATTCTCGTTTTAGAGTGAGATTAGCTAGATTGAATTCGAGTGAAGTTTCGATTGTTGTCAAGTTGGATTAGCTCTTGGAGCCTTGTAAGGATTTGGTAATTTCTATTCTATGCTTTTAATATCTTTTCTTTGGATTGTTCTTCATCATTTGACCATGACTTGCAAGCATGCTTTATTTGTGGAGATTGATCTTGAAATGAATGTTGTTGGCTAGATAGATTGCGATTTTAGGGTAAGGAAAGAAGGGTTATGGCTAGTACCATGATAGGATGAACTTAGATTTTTACCCTTGGATGACTTGTGTTCTTGAAATCCTAGTGTTTGTTGAGCTAATTCTATCTTAGGGAGACCTAGTGTTAGCAACTAAGTGTTTAGAAGAGACTTACCCGGTGATTCTTACTCTTAGATTCAAAAGATGACTAACCCTAGGTAGTGGTGAGCCTCATAAGCCGCCATTGGACTAAGTGTGCTAGGATAGTTGTTTAGGACTTCCCTTTCCGAGACTTACCCGGTAAGGATAGGTTAGACCCCTAGGTGACAATCCGGTTTGTGTAGAATTCCTATCCTTAGGTTCTTAGAGACTTACCCGGTGATGAGACCTTAGGAATGGACTAGTGGACCATGAGACTTACCCGGTAATTGATCCCAATCTAGAAACGCTTAATCCCGACATATCATAGTTAACCCGAGGAATGAATAGGTAGCTTGAGTCTATGCCATAACCGGACTTCCAAATCTCTAGAATTCACTTTGTTACTTCCATTCTCCTATCTTTTGTGTTAGTGTGTGTTTGTGTTGCTTGATTGTGTTCACATACTTGTGATCTTGTTTGTTCACCCAAAACCTTCCAAAAACATTGTGTTTTCCATTTTTCTTTATTCCTCATCTTATCTTAGTCTAGATTCACACTATCTTCGATCATTGAATGACTTAGTTTCACCTCAGTCCTTGTGTTCGACCTCGGAATACTTTCCTTTCTACAAACGACCCGTACACTGCGGGTTTCACTAGGTAATTTAGGATTTAGTTCGAGTTATAAATTTAAAGCTTTTTGTGCTACTAATCCTAGCGTAACAAGTTTTTGGCGCCGTTGCCGGGGACTAGGTTAAGATTAAGTCATTTGCCTTTGATTGTTTTTAGTGTTTATCTTTCTTGTTACTTTTGATCTTGTGTTGTTTTTGTCTTTGCCTTTTCATGTTTGCCATGGACGGAATGTACCTCCAAGATGGCCTTGACAACATGGAGTATGAGGAGTGGATGGAAGGCCAAGATCTAGGACCTCTCCATGATGAGTTTTAGTATTGGGAAGAGTTCAATGTCTATCATGAGTCCCATGAGCAAGCTCACATGATTACATTACCTCATGAGGAACCTCACCATCAACTTCATGAAGATCGATTGGATTCAATGCTAGAGAAAATGTTGAGGAAGATGGATGATCTAGAAAGCAACCTTGCTTCCATTTCTAGTTCCCACATGGAGCTTGAAGCGGAAGTATGTCATCAAGAGGAGGTTCACTATGAGGAGATCCAAGGATTGCCCGATTCAACCATAGCCAATAGAAGCCTTGAGGAAGAGTTGAATGAAGCTCGAGAGCAATTGTGGCTAAGGGATTTGGCCTTGAAGGAAGAAAGGAGATTGAATACCGAGAGAGAAGAACAAATGAGGAGGGAGATTGAGGAGATTAGGAATACTCTTATGCTAGGACATCCTACCATTCTTCAAGGTTCACCTCCATCTCCTTCACCTTTAGAGGAGTGCAATGAAGTATTCTCATCCCCGGACATCCTTGCCATCAACCCCGGAACCATACATGAAGAGCTCACTTGGAACGGATGCAACAGAGAGAACCACGGCCGTGGAGGGCAAACCACGACCGTGGAAGACTACAGGGAGAACCACGACCGTGGAGTACAAACCACGACCGTGGAAGGCTCTGTAGTGGTCCATCCTAAGCCAATCTTAGCTCCCTCCGACCCTTTCTTGCTTTCCCGGAGTACACACGAAGATTGGAGCCCCTTTCCTAAGGATTCTCCATTATTGAATGATGGAGGCAAGCATGATGGATCCATGATGGTTATGAAGTACTTCAATGAAGGATTCTTTCCAAGAATCGGATTTCCTCGGATCATAGGGGATGAGGATGACAAGCATTTCACCGGTGTGACCACGGAGTACAAGTTGCCTAAGTATGGGGTGACACCTATGGTTGCAACTCTATACTATCATCAAGGAAGCGGTGATGAAGGAGTCTACTACTCACCGGTGAAGAGAGAACTTAAAGCTTATTTAGGCATCAAGTGGCCCTTGCTTGTCATCATGGATTCCGGCAAGAGATGGTTGCTTGGAATCCTCAAGCAAACCATGGTATTCGAGGTGGATTAACATATCCACGGAGTTTGGTCAAGCTAATGACCTAAAATAAGCGCTTAATGGGAGGCAACCCATTGGTACAACTCTTTCCCTTTTCTCTTTTGCTTTTGTTTTTGCTTTTGTGTGTTTTTGTGTTTTGTGTTTGTGGTAGATTTTAGGTAATGAGGAAGCCTTGCAAGGCGAGTTGATGACGATGATTCCGTTTTCAAACATGGGTGGAGCGGACGCGAGGCTTGGACGGCTTGAGGTGTCTTGTTAGATGGAAGAGCTCCCATCTCACATATACCTTGGCGCGGGTCTCGACGCCGGAATGATTATGAAGAGCTCTCTACCATGCTTGATCAATCATCCATCACCACCACTCCACACGAGTTCATCCCAAATACCGAAGCAAACCATTTTACATTGTGAGAACCTTCTTTCACTCTCTTTACTTGAATACCACATTGGGGACAATGTGTTTCTAAGTAGGGGGTGGGGTTTGCATGATCTTTTGCATGACTAGCATCCAGAGTAGTTTCTTTTTAGTCACATGTTTTATTATATCTTGCATTGTACATACATATTTCAAAAATTCCAAAAAATCAGAAAATTTAAAAAAATTTGTGCCTTCTAGGCTTGGATATGACCCTAATGATAAACCTTGTCTTGTGGATTGGGTATGGATGGCCTTGTGTGTTTAATTAATGATGCATATGTGGACTTGAAATACTTATCTTGAATTCCATTAATGACTTGTGATTATGATACTTGCCTTGATTTAATTGAGGATTGAAAGTCGAAATTGCATGCTAGTTCTTGCACATCAATTAGGAGTGATTAAGGCAATTCATCTTCCTCTACTTCTCATCTTGATCATGTTGCTTGAGCACCTCAATCGAGATAAATTTGACCTCTTTTGACCCATCCGGGAATAGGAGCATGTTAGTGTGTTGATGTGTGTGAAAAGCAAGTGTGAGGTGAAGTTGTTGATGAAAGGAATGTCATGAATGAAGTGCTGAAATTGTTGTGAAAGTGTAGCCAAAAATATAGGTTTGGGGACGTTGGCTTAAATGACAAGTAACTCGGTACACTTCACATAATCGGGTGTTGGTGCCTTGCCAAAGTCAAATAAACCGATAGTCCCAACGAGCTTTGGTATGTGTGCCCGGTGTGGATGCACCTCGAAAAATAGAAAAAGCCCGAGGATGGCTAATCACCAAGGTTTCGGCTTTTGTACACCAATGCCATTGTCTCAAAAATAAAAGAAAAGAAAGGAAAGAAAATAAAGAAAAATATGCACTTGAGGGAAGTTGATAAAAAAATGTGAAGTTGTGGTTGTTTAGTTCCTTTCCTGGATTAGCATCACATAGCCTAGAAAATTCCCACCTAATCACAACGTTTCTTGGCCTTCTATTTTACAAGTCCTTTTGACCTACTTGCATGTGTGTAAGACTAAATGATTTAGATTGGATATCCTCATGATCATCTTGACTTCTTCATCTTTACATTTCATTGCATGCTATTAAGTTAAGTGTAATTGTCTTTCCATGCTTTCATTTATTTGATACATAATTGCTTGTCCATTGCCATGAAACATGACTATGAAGGTGATCCAATATTAGAAGCACAACTCCAAAAAGATTTTTACCATTTTTCTGCATACATAAATCATGTCATCTCTTAGTCTATAGTTGGGAATTTGCTCGGGGACGAGCAAACCTTAAGTATGGGGTATTTTGATAACACGATTTATGATCTAGATTTAGACACTCATTTAGATAGATTTTCCGTTCATTCATGCATGGTTTAGCATTAGTTCACGGCGTTTGCACTCAAATCACGTATTTTGTCGAGATAGACGTCTACTCGGACTTTTGCTGGCTTTGTAGGTATTTTGGGAGATTTAAGAGCCTAATCGATACATCCGAGGATCATTCCTCGAGAAGACACACTTCCGGACTCATTGGAATGCAAGCTAAGGGCTAAGGAGGACTCATGGAGCCTTGCTAACACAAGCCATGCACCAAATCATGGCTTAACGAGCCTAGAAGCAACCTCTGGAACAAACCACGGTCTGGACCAAGACCACGGTCGTGGACTTGCCCGTGATTCTTGCCAGGACCACATCGACAGCTGGCCACGATCTGTTCCATTGCCCTTGCATCTTAGTGGGTATTTAAAGGATTTTGCAGGCTGTAATTGGGGATCCTTCTCCTCTTTTTTGACCTACCTTTCTTCCCCAAAAACACTTCTCCATTGTTGCCTCTCTTCCAAGCACCCATTAGGGGTGTTCTTGGAAGAGATTAGTGTAGATTCTCGTTTTAGAGTGAGATTAGATTGGATTCGAGTGAAGTTTCGATTGTTGTCAAGTTGGATTAGCTCTTGGAGCCTTGTAAGGATTTGGTAATTTCTATTCTATGCTTTTAATATCTTTTCTTTGGATTGTTCTTCATCATTTGACCATGACTTGCAAGCATGCTTTATTTGTGGAGATTGATCTTGAAATGAATGTTGTTGGCTAGATAGATTGCGATTTTAGGGTAAGGAAAGAAGGGTTATGGCTAGTACCATGATAGGATGAACTTAGATTTTTACCCTTGGATGACTTGTGTTCTTGAAATCCTAGTGTTTGTTGAGCTAATTCTATCCTAGGGAGACCTAGTGTTAGCAACTAAGTGTTTAGAAGAGACTTACCCGGTGATTCTTACTCTTAGATTCAAAAGATGACTAACCCTAGGTAGTGGTGAGCCTCATAAGCCGCCATTGGACTAAGTGTGCTAGGATACTTGTTTAGGAATTCCCTTTCCGAGACTTACCCGGTAAGGATAGGTTAGACCCCTAGGTGACAATCCGGTTTGTGTAGAATTCCTATCCTTAGGTTCTTAGAGACTTACCCGGTGATGAGACCTTAGGAATGGACTAGTGGACCACGAGACTTACCCGGTAATTGATCCCAATCTAGAAACGCTTAATCCCGACATATCATAGTTAACCCGAGGAATGAATAGGTAGCTTGAGTCTATGCCATAACCGGACTTCTAAATCTCTAGAATCCGCTTTGTTACTTCCATTCTCTATCTTTTGTGTTAGTGTGTGTTTGTGTTGCTTGATTGTGTTCACATACTTGTGATCTTGTTTGATCACCCAAAACCTTCCAAAAACATTGTGTTTTCCATTTTTCTTTATTCCTCATCTTATCTTAGTCTAGATTCACACTATCTTCGATCATTGAATGACTTAGTTTCACCTCAGTCTTTGTGTTCGACCTCGGAATACTTTCCTTTCTACAAACGACCCGTACACTGCGGGTTTCGCTAGGTTGTTTAGGATTTAGTTCGAGTTATAAATTTAAAGCTTTTTGTGCTACTAATCCTAGCGTAACAGCAGTAATAAGCTTGAGAGTTAAACCGAGATAGGTTGCCGACCCAATTATGAAGAGTTAAAGTGCAGCAGAATTGAAGCGTACGGATTAGCCAAAAAGTAGAGGGTAGATTTCATAAACATGGGGGTGGAGTGACTCCCTAGAAGACACAAGAGTTACAACAAGAATTGTCATGCATGTGTACAAATGATAGAATCTTTGAAGCATAGTCAACGAATGTCTATAAAGGCGACATTACAAGGAAACACCAACCAAGGAAGAAGAGTGCACAGAAATGATATTGGTGGACCCCAAGGACCAACAATAACTTCTCAATCATAAAGAGACTTAAGATATCAATACAAACAGTTCAATCAAAGAACCGCAAACAAGCAATGACTAGGGTAAAAGAATCATGGAGACACACGTATAAGCGATCGTGGAAAATTGGATAAGTCTGTTGATGGAAGAGGAATGATACAGTTGGACTCGTAAGAGTATAGCGACCTTATAGAGAGAAAGAGAAGTGTAGATTGTAAAAAAGATATAAAGGAGTATAAACGGAGAAACTGGAGGAGATAGACTTTCACTAGGTATATCAAACCTCAAAAATAGATAGAAGAAAAGTAAGCATATGATCTTGTAAAAGGTCAAGTACAGACTAACTTGTAACAACTAAGAATTTACACGGGCGGTTAACTAGTGGTGATTGGTTGGCAGATAAGAAGAATAACCACCGATTTATATAAGAATTTTATCGACATTTGGAGAAATCCTTCAAGAGATCAACGACGACAATGGTGAAGTTAAATTAATACGAGTGTTGATATCCTTGATAGTAACATTGATTAAGTTATTAAAAATTTAAGAAGAAGATTTTGACAGTCAAAAATGACCCCCTTAATCATTAAACGTATAAAGAGAATTGTTGTGAGCAGTTTCTTACCTACTAGTTAAGGAAAATTTAGAGATCACAGTTAGTACAAATGGATTCATATAATAAGAACTAGAGGAGTAAGAATCCACACAAGTGAGACTGATGGTGCTCTTACGAGCAAAAGTTGGGGTCAATGTTCTAGATTGACAGAGGAAGCCCTTGTGACTAAAGATGTGACACAGAATAAGGATTATAGAGGTGGAACAAACATAGAGAGTATGATTTAATGCCTCGGTGAAATATCTTATCGAGTTGTGAGGTGATTATAGATGGAATCTACATCTTGGCTGGAACATACATGAGAAAGAGTAAGGTTGAATGACTGAAGGTTGTTATACGGATATGTATCACCTCAATAATATGATTACCGAAAAGTGTTTATATAGGAGTTTAATAAGTTATGGTGGTACTCCAATGTAATTCAAGCTAATTTTGATAACCAATAATTTGTAGATGGAGGAGTAGTTGTGGGTCTGCGTACAAATGGTGTGCTAGAAGTCCATTCACGCTTGATGACAGAAGAGTGATGAAAGCCATAAATACAATCAACGGGGTCCGTAAAGCTTGTACGAAAAAAAACTCAAAGGGATTTAACTATCATACTAGGTGTAAAGACATAAAGAAGTAAAGCGACATGAGTATATGGACAACATAATAAATGCAAGTCGAGAAATCGGATATTGGAGAAAATAATGTGCATCGGATGTTTCTTATACAAATGGTACCGGTAGATGTTTAACAAAAGTCATACTATCGGACCGATAACACAATGGTGGATGAAGCGTAACCAAGGCGGATAGCTTAACCAGTGAGAAGAAAAGCCATGGATCAAGAGACGAATCTTGCCAACTTTAAAGTGTTGAGATGAGGATGCCATTATGTAACCTATTAAAGATTACAACATAACTAGGGATTTAACATTGAATGAGTGGTAATGATCAATTGAAGTAGGAGACTGATCCGGACAAGGAACATATTACATGATGGGTCACCTGGCGGAAGAATTTACGAGATGATTATACGAAACTACTATGTACCGATTATCATAACTCATTATATATTCATTGACGAGCATCGGGGAATGAAGAGTTAAGTAGGAAGCCCAAATATCAAATAAAGACTTATAGACTAATCGGATGTGCCCCAAGTTGAAGGTCGAAGATTGGTGGAAAGAAATCCCTAGTGGACACTACTGGGGGTATTAAGTCAAGGTTCTGACAAGACTTAGCGACTAACAGATGAATCATTTAGGTGAGGAGTTCTCTAGACAAATTGTGAGAATCAATTAGATGAGGATTTTGCCGTTATAAAAAGGGAAGTTATAGGCAAGAGTTGAAATCATTTAGGTGAGGAGTTCTCTAGACAAATTGTGAGAATCAATTAGATGAGGATTTTGCCGTTATAAAAAGGGAAGTTATAGGCAAGAGTTGAAATCATCCTGACTCATGGAGAACGCCATTATCATTAATAGGAGGCAATAGATTGATCAGAGTAGTGCATCGGAAGCGTGGTAAGCCCATTACCCACAGAACAGGAAACTCAATGCTTTGTTAACTATGACCTCAATCCATGAAATTAGAGATCTATATGAAAATCTCCAATGAGAGTTTGATTTTTGGGTTGTAGCAAGTTGAAAGCCTAACTAGAAGTAGGTGATCATTCATTAATGAAGGGATGATCCAACTGGGTCATATTACGGTAACGGAACCGACTAAGTTGTCTTACAAAGAGCATTAGGCACTTAGTAAAGTTCCGGGAGATGTATAAGACCTTTTCTCCAAATGTGATGGTGATGATCTCTCGAATGGTTAGAAGCAAGTAGATTCAATGGACATAATGAATTTTCTATAGAGTCATCAAAAGAGCTGGAAGTGAGTTGAGAAAAGTAACCGTTGAGACCTTAAAGCGGATTGGGAAGTTAATTATCGACAAGCACTATTACCCATACTAGAGGGTGTACACCTAGTGACACGTCATCAGCTATGAGGATCGGATAGTTAAGCCGGTCATATTTTGTGGAGTATCCAGTGATCTAGATGAGGAGCCGATGAGGTTACCTGAGAGTTAGAGGAGAGCAGTAGGCGTAGTTATCCTAAGTTCTTTGCGGAGTTAGCCGCTACCGATGTATCGACGAGTTAGTATTCAGATGTTGTCTTGTGTGACCTAGGTGACTATATATTGAATAGTGTATTTGTGTTTCATGTGTTGTTTGTCTGTGATATTTGAGTTGTTCTTGATTTTTAAAAGTTAGATGAAGATTCTTTAGAAGGAGAGTAGATACTCCGAATCTATTTATAGGAAGTTACCTCAGTGGCGCTCCTTATTCTAACTTTCGGGACGAAACTTATTTTAAGGGGTGCTGATGTAATATCCTGAAATTTTCTGTTTAGTTCCGAGTTGAACCGGATTTCCGATAAGTTAAGTCTTCCTACATGATACTTATCATCATAAATCCAAACATTTTATATATTTATGTGGAATTATACACATATAAGATATATCTATAGTCCTTAGATTTATCTCTTACAAGACCAAAGCCATGGGGCCAATTTTGTTTGACAAGCTTTGACAACCCTTGACAAGGCCTGCTGGGCATGTTAGACAAGGCCATCCAACCCAATTGACAGGACCAATATGCAACCCTCCTCCTAAGCCTTTGCTGCTGTTGTGGGTTGGCGCCCAGAGTTCCGACATCTCCTTCCCACGCCTGCCTTATCTCATCCCCACGCCAGCCTTATCACCTTCCCATTAAAGCAAGCCGATCAATTATTTGAGACATGTTTGGCAAGTGTATACAGCTAGTATACACAGCAGGGCCGGCCTTAGTACTGGGCGGTGTGGGCTTCGGCCCAGGGCCCCAAAGTAAATGGGGCACCAAGTTAACCCTGGATCTCTATAATAAGTTCAGCAAAACCTAGTTATCAAGTACGCCTCCTTTACTTCTTCTTCTTTAATTTCTGAATACCTCTGTGGAATCAAGACTCCCTCTTCCGATTCTTAATATTTTGAGTGCGTGTCTTCTTCTTCTCTTGTTGAATTAAGATTATCCAGAAAAATCTTGCAGGAAATTACAAATGAGGCACCTTTTGTTCTTTTTTCTATTCAAACAAAATTCTCATTTTTTGTATTCTTCCATTTTCATAGCTAGATATGTTTCCATCCCACTGTTTTGGCCTTTTTGGATTGTTGTAATGCTCAATCAATTGTGGGATTTGCCATCAATAGTTTAAATCAAATGTTTGTGGATATGGGACTATTCACTAGAGTATTTTTTGCAATGCTTGGTATGAATCAGCAAATTGATAAAGCATGTTTCTCTAACCAGACCAACTAGCCAAGACTTGATCGAATGTGTTTCCAGTGTTGTTTTGCCATCTATACCTATTGAAACCGGAAACAAGTATTCAAGTAAAAAGGTTGCATTTTTGGTTGAAAATTTGTCTTCATTTCTTATTTCAATGTGTTGTTTTTTGTTTATGTCAGTCGTTATTTCATGTTTTTCATCTAGTCTTTGTTTCAAGTACGATATCGATTCAAACCTCAAAGGGCACCCAAAATTTTTTGGCCCAGGGCATTAGGACTGTAAGGGCCGGCCCTGATACACAATCCTTGATAGCCGTACATGCAGCGTGCACATTTCCCTTCAACATGTTCATATGTAGCGTGCACATTTCACGCAGCCTTCCTTCTGCAACCTAGACCTTCCTCGCCTCCTTGAGTCCCACCGAAGATCTGCCTTACCTTACCAGCCCGCCTCCCTTCCTTCTTCCTGTCTACGTACATGGGTTCCCATCTAACCCTAACCTACCACCGACTCCATCTCCTTGCCTTAAGTCATCGATCTCCAACTCTTCTCCCTCGACCTCGTCACGCCTCACAAGGCACGGCCCTGCACGAGGTCATCTAGCATGGATGTCTCAACCTAATCCTTCTGGGTCGACTAGGCAACTGGGACACGTCTTGCAGTCAAGTTTGATTCTCCACCGCCACTGTTTGCAACCCTAGCAAGGAGCACACATAGGCATCGGGTTCCCTCATCACAACATATCCTTACTTTCACAGCAGATCAAGGCCGCCTCAGTGTCGACCACCATTGTGCCCCATCTCCTTCGACTACAAGGTGTCGGGTACGACAGATCTGAATAAACCTTTCCCTCTAGCAACCCTTATCTTCACCGGCAACCTCTCAACCAGTGCACTCACTGGAAGACGTAGGTGAACCCACTCCAACCTCAGGGAAGACTAGTTCCCCTCTTGACTGTAGTTGGGTAAGCAACTCATGGCTTCTATCGTATTCAGTATACACATGAGAAAGAGAAATAAACTTGTGAGCCTATGGCGTTGTAATGATCGAACCGGTGACCATCTGCGGGCACAAGCCTGGAACAATTTTGTATATGGGGAGTTTAGAACCCAAGACCTGCAGGTAGAGTTCAACTTAGGAGGCTGGTGAGGAGTCTCGAACTCTGGACCTACAAATCTTTGATTTTCTTTGGCTGTGGAAAACTGTTAAGCAATCTACTTTGAGCCTATGTTTCGATACCCTAAAATAATAATTTACTGTTCCATTTTTTATAGATTGTAGATGGATATGCATACTTTGATATATCAAAAGTTTGAGTCGATCCAATGGTCGGATGAAGATTTACAAGGTTCCAAAGTAGGCTAATTATACAGTTTGGTAAATTCAGATTTTTGGGAAGTATGTGAGATTGTGTTGAGGAGTCAACTTGGGATTTTTGTGTAGGATTATTTATTGATCCTTTTTCAAAAAAATTTTCTTCTAGTTGCATTGCCTAGATCGGTTAGATAATTTATTTGGGATTTTAAGATTTTTGTATGAGTGTTTTAAGTTAGGTCAAAGTGAGAGTCCTTAGTGAGTTTTTCGTGGAAGTTAAGAAGTTGGAAAATCTTCCAACTTAGCTAGATCTTTCTTGTGACCGTTATAGCTTCATAAGATGTTTTAGAAATATTCTACAAAAATTTCTAGGGTTTTGAGACCTAGTGGTAAGATTAGTCTTTTTACCCTTATGAGGTTATTTTGGTAATTTCTCTTATGATGAATTTGAGTATCTTGTAAGTTGAAGACTTCCAAGAAAGTGGGATACATTATTGATCCACTTGCCTTTCCATCAGGCGTTGAGTTCATGCGGTTGGCGGATTGAGTTGAGATAACGAGAATTTTATCCTGATTCATGTAAGTCATTTGGGCTTACTTAGTTGACTTCTAGATGTTAGTTGAATGATGATGGTTGTGTGTGTTTATGTTTTTAATAATTATAACATGCATAAGAGGACCTTTATAAGTTTGTGGCCTAAGTCTATGTATAATGTGCAAGAACATCACTGCCTAACTTTGACATGAGACGTGGGGGTTTTCTATACCCAGACCAGACAGTTACACGTGAGGTGCATCGGATCCACTCATGTTGGTTACACGGGGGCGGTGGCGAGGTTTGGGAATCTCTCATGTCATAAAATAAGTATCATTAGTAAAGTGTATGACTTAAATAAAGATAATTAATGGAATTCTCTGAAATCATGATGAGTGTTTTATTCTGTTATTATATGTTTGTCTCCTATTATCATTTGTCTAACTTTTGGATAGCTTACTAATGGTTGATTTCCTTTGTTGTTTAGACTTTCCACATGTTAGAGCAGCGGCTGATTGATACGAAGTAATTGTCAGTCGGGTCACCGTACTCCCTTGGACGGGGTTGGATGTTTTATATTTGTTTTCCTCTTAGTATGTTGACATTTAGATATTTTGCTCATAAGTACATTACTGTTGTTAGTAGCATGTTGTTACATTTATGACATTTAAATATCGTTTCACGAATTTCAGTTTCCTTATTTGTGTCTTGTTATAAGATCTAGTGAAAACATTTTCAAACTAGAGTCGGGGCCCACTTTTAGTTCCTAACCCATGACTCCCCGAGTTTTGAGACCTTGGGGTGTTAAAACTAAGTCTCCTTGCTACATTGGGTGATTGAAGCTTCATATAAATTAGTTGTAAGTCTTTTTAATAGAAGTTTATATTCAGTCACACTTGTGTTATATTCCTAGTTTCTAACTATGTTGCATGCTATTTTCTCCTTAGTTTGATCACCTAAGTTGTCCAAATCGCATGCAAAAGACAAAGGTTAATTAGTTCCGTTTCGGGTCACTAATCCAGTAGCAAGCACTTTAGGTATTAACAAGTTGTGAATATCTAAGTGAAAAGGAATATAACTACATAATAAGAATATGCAAGTGGATATCTAACCTAGTGTACTGCTTATCTCATTGATATTATCATCATCTTTGCTTACTTTTATATGTTTTTGTCTTGTTACATTCTACAATCCAACCACCCCCCCCCCCCTTCTTACTCATAATTGATAATCTAATCTCAA